>OY729166.1:13566649-14008661 GCA_958299025.2 Drosophila histrio | reverse complement strand
GGACAGTTTAACGTTGACTCGCGGACACATTTGATATTCCCACGTGCAGGCTCTCAGCGTTATTAAATTGCTATTTATAAACTCGGAACCGAACCTACTACTACGCGAACTCAACCCAACAGACAGCATACAGTCTATCTATCTATCTATCTTTTTTTATTTTATATTTTCTATTGTGTTTTCCTCTGTTTCTCTCGCTTTGCTGCTTATCTGCCCGCGCAATTGTCAAGGATACAGTGCGTACCGCGATATCATAAAGTTATTAGAGAAATTCAGCATAAAATGCCAAACAAAATAAGAAGGGGCAGACAGACAGGTATTACTTATTATTGTTCTGCATACAATGGGGGAAGGGGCAGGAGGAGCTGGTATAAAGTTAATTTCATTCTCATTTTCATTTTCATTTATGTGTGTGCTTAGTATAAGATGGATTTCATGTTGTTGCGGCTGGAAAAACCTTGAGCAAACAGTTATAAGGTGGCGTTAAAGCCAAACAAACAGTTGGCTAATGTGCCACATTATTATAATGCCAGCGGGCTTAATGATATGACGAATGAATTTGCCTTGTGTCAGAAGAAGGTCTTAAGTAGGCGGAAAATGTATTAAGCAAGAGATTTCTTTTTATTTAAAAATGCAGTTTGATAGATGAAGTTATGAATTAGATGTAATTTTTATACTTATATAATATTTATATTTACTTAATTTTCAACAGTTTAAAATTTCACAAACTTTTTCTGCAACTTCATAAAAGTATTGTTAAATAGAACTATTTATATCTTTAGCCTGCGCACTTTGCCAAGTTTGCCAAGTGTCTAAAAGTTTCCCTGATTGATTTGTATATTAGAAGATATCATAGCTACAATGTTTATAATGTAACTTTGATAAGAACAAGAAGCAGCAAAGAACAACAAGTTAAAACGGCACAATCAATGCCTTCGTCACTTTGAAAATCAATTGATTTCGATTAAAAACAATTAACAATAACGCCATTAAATATACTTACTTACAATGTGATGAGAGATGTACGACCCGACGATTCTATTGTATGATATATGACAGAGTACCCAGCACATTTGTGTGGTGCGTAGCAGAATGATCGACAGAGAGGTAGGGGGGGAGGGACAGGAATAAGCTATCATGATGATGATGATGATGTTCTGCAAGATACAATAAGGGGAGTCATGCTGCCCGGAACCCGCACCTCTTCCCCAGTACAGTCAATATTTACAGAATTATATTTACACATGACAAGTCAGCGACGTCACGCGCCAACTACAACAACAATCACAACAACAACCACAACAACAACAACAACCATAACAATGAGCAGCGTGATGCTGCCAAGTCACATGACTGACGTTTTCATTTTTTTTTTGTTTTTCGATTTATTTTCTTATAGATTTTTAATTGAAAAGTATTTTGTTGTTTTGACTCAGATAACGTGACCAGAAAGACCAGAAGAAGCAGCAATTGAATAACCATAACAAATATATTTATTTTCCTCTTATTTTTTCATATTCCATAGTCCGGCAATGAGGATCCCGATGAAGTGTTGTTGGACTCGGAAATGGACAAGGTCTTTGCCGGCTCAAATGCACGCAAAGATAAGTTCGATGTGAATACCTTCCAGGATAACAACCAGCTGCCTATTGGATCCCGCAAAAAGAGCAGTGGTAAGTGGCAATAGGAAAACACATAAATTATATTTTATATACCTCTATATGTATATCTTTCCTTAGTACGCCCAAATGATCTTAACATAGAGGAGGACTCGGAATACGAGAGTCAAACGGAACCATTGAATAATGCACAAAATTATGATGATATACCCGAAGATTTCCCATTAGTCTCGGAACGCGCTGGACACGGCGATCACTCGGATAATTCCGCTGAAGAGAAGCACGTGCAATTCGGTGATGCCAAAAAGAAAATTGTCATCACACCGCCCAGTCTGAGCTATGATGAACAGCCCACGGACCAATCGCACGAACGTAAACGCAGAAAAAGGTTTGTGGAGAAAGATTATAAGACATTCGTTGGTTTAATTTTATATAAAGTTAGTCAAAAGTATGTAACAGTCAGAAGGAGGTGTTGCCAAACCCATTAAGTATATATATTCATGAGCAGCATCAATAGCATAGTCGATATATCCGTGTCTGTCTGTCCAGCTATCTGTCTGTCCGGCTGTCCATCCGTATAAGCGAAAGGATCTCAGAGATGGTAAGACCTAGAAGCTGGAACTTGATCTGCCAGCATTCCTTTCCCAAATGGAAAAAGCTCACAACAAAAACAGTTTTATAGCTAGAATATAGATAATATACGATAGTAAAAATTTGAGATAATTAATAAAATTACAATAAAATCTACAAATTACAAATACTTTACTCTATTCTTACAGCCGCCATCAGTATTATAGACAACGTAAATTCTCACATCAGGACAGCGTGGAACCCAAAAAGACAATCGAGGAGAACGGTGATGCAGGTGCGCGTAGGATCTCTGTGCAGCCTGAGGACACGGCATTGGAGGTAGGCCAGCCGTAACTCTAGCTAATCCCAATCCCATCAATAAACTCCACAACCTCTTAACTAACCACTCTCGACATTGGTTTTAGTAGCATTCTAATTACTAAACCAGTCAAAATACCTTTGTTACCATTGCTTTTATCTCTTGCTGCATCCCAACGCTCGGACTCGTCGTCCTCGTTTTGTAGACAAATGGCCAAATGCCGGCTACACAGGTTGACCATTATTCCTAGTGTAGACCCCTTTAGCTTTACACCCCCCTAGACCCTCTATGCTTGCATTACTAAAGCTTAGCTATTTCTTCCACTAGGAAGCTGATCTCAATGAGCTGAGATCACATCGTTCGGATGATCCTCGCGCTCTGCGACGCCACAAGATTCATCATTCATCCATCAAACTGCGCGAGTTGCCACAGATAACGATTTCGCCGTTTCAAAACAAGAAGCCAGAGGTCGATCACAGTCCACATGAGGTGTGTATTTTCCCGTGAGATCTTTAAGATCGCTTTGCCTAATTTCACGGTGTTCTACCCTGTTTAGATCTTCGTACAACTGGATGAGCTTACGGGCGTGGGCGAGGATCGTGAGTGGAAGGAGACTGCACGCTGGATCAAATATGAGGAGGATGTGGAGGAGGGCTCCGATCGTTGGGGCAAGCCTCATGTTGCCTCCCTTTCATTCCACTCGCTGCTCAATTTGCGTCGCTGTCTGGAAACGGGCGTTGTCCTTCTGGACCTCAACGAGAAGGATCTGCCCGCCGTTGCCTATCGCGTTGTCGAGCAGGTAAAATCCCATTTGATACTCGCTACTATTTGATACTTATATATACTTGTCTGCAGATGGTTGTCGACGATCTTATCGATATCAATGATAAGCCTTCGGTCATGCGATCGCTTCTTTTGCGCCATCGCCACGTCAATGAACATCAGGGTGTCCTCCCGTTCACCAAGCGCAAATACAACAGTTACACTAGCCTGCAGGTAAGACTGAATAGTCAGCTAATATTCAACATCTAAACTAACACTCAACGCATTCATTTGTGTTCATCTAATATTCAAAGTGCGTTCATTCATTGCGTGTACATAAATTGGCTTTAACCACAATGTTTTCCTAATCGAAATTTGTTAATCACGATCATCGTCGTGTCTCATCCTATATGCTCTTGTCTATTTCTGCATCAATGCGCCCATAACTGTGCTACATTTTCTACATTCATTCAACTACCACAACACTCGTTATCGTACACCAACAACAACAACAATAACAACAGCAACTACTACCCAAATCGGTAAAGATACGACTAATTGTATATAGACAAAACATGGCTACAAGTTACAGCTACAGATACAGATATATGCTTTATACAGACACAGATACAGCTACATTCATAATACAGGGCTGCAAACCGGTTAAGAGAGAAGCTCAAAGAGAACCTTTGACACTTCCAAGCTGAACACAAATTCAATTATTTGCTATAATAAAACTAAATTATTTCTCTTTGCATCTTTTGGTGGAAAGTATAAAAGAAAACCTTAAAATAAAAGCCAACAAGTTTAATTTAAGAGCTTTTGTAATGTAATACAATTATAACACATTTCTGGCTTCCAATTTCTGTAGAGTTTAGATTTTGTGAATGTTTTAATCGAATTCCCGAAACTTTTCCCAATATATTGCTGGTTTGCAGCCTTGCAAATTGTATACTTATAATATTGACAAATCTATGTGCAATATGCTGTTGTGTGTATCTTTTCACACTTATTTTCTTTCGTTTCTGCAATTCTTCTTCTGTTTGCCCAAAAAAACAAATACATATATCTATATATATACATGTTCTATATATATGTATATTTACACTGAACACTTGTCTCAAATGATTGCGCACCACACCAAAAGCTACTTTGGATGGGCGCCGAGGCGTCACAGCAGCTACAACAACAGCAGCAACAACAACAACTACAACGAAGTCTGCCAAAGGCAAGACGCAGCATTTGTGTCACCTCCAGTGCGCCTCCGGCAGCGATGCTCAATGTGGGGGCCATAGATCATCGGCGACACTCGACGACCTCGTATCTGGGTGTAATAAGTTTATTGCCCTACCCCCTCTTTGACAATCTCCTCCCCTCCACCTCTTTCCCGCAATTTGTTCCAGTTGAAAACAGGGAATGAAACTGAAATCTGTAGAAAGAGTATCTATGTTCTCTATGTCTATAGATAATCTGCTCGATCGGTGTACAAAATAACATATACTCTTTCTTTATATAGATTATTTGTTTGATCGGTTTCAATTACAATCTATATTCTTCATTTGCTTAATCCATTTTTAAAATAATCTATATTCCTTGCACTTGATTCGTTTTACGACTAATCTCTATTGTATATGTTTATAGATTCATTGCTCGATCATTTTATTCTATTTGTTCATAATTCAATTGTTTGATCGAATCTAATAATAATTTGTTTTAAATTCTTTGTTCGATAAGTTTATTTGAAATGCTTATATTTCTTTTGTTCGAATGGTTCTGTATATTTATGAATCATTAGCTTGATCTGTTTAAAAAAAAAACCTATTTTCTATATGATTTGTAAATCTGTTGATTATGTTTGATATTCTTTATGTTTATAGACCATTTTCTCGATCGGGCTTAAAAATAATTGATTCGATATGTTTAAAGATCATTTGTTAGATCGGTGTCAGAAATAACCTACACTCTATATGTTTATAGATATCTTGTTCTATCAGTTTCATTCCCTGTCGTTATCAATTGCTTTTGCCATTGAGTCGAGTTTCTTTTTAGCCCACATAGCCTCGTTCTAGCCACGTTACGTAGACCCCCTCTTAGAACCACTTTAAATGCTCTCCAACTTCCACGATTGGCAAGTTCTCAATTGTGTTTGTTGTATTATCTTTAACCCTTACCTTAACTGCACCAATCAGCCTTAATAACCCTTAAGTGCACGCCTGTTACGATGTTTTGTTCTGCATGTGGTGCCTGTTTTATTGTTACTAAACCACTTTCGATAAACACTGGGAATCGCTTAATATTAACTACTTTTGATTTTAACAGAACCTTTCGGGCACCACGGATGACAAGAAGATCAAGATCATGCCGGCCAACGAGATTGGCGGTAGCAAGCGAAGTAACGAGCTGAAGATCGATATGAAGGATGATTTGTGTTCCTCCTCGCAGGAGGATCTTAAGAAGCTAAATAATGATACCATTCTCAGGCGAATTCCCGCTGGTGCTGAAGCTACCACAGTTTTGGTAAGTTCACAGATTAATTCGTTAGAGAAGTTACTGATGGAGATTGCTTTTATTAGGTTGGTGCCGTGGAGTTCCTGGAGCAACCCACTATTGCCTTTGTGCGTCTGTCGGAGGGCGTGCTGATGCCCTCGCTGACGGAGGTGCCAGTTCCTGTGCGCTTCATGTTTGTGCTGCTCGGACCACTCAACTTTGATCTGGACTACCATGAGGTGGGTCGTTCCATCTCCACGCTGATGGCCAACGAGCACTTTCATGCGATTGCCTACAAGGCAGACGATCGTCGCGATCTGTTGTCGGCTATCAATGAGTTCTTGGATGATTCCATTGTGCTGCCGCCGGGAAATTGGGATCGTCATGATCTGTTGCCCTTCGAGGAGCTGAAGGCGAAGAAAGACTGGATTCGCACGCGAAAGATCAAAGCGTTGCAGGTAAAACGCGACAGCGAGATGATCAAGATCGGTAGAGATGAGGAGAAGTTGCTGCTGGACAAGCAAGCGCTGGGTGCCATTGCTGGACCCGGCGGACCAGGAGGAGATGGCGACGGCGATGATGGTGGGGATGGCAAAAAGAAGAAGCCAAATCCCATGGACAAAACACATCGGTTGTGGGGAGGACTCTGCAACGATCTGAAGCGTCGCATGCCCATGTACAAGAGCGATATCCTCGATGGACTCAACACGGAGACCTTGGCAGCCACGATCTTCATGTACTTCGCCTGCCTTTCGACGGCCATCACCTTTGGTGGCTTGGCATCGGCCAAGACAGACAGCTGGATCGGTATTTCGGAGACGCTCATCGCCTGTTCCCTGGTGGGCATTGTGTTTCATTGCTTCTCCTGCCAGCCACTGGTAATTATCGGCACCACGGGACCGTTGTTGCTCTTCGACGAGGCATTGATGTCCTTTTGTAAGGAGAATCAGTTTGATTTCCTCTCGCTGCGAGTCTATATTGGGATATGGTTGATAGTCATTGCACTCTGTGTCTCGGCTTTTGAGGGCAGTGTCTATGTGCGCCTGTTGACCCGTTTCACGCAGGAGATCTTCTCGGCCTTGATCACATTGATCTACATTGTGGAGACTCTGATGACCATGATATCCATCTACAGACTCAATCCTCTGCTGGCCGACTACAATCTGCCCCCGCCGACTCTTGTGGCGCACGAGAATGACACGAGTTTCAATGCCAGTGTGAGTCTGTCGAATGTAACAAGCACAATGGCTCCTCCACCCTCCTCTTCTAAGCCCATCAATCAGCCAAATACCGCTCTATTCTGTACCATACTCACCTTGGCCACCTTTGTGGTCGCCTATTACCTGAAACTGTTCCGCAATTCGCACTTTTTGGGCCGCAATGCGAGGAGAGCTCTCGGTGACTTTGGTGTGCCCATCTCCATTTTCATCTTCGTGCTCGTGGACTATCTGGTGCCTTCGGTATATACCGAGAAGTTGGTTGTGCCCGAGGGACTCTCGCCAAGCGATCCCACGAAACGTGGCTGGTTCATTGGTTTCAACACGTTCGAAACGTGGGTGCCATTTGCTTGTGTGGTGCCGGCTCTACTTGTGTACATTCTGATCTTCATGGAGTCGCAGATATCCGAGTTGATTGTGGACAAGCCGGAGCGTGGCTTGAAGAAGGGTTCCGGCCTGCACTGGGACATTGTGCTGCTCTGCCTGCTGAATACCTTCTGTGGATTCTTCGGCATGCCTTGGCATTGTGCTGCCACCGTGAGATCCGTTACGCATGTCTCCTCGGTTACGATTATGTCACGGTAAGTCCATATTTTGACTTATATATTCATGTTTTTAACTGTTGAATCTTTTTGATTGCAGCACTCATGCTCCTGGTGAATCGCCGCGTATTATCGACGTGAAGGAGCAGCGTTTGTCCGGCTTCTTTGTCTGCGTCATGATTGGATTGTCGGTGCTAATGTCGCCGCTACTCCGTCTCATTCCTATGGCCGTGCTATTCGGCGTCTTTCTTTACATGGGCATAGCTTCGATGAGTGGAGTGCAGTTCTTTGAACGGTTAGACAATGATATAATCCTATTATCAGCTTGCTTTAAACAATATCTTCCCACACTATTTGTAGCGTAAGACTGTATTTCATGCCCGTCAAGCATTATCCTCCCACGAATTATGTGAAACGTGTGCGTCCCTGGAAACTGCATCTGTTTACCACAATCCAGGTGCTCTGTCTTGTGGTTCTCTGGACCGTCAAGTCATCCAAATTCTCGCTGGCCTTCCCCTTCTTCCTTATTCTTATGGTGCCTATAAGACAGCAATTGTCTTCACTCTACAAACCCGAAGAGTTGCAGGCGGTAAGTTTTGTTGTGAAGTAGATCAGGATGATATTCTAATATATCTTTTTCTATCTTTTCCAGCTGGATGGCAGCGAGGTGAGGAACGATGAAGCTGAGCCCGATTTCTATGAGCAGACAACCATACCAGCCTAGAGAATTTATAGACAGCACAGCAATGAAAAGAAAAGATGACCTGGCCCATTGAGGGCACAGGTTTTAGGCCAAATGCATAAAACTAACTAAATTAGTCGTATCATAATATTAGATAATCAAAGTATTAAAGCCCAAAACAAACCCACGAAACAAATAGCTATCAAAAGTGACGACAAACAAGTTCTGGTGATCGTACAAACGAACTACCTGCATTAGTATTTAGTGAAAGAAAAAAGATACTTACACACCTGAAGAAATGAAACCTATGGATTGTAAAGAAGGTTGAGAGAGTCGAGTTGAAACTCAACAAATCAAAGCGAAACATTGTACCTAAAGTGAAACATGACATGTTAGGGCAAAAGTAGCTAAATATGTATTTATCAAGATCAACAAACTAAACAGAATATCCCAATTGATCAAGCAAAAAAGGACCTTCATTTCTGCCTTATGACAAGATGTTTGCCTAGAGAAAATATTTATAAAAACAAAGAAGAAAAAGAAAATGATATATAGACGAGTATTTATTTGGTTCTCTCGTTATTTAATTTTCTCGTTTCTCGTTTCGTGCGTATTATTAGCAATAAATCATTTTGCATATAAATATATATATATATTATATTATTATAACAATAATACTTAACTATCGGTTTAGTCTCATCGAAAGAGCAATGAACATGATGAAGCATTCTAATGAAAAGAGAAGGAGAAACTATTAACTATTCATTAACTATTTAGCTTCAACTGGCGTAGTGATAATTAGTGTCAAACACACACAAACTAAACCCCCCAAAACCCCCCCAAAACATATATATATATAAAAAAATCTTATAATAATGATAATTGAAAGAATTACTATGAAAGAAAAGTGAAAATTGTTTGCGTACTTCGCGTTTAGCGCACACTTCTAAAGTGAATGCTCCGTTGTGACGTATTGCTGTAAGTTTGCCTTTTTTTGGGAAAATTACCTATTTGTATAACTATTGTATAGTCGTAATTCGTTCCAATAATACAAATGAACATCACATGTATGTACTATACTTATATCCGTTCGAAGCGACCCAAACCTATTTTTATGTAACTTGCATGTACTTATACTCGTACTATACTTACTCTTAAGTAGTTGTTGTCTAGTTTTGTTTTATTCAAATTCAAATAAAATACGAAATTATATCAAATTGCTAAATGCGGAATTTGTCTTATTAACTCAAGTGGTTTGTAGTTTATTCAAACCGATAGCTTTCTTGGACTTCTTTAATATTTGTCGAAATGTTCCTTTGGAATTGGAATCTCTAGATTGACGTGGCATCTAAATTTGTTACCATGTCAGTATAGAATACTTGGAAATTTATTCTCTGCTCTCATTAGGATGACTTCTTTCTAATTGTTCAGTATTTATATACATATAACTTTGCTAAAACTGCACAGATCTCTAGATGAATTTGGCATTTAGCTTTGCCTATTTGGGAACAGCATTTTTAAATAGATTTCGAAAATTATTTCCATGGATTAACATTTAAAATTCAAGTTTCCTCCTCGATTGACAGCTAACAAATAAGTATTAATGAGGATTTAATATTGAAAAATAGTGTTTTCATACCTAACAAAGGTCTTATATTCCTAGAAAATGTTTCACTGAGACATTTATTTGTTGTAACTTGCATAATTTTGTCTAAATTAAATAAATTTAATTAGTCGCTTTGACTTAATATATTTTTTGATTGGGCATTTAGAATAAGTTTAATTAGAAAAACTACACATGTTTTATTTTCTATGTATTTATTTCGTATTCTCTAGAAATGTTAGTACAATTATTCTTTCCGGCTGTCAGCATGCCTCCTTCAATGCTGTTGCAAGACTGAGGCTTGTGTCGCTACGCTTATTAGGTGGCACAGTCGAAGCTCTGGCGAATGTTTGACTCAAGTTCGCTGCGTGCTGCAAGCGAAAGCTTTTCTGGAGTGTGTGCCAAAAAGCTGTCCCAAGCATGTGAGAGGCGTATTTCAACTTCACTCAAAGGGACTATGCCAACATGGTAAGTGTGGGGAATGGGACGGCAGTGATAATGGGAAGTCAACATGCCAACATATTGTGACAGTGACAGTTCAGGACGAGTCGCCATCAACGTCGGTTCATCTTAAGGACGCAGCAAAACGTGAAACGCAAAATTCAAAACGGGAAAACTACGAAAAACTGATAAGCAAAAAAAAGAAAAGCCAGCCGCAAGGAAAATCAAGCAGGACGCAAAGTTGGCGCGTTTTTATGACGACTTTTAACTTGGATGAAAATGGCTAATAATTTCGTATCCGCCGCCGTATCCGCAGTCGTTGCCGTGAACGTAGTCGTAGCCGTTGCCGTATCCGTAGTATCATCCGTATTCCATATTGTGCTTGTGACCGAGGGCAAGTGAAATGTGCGCATCCTTTGACCCTGCGACCCGGCATTAACGTGACAACCATTTACAATCCGATTTTGATCTATATAAGAGTACGAGTACGAGTGTGTGTGTCAGTGTGTGTGTGTGTGTGTGTGTGTGTGTGTGTGTGTGTGTGGGTATGTGCCATAACTAAATACGAGTTTATTGTGCTGTTGGCTGTCATTTTGCAATTTGGTTTCATTTCGTTTACAAGCCAATTCATTTGCTTTAACATATGCAAATTCCAAGAGCTTGTCGTTTTACATACAACCACACACAAAAACAACCGCAACACAGATCCTCACACACACACACACACACACACACACACAGAGACACCCGCAAATTCCAACACACATTTGCCGCGTGTTTATGCGGAAAAGAAGAAAATTGCAAGAGCAGCACCCTGCGGCTGGGAAATGCACGACTTGCAACCGCCCTACGCTCGTCGTTTGACACTTGCTACATTACACATACGCCACGTTGCACATACATACACAAATTATGTAATGCAACACATTAGGCAGCCGTTGTTGCTGTTGTTTTTCTTGTTGCTGCTACTGCTACTGCTGCTGCCTTGCATTGATAATGAAGTTGACCTTTGACAGTAACTCGATACGATTGACATGCGTATTCCCATCGTTATTTGTATATTTGTCGATGTTCATCTTCTGTCTGTCTGTTTTTGCTTATTTGTAAGTGAAACATAGTTGGATAATGGCATTGGATGGCTGGGTTTCTATGACTGCAACGACTGGCGAATGTCCGACTCGGCTGCCACAAGGGGAGCACGCACCTCGATGCCATGCAACGGCGCCCTATCCAGATGATGCACGACTTTGTATACCTCGCTGCGATTGTAGTCGACTTTACGCTCCGGCTTCTGGTACTTCATGAAGTTGACCCTGCGAAAGGCAAAAGCATGAAGTTTGAGAATGAAGCGTTAGAGAAATGGAAAGAGATGGTAAACAAGCAGACTTGCATGCATGTGCATTTAAATAAGTGTAGCTGCTGCTGGTCACGTTGTTCACGTCGTTCTTAAAGCATGCCACAGTGCAACTAACCTGTGCGTTGCCCTTGCCACACTGAGGCTCTGCAACTCCCTGCGGCGGCGTGTCGTGTGATTTTGAACCCCAGAAAATTGAAGCAATCGAAAAATGTAACCGCAAATCGAAATTCAAAAAGTGGTTAAGTACAAGACAAGGGCGGGGCCAAAACGTTGTTAGCCTTATTAGCCAATTGGTATTGCAATTGCAATTTGCAGTCAGAACTTACCTGAAACGTTGTCGTGTTATATGCTCACCATTGAATAAACGATTCCAAAATGCAATCTACGAAAGAAACAAAATCAAAAGGAATGCAATCAGGCAGCATGCATACAATGTGATAGAGTAAAAGCAAAAAAAATATAAATGAAAGAGGAATAATGCCACACGCAACGTGCAACGTGCAATGTGCAATGTGCAACGTGCAACTTGCAGTCAAAAAAATACGAAAGTCAAAATCAACTTAATTTCAAGGCACAGACGAACAGAGTGAGATAGACTGATAAACATAGAGAGCGAGAGCGAGAGAGAGAGAGAGAGGGGGACAGCGACAGGTCGTTCAATATGATAATGTTAATGAAAGCGCATCCTTTGTGCTTTTGGCAGTGACATAGCTTCAACTTCATTCTGGCAATAATACCTGGCATCGTAGCCCAGCAACGGACTCTCATAGGGGCAGCTGCTAATGTGAGAAATTATGGCATGTTGTTTCCCGTTTGATGTTGTCGTTGTTTTCGTTGTCGTTGTTGTTGTTGATGTTGTTGCAAGCGTGCCATGGAAAATGAGAAAATGAGAATGAGAATGAGTTTATGAACGGGATGAGATGTGACTATGACTATGACCATGACGATGGCCATGGCAATAAGAGTGTACCACATACAAACGCACACACAATATGGCTTAAGCAATGTCAATTGCAATTGAGTGGTGTAAGCTTAAGTAAGGGCATGGAGAAAAGGCAGAGGCGAAGGCATAACTAGTCAAACAACATTCAACAATTCAACATTTGTGTACCCACCCCAGCGTGCTGCCAGTTATAAGCTCCGCCTGGGCACTCAGAGTCTCGGCAATGAATTCATCATTGTAGGCATCCTTGGGACGATACCAGCGCCTGCCGCCGGGCAGCACCAAAGGACGCTCCGATGATGGCGTCAGGGGACCAAAGGCGCGCTTCGAACGCTTCGGATTGTTTTTGCGCACCAAATGCTCTTCAAGCTCCTCAATGACATTGTGTTTCTGGCATGTCATCACATCCCAATGCACAGCACACACAAGTCCCGCAGGGAGATACACACAGTGACAGTGACAGTGACAGAGACAGAGACCGAAACAGAAACGGAGTAAAGCAAAAGGAGAGATAGAGATAGAGAGAGAGTATAAAGTATAAAGTACAAAGATTCGCAGTTGATTGAGAGAAAAGATAGATGGAGTGAGTGGAAGATGCTGCACTGGATTCGGGTTTACTTTTTCGGCTGACACGCCGCCTACTAATTGTCTTTTGGTTTCTGCCCTTTTAACTGCCACGCCTCCTGCTTCCAGGAACACACACTGAGATTCCGTTTATTTAAATTTCTTTAAAAAAAAAAGCTGGCAGTTTATTTACAGCAATTTATCAAACTTTCAACTTGATATAAGCTTTTTAAGCTAAACTAAGCTAACTACTCCTGGAAGCGCACATTATGCTGCAAGTAGACAGAACAGAGAGAGAGAGAGAAAAAAGACAAAAACCAAATGGCATTTTAGTTAATTTGATTTGTGGCAACAAACTGGGGGCAAGTGTCCAAAAAAAGGCACCACAAACAGAGACAGTGACAGCGACAGCGACAATGACAGAGACAAAGACATGAAATGAGACAGAGACGGGGACAGAGTCGAAGACGGAGTTAAAACGCAGCTGGACAAAGTCAAGAACTTTGGCAGAGCTGATCGACTATGAAGTCAGTAAAGGAGCTAGTATAGATACTTATCAACAGCACTGTTAACAGAGAAGAACAGACATTTATCTTTGACTTGCCAAAGTTTTAGACAGCTTGTAGATTCTTTCAAAAGCAGTTATAAAATATACTTGAATTTCAATTTCAATATAAGATTTTCACATCGTGTTTGATTGATCGTTTTAAAAGTTTGTAAACTATTTCTATAAATTTATAAAATTCAAGATTATTATACAAAAATCTATCCCTCATTGATCGATGATTTCTATATCTTATAGAAAATATTATAGTTTCATAGAAGAACTTATTCCTCACTCTTTGATCGATTGTTACTATAGTTGATGATGGTATAAGTAAGATGTCTACATAAACAAACATGTTTCTTATAGAACAACTTATTTACGATTAATATACAGATTTTATTCAATCAAGGGATCATCAACATAACTTGATGATTGAAAGACTATCATAGAAACAGACCAACAGACAGACTATCGACTGTCAGTCTGATCAATAATATATAATATTGTATATTTTCTATAGTTCGCTTCTATACAATAAATCTATCTATATTAGAAATTGATTTCAAATAATGGTATAATAATAGTATTTTCTTGCTATGAATATATAATATAAGACGACGAATTATTTTCTATATAGATTCTATATTTCTATAGTCTATTTTCTATTAAATAATTAACATGAATCGACAATGCGACATTGGGTCAGATATAGTATGTAGGCATATCCCTCCTTTGTGATATTTTAATAATACCCTTCGAAAGGGCATCGCAAACTGAACGACAGTCATTCTAATAAAGACTAGTATATACTACACAAGTAATATAATGATGAGTAGAAAACTTATTAGCATCACTGTAGAAATTTACAATATTAACTGATGAAATGTAATCTCAGGTGTGTGTGAAAGTTTTAGTTAATTGCAGCAAACAGATTTTATTACCAGAGGCAGCAATTTTAATTTGCCAGGTAACTGAAATAGACTTGCCGCAACATTTGCAGACATTCGGACAGACGTAATGACGTAGACGGAAAGACAGACATAAATGCCTATAAGGAGTCAAGTTACGTTGTCTATACACTCGACATGAATATATGTACGAGTACATTGTACATATGTGCTGTGTATATCCTAAGGGGTCTCTTTGCCTGTTACATGCACAGGAGTTTCTTTTTTTTTGTGGTATTTTTTTGTTGGTTGCCACATTTTGGGGCACTTACCTTTTGCTTCTTGAAACTCTGCTGCTCGTTGAGTTGCTCGTCCAGCTCACGATTGTCGCCATTTGAGTGCGAAAATTCTGCCACTTCCAGGTCATTGGCGTCGCATTTATCCTCATTATTTTCACATGCTGCTGCTTGCCGTACCATGTCTGTTGCTGCCACAGTGTTGCCAGTGTCGCTATCTGTATGTGTGTGTGTGTCGAGGGAGGGAGTATGCAAAGTACGCCATTAGAAAAATTTAATTACTGTAACCTCGGCCATAATTTTACAGCCTGCACCTTCATTCTCGCCTGTGGCCAGTTGGTCAGGTTGTTCCCCCTCTGCTTCATCGATTTGTGGCAGTGGCGGTGGCAGTGGCAGTGGCACCTGCTGCTGTTGCAGCTTAAACGTGGGCAGCAGTTCGGCCAGCTGCTTGGTCACCGCATCGAGGGTTGACTGTATTGTCGAGGGCAGCGATGAAAGCGCCGCGAGCTGTTTTTGCACATCGGACAGTTGTTTCTCTAAGGCGAGTTCCTCATCGGTTTTGGGTGGCGTTGCCGCCCCATTAGGCTCAGCTGCGGCCTGCCCCTCCCCCTCCCCCTCGGCCACCATCTCCTCTTCTGTCTCCACCGACGTCTCTTCTTGCGGCTCCTCCTTTGAAGCATCCGCTTTCTCCAACTGCTCGCCATCCACATCCTCGGGCAAGTCCTGGCTGCCATTTTCATTGTCTGGTAATTGTACCAAATTCGGCACTTCACTATCCGTGGGCAGAGGTTCCTCCTCTTCCTCCTCCACCGGCTTCGTCTGCAGCTGCTCCTGCTCCTGCTCCTCCACAGCAGTCTTGTCCTCCTCCTTAGCATTCTCAGACTTAGCTGCTGGTGGGGTGGCTTCCTTTGGCGCTGGCTTCGTTTCCGGCTGTCACGGGCTTAAGTTGATGCCTGTTCAGTGTCTCTTTTTTCATGCCACGCTACTCACCATGGGCGATTTGCCGCGCGGAGCGGACTTGACAATCTTCACCTTGTAGGCATTGGCCGCCCTCCTCTCCGCCTCCAGTTGCTGCTTGCTCTTGGGCACCGGACGATCGGGACGCTGTAGGAACGTGGACCACTTCCGATTCTCCTTCTCCTTCTCCTGCTTGGTCTTGGTCACCTCCTCGTTGAGGGAACGCAACACATCGCTGGTCATGCAGACGCCCGGCTTGGGAAAGATTCTATAGAAATTAACGCTATGACATAGAGGCGAAATTAAAGTCTCTCATTGAGAGATGATGCTGCTGCAACCGCTGGTCACATACCCAAGTACATTGTGCTCTTTTAGCACCTCCGATTCGCCAGACAGCACGGCGGCAATTTCCTCCTCGACCAGCTTAATTTCCGACTGCTGCGACATCGCTGAGCACGGACGATCGGGCAAATCGGGCAAATAAAGGCTGTCCAGAGGGACATGCGGCTCCTCCTCGTTGCAACTGCGGCCATCCACAGAATGCATTTCCGTCACGACGGTTCTGCGACATTCCAGCTCCAGCTCCGGCTCTGCTTCGACCTCGACTTGTTCCTGTTCCTCTTCCGGAATGAGCGCTTTTGTGGTTTCCGTTAACGACGGCAGCGACAATTCGGATGCGCTGAGTGGCGACTGACCAGGCGACTGACCAGGCGACTGACCAGGCGTTGGCGACTTGGTCAATGAACCCGAGCTAACAGGGAATCTCCTGGGCGCCCCATAGACTTCCTCCTCGTGCTCGCTATAAAGCGAGAATGACAGTTGAAATGTAATATATGTGTTCTTAATTTCAAAGAAAACAAAACCTACCGATGAACGCCAAAGTAAAAGACGCTGCCGCTGCTCAGTATCAGACGATGCGCCTCATCATGCGTTAGGGGCGTGGCAGCCGTATCATTGATACGCACTATCACATCCTCCACACGCAGTCCCGCCTCCTCGGCAATGCTGCCCTCCGTCACCTGAAAAGTCGAATCGAAGGGAGAAGAGTACTCGTATGTGTTGCAGTTGCATTTGCATTTAAATACAAAGTAGCCACCACAAAGATACACAATGTATCTAGCAGATACAAAATCAATTGTCCCAAGCGTTGCGTGCAAAGTGCATATAAATAAAATGCGCGCAAAATGTCAACAAAAACACAGATGAGACATGCCCCAAATGGGTGAAGGGTAAGGGTAAGGGTAAGAGTAAAGGGAGAGAGCAGTATTGAAGTATAGAAGTGTAAGGGAGCCAAGACAATGCCACTGAATGTGGCACGCTGCCTGAGGGCTGCTCCATAAATTATTCCAAGCAAGCAACAAGCAGCAGCAGCAGCAAGTCCAAGTTTACAAAAATAATAATAAAACTTTGCCAAATCAATTTAATGGCAAAGTTGTATTCCGTTTATGCCTCAGTTAACTCCACGAAGTTGCCTCATTTCATAATTACGTGAATTAACTCGAGCAAAAGGATGCTATTCAAATAATTATGCATTTCTTTTCTTAACTTTATCTTCAATTTAGTACACATATTTTGTTGTTGTTGTTTTTCTTTCATAATTTTAAAGCCCAAAGTTGTAACGACAACTTTTATCTTATTGAAATGTTTTTAGTTAGTAATAAATTCTTTAAATAATTGACAATAACTTTGGTAAATGGAGAAAATTGAATTTGCAGCCTGTTTAATGGACTTGATATACTTTATTAGCGTTTGCTTTATTAGATTGCGTCTTTAATCAAGTAAAGAAATAACGCAAAGGCAGCAAAGCTCTTAATTTGAAATATGTGTGTTTGAAAATAAAATAACAATAGCAAAGAGGGAACTTTAACAACTTACTACATTTAAGAACAATTGCTTAAGCTTTAAATATTATAATTTAAATTATTTTGTATTGAATTTATTTAAAGTTGTTTTTATTAATTAGTTCGTAGCTTAATTTAACTTTAACTAAATTTCTTTTCCTTTTTATTAGTATAAATTCATCTCGACAATTGTTAGAAATATCTAATATTTTAATATTAATTTTTTATCATATAAATTCAATTATAAAATTTAATAAACATAAAAAGTTATGCCACATATAAATTTCCTTAGTTTGCTCAATTTATATGGCAGCCCTCTCATCATAAGTTTGCGTGCGTACATGTGTGTGTGTGTGTGTGTGTGTGTGTGTGTGTGTGAGTGAGTGTGGCGCACAGTTTGCCAATTAAAAGTTGCAATTTGTTGCTATTTTGGCCAATACTTAATTTATAGTTGTTGTTGCCAGTTTGCTGGCAGTCGGAAGCGCATAGGCCGTCTCTTTAATAAAATGGTTGGGTTGGGTTGGGTTAAAGCTGGCGGGGCGGGGGGGACAACAATTACAATTTGAATAAATTTATGGCAGTCGCATTATGCGACTCATTAGCACTAAAATGCATTTGGGTTCGTTCTCTGGCGTTTAGATAAATAACAAGCGGCATTTTGGGCAATTTCGGCATGCCGAGTTTACTTTAATTAACAAAATTCGCAAATAATCCATACAAATAACTAACTACAAACAAACAAATCAACACACAATTGTACACTCACACACACACACGCACATATCAATACGAACACACACACACGCACACACAGAGTTACATAATTGGCTTGGACAATGAAATATTTGCAATTAATTAGCCAAACAATGTGCAAAAGTTGATGCAACAACAAGATTAAACAATAATGCAGCAGCTGTCTTTGCTGTGGTCACATTGGTCACAACGGGCAGGTAGCAGGTGTATCAGGTGGCCACATAGTTGAACGTATACTATTATTATTATGATGATCGGGCCTAACCTTAACCACGGTCAGGGGATATTCGTAGTCGGCGCCACCGACAAGTCGAAATCCCCAGGGCACATTATCAAAGCGGCACATTTTAATATCGATAACCATTTTTGTTCGATCGTTAACTGTTCGACAATTATCTCTTTTTTTGAGAGTCTGTGCGGGAACAATTTGCAACTTGCAGATACTTGCGACTGATTGCGGCAACGTCGGCGACCAACTGTTGCATCGATTACAAAATAATCGAAGCGTTTATCTTTAGCACTTACACACGGTCTCTCTCTCTCTGTCACTCACTATCTATCGGTTTCTATTTGAAGCACTTTGGCACACTGACGCAAGCAAGTGCCAGCAGCTAAATGAAGCATACTTTTTACCTTGCCACAACCCACATACACTCACTCACACACATGCTAATGAGCGTGGCAGGCTGTAAGGGCTTCAATTTTAATGCTTATCGACAGCAGTCAGAGCCTTTTAGCGTTAACTCACAAGCTGTTGCCGCAGGCGAATGAGTTAATGTTGTTGCTTGTTGTTGTTGCTGTTGTGTTTGTTGCTTTGTTTTCGGCATAGCTTTTGGCGTGGCATGCCACAACATCAAAATTGCCGCATCTCCACTTCCACTTCCACGTCCACCCCAAACTCCACATATGCGTGATTGCCAAATGTGTATGCAACCAAAAAGTGCATTGAACCGCTCGATGTTGCCGATGTTGCATGGTATAAATAGCGTACGTTGCCAGTGGCAATCATTCAAACGCTCTCACAGGATTCCCGCAAAATGTTGGATAAGTCGAGCAGCAGCGCCTTTTATGCACCTCGCGGCATTCGAGGACAGCGCCGTCAATTTATGTTGCAGTTGCAGTTGCTGTTGCCGCTGCTGTTGCTGCTGCTGTTGGGCTGGTGCAGCGTCTCTTGCAACGCTGGCGGCATAAACAGCGCCCAGCAATTGCGACAGGGCTCACACAAACTGTGCGGCCAGGAACTCAACAATGCCATGGACGTGGTCTGCGACAATGGCTACAACACATTACAGAAACGACGATCCGATGGCCTCGAAACGGAAACGGAACTGGCACTTCAAACGGATCAAAGCCATGCCGAATTCGAGTTGAGTCCTATTCTGTCCGGCATTTATGGCACTGATGTGTTCATCAAAACGCGACGCATGAGGCGACAGATGTCAGGTGGCATCCACGATAAATGCTGCGTCCATTCGTGCACCTACTTCGAGCTGCGGGCCTATTGTCGCCAGAAATGAATTGGCGCACTCGTATTCGTTATCATATTCGCACTCATACTCACACTCGATACTGTACTCATATATATTGCTATACAGACTCGTATTCGTATTCGTATTCGCACTCGTAAAAGTAATCATAATCGTAATCACTTATTTATGCAGCACAAAATTTAGCTAATGAATAAAAGTAAAACTGTGCAAAAGTTTTCGGCTCAGCAAACGTTAAAGCAAAAGTTACTTAGGAAAAAAGTTGTACACGCCCCCCCTCCGCCTCCACCCACCTCCCTTGAACTCCCTTTGCCACAACCCTTAAACAGTACAAAGGCAACCTCTGCCCCCTCTACATCCGCTCTCTCTCTCCTGTACAACAATAACAAAAGCGGCAGCAGCTAAATGACTAACTTCAGCTTTAGCTGGTTGTTAACCGCGCTCCTTGCGCTCCTGTGGATGCCAGATGTTGCCAACGCCCGCATCGGTAAGTAAAGACTAGACAAGTAAACACAACTGATCGACTAGGCCATACCCTATTGAAATCTTCGATTTAGTAAGGCAGTTATCTGAGTAGCTCAAATTACAGTTGATCCTACAAAGATGACAATAAGGGAAACATTTTATTTGTAAACTTGGCAGCATTATTGACAATGTTTTCAATAATAAATATGAGTATTCTATCAGCAAATCAATATTTAGCTAATAGGATAAGTATTACCAGAGTGGCACTGTCAAAAATGAAATATTTATGAGAATACTTGCAAAAATTCAATTATAGTATTTGCTTAGCAATTTACTATTTAGCTAAATATAATAAATATTACAAACTTACTATTGTAAATAGCTAAGAATATTTACGTTGTTGTTTATCTAAATAGTAAAAGGAATGCAAAATAATATTTTTCAAACAATTTAACTGAGTGGTAGAATAATTGTAAGAAGTGTATTTTATCAGCATTAAATTATTTAATTAAATAATAAAAGAAATACAACAAGAATAGTTTTCAACAATGCAACAAATTAGCAAATGAAATGCAAAAATTATTCGTATATCATCAATTAATTATTCAAGTAAATAGTTAGAGAAATGACATAAAATAAACACTATAATAATTCAACTAAATACCATACAGAATACAAAAATTGATTTGTTTAAATAATTCATTTACGCAGATAATGAAATGCAAAAATAATCGTTTATCAGCAATTTAACCAAATAGTAATTTTGCAAAAATAATCGTTTATCAGCAATTTAACCAAATAGTAATTTTTCGCTGATGATTAATTATTTATTTAGATAACATTATAAGTAGATGCAAAAATAAACTTTTATCTATGCATTCATTTCAATTATGTACATAGACACGACTGTATCTGGGCCCCAAAATGTATACTACATTTTATTTAGTATTTATTTCTAATTGACATGCCATACCCATTTACAGGGTATAATCGGCTAACACAACTCATTTGGTATTCATAAATGCAGGCTAGGGCTTAGTTCGCACACGCCAGAACCTGACGTTGTCCCTTTCAGCCAAAATTGTTTAATTGGCTGACAAAGACGCACACCAAGTCAACCGCCTACCACCTCATGCACATGCCCACATCCCTGTCTCTCTGTCCCCGTCTCTGTGCCTGTCTCTTTGCCACTTTGGGCGTACGCATAAACGACCACAATAACGTGGGAGTTCCCTAAAATTTGCATAAGTCAACGAAAAGTGAGCGTTGACATTGAACGAATTGAGCAAGGACTCGCAGCTACTCGAAAATGCACTCAACTTGTCGCAATCACCTCTAACACAATTTGACACCAATATAGTTGGCCTTGCCACACGGGGCGCCCACGTTGCCACAGCCATTGTCACAATGTTATTAGAGAGTATATAAGCGTGCGGCAGCTTCTGTTGCAGCATCAGTTCCATCGCACTGCCTAATCCCAGTACAAGTACACAATGTGCAAGACAATTTCCTTCTCTGTGGCATTCCTCCTGGCCCTGTGCGGCATGGCAACCGTTGCGTCCGTAGACATGCGTTTGTGCAGCACCCAACTGAACGACATGTTGGCCAGGCTCTGCAAAAACGGATACAACAATATTATAAATAACAAGCGTAGCAGCCGTAAGTATTTACAGTCAAGTTGAAGGATCAATCCATAATGTACTTCCAATGTAGCACTATTGGACCTGGACCCTCTCGATCCCATTCAGTACATTGAACAGAAGGAAGCGCCTGTTAACTTCGGGGAACTGCTCTCCTATCCATTGACCAACAATCGCTTGAGAAACCTCTTCCAACAGGAGAACGCCCTCAGTTCGCTGACTGCCACAAGGCGACGCACTCGAGGTCAGATTGTCGAAGAATGCTGCGCCAGGCCATGTAAGCTCGACGAACTTAGGGCCTACTGTGCTCTCCCCTAGATCCCCTTCTCCCCCTTTAAGCACCACGATCACAGTACACTTTGGAACAGATGGAACCTTGATAAGAACCTTTTATAACAACCATGTTGCACATGTATAATGTATTTATATTAGAAACGCTTTAAATAAAAGTCAACTGCATAAACAAAATTATTATACAAAGAGATGATTTTTATATACTTATACTTATAGTTCTTTTTAATTTTCTTATGTATTGTTTTGATTATCATTTTACCCATTGACATTATAGTTATTAGTTCTCTGCTCTTGATAATGGTTAACAATATAAAAACATAATGATAGACAGACAGAAAGACCAGCTTTAAATTGGAAACGGTAGAAATAAAAGTTACCTGCAAAAAAACAAATTATTAAATATTGAGATGATTCATTAAAATGACAAATCTCTCAGAACTTGTGTAAGCTATGACAATTCTATATTTATTCTTATTATATTAATTTATTACCTTACTTAAATAAATTACCATTTCCGATTACTTCTTGACAATTGTTTTTTAAAAAGTAATAAATTCAATTTGCATAGACTTTGTTTATTAAACATGTATAAACACTTTATGTTTAGTACAGAAGACAGACAGATAAAGGCAGCTCTGACCTTATAAACTGTATATTTTCTTATATAACATAGATACGATATTTATATACAAAAATTGTCAATGATGTATCAATTTATTTTCATTATTTGAAAGATATTTGATGAAAGTTTGGCAAACCGCTTAAAGTATATATATTCTTGATCAGCATCAACAGCCGAGTCATGTCCGTCATATCCGTCTGTCCGTCTGTCTTTATAAGCGCCTAGATCTCAGAGACTATAAGAGCTAGTTTATAATAATTATTAGAAATACTTTAATGCATTTTGATGAACACTGAAGTTAAGTTCGAGAAGTTAAGTTCGAGAAGTTAAGCTCGTATTTAGGCTTTGTTTGTTTCTGTAAAAATATGTTAAGATGTTTAGATGTGTTTGAATGTGGGAATTCGTGTTAAAGTATCTCAGAGAGCTTTGGGCTAGAAGGTGCAGAAATGATCATTTTCGATTAGTTAAAATAAACTCCAGAATAATTCGATCTCAGCATTTAATTGTCGATACAGTTTTCAAGTGTTTAAACTAAATACATTGCAGAGTTTACGCTCACTATTTAATAAACATTACATGTAATAGTTATATTAAAATCTTTTTTTTTTACATTTTCATAAATTTTTGCATTACAGCTTATAAGCTTTTATACAGTTAGAGGCTAAGACACAATAGCTAAGGCGGGATTAATTCATATGGAAGTCTCGAGTATTCGGTGTGTTCTTCGGAGATTCATTAGTTTGAACCAAGATTGCAGTACAGGCTGAGTTCTCTCCAGGTACACGACTTTAAGCAGCACTCATCGGTGATGCCGAGACGACGTCTTCGGGTTGTCAATAGATGATTGGCACTCTCTCCCAGTAATGCTCGGAGAAGGGGCTGCGTCTCGAAGTCGATGTCCGAGTAGGCGCCATAATTTGCCAAAGCGTTGTCGTTGCTCTCGACTATATCGATATCATTGTATTCCCTTGGCACTGCAAGATCCATAGCTTAGTACAAGGAGAGGGATTAAGTATAAATTGTACTTACCTGTCCGCTTTACCTTGGTATTGTAACCGCTTACACAAATCTTTGCCAAAGCCTCGGGTAACTCACTGCCGCAGAGGCGCAGAGACTCCACCTGGTAGAGTACAAATGCAACACTGCAGACCAACAAAATATATTTGGAATTCTTGAACTGCATGTTGTGTTAATCCAATGATTCACTGTGATTCTCAGGTAGTTGCTAATCGTATCTCTCCTCGTAAGTTACCAAACCACTACTGTGTTCTGACTGGGAACACGGCAACGTTTTATATGATGGCCAAAACACTAGGAAGCTCCAGTGCTCCACTGAGTACTGTCAGCCAGCGTTAGGGGAAATGTCAGTTACCCATCCACCTTGGAACATGCAGCATCCCATTCCCTTGGCCCGATGTGGGCATATGGGTGGGTGGCTTTTTACTCATATCAGCTGACGTTATCTTCTGCTCAGGTCTTTGTTTATGTTTTTCTTTTCATTTTCACACCAAAGCCTTGCAAAAGAATTACGCATAGATCGCAATTGTTGAAAAACAAAGCACGCCCAAGCCCTGCCCCTCCCCCACTTGTTTTCCCATTGTTGTTTACACATACTCTTGCCACGGACTCGAGAAAGTGTCTAACGGAATTGGCACAGCTTGAAATGAGGCCAAATCTATGCTATGAATTCTCAGTAAACTATTTAATGTGTCGATTAAATATCTATAGTTCATTCTTATCTCTATTGAGTTACCTTAACAGTCTGATTACTATATAAAGTTAACAGAGTCAGCTAATGTTAATTAATGTAATGTTAGTTTAACAGTCTGTTGTCATTTGTTAGTAAGACTACCACAAATGTTAATTAACATTTTAAATACTTCAGTTATATAGGGTATCTAAATTGTAAGAGTATATAAGTAAGTGGAATTCCTTGATACTTCTTTTTACATATCGCAATTTCAGAGTTAGTTAGAAATGTTAATAAGAGTGCGTCATATGTTAATTATCCGCTTGTCGAGAGTATATACAATTCGTTGTGACTTCTACTTGTTTTTTTAGCTGAAAATCACAGCGTCATCTAATTAAAAATTTAATATTTTGATTATTGTTCCGAGAATGCAAGGGAAAAGCATTCGCATTGACGTGAAAGCGGCGGGAAACTGGGGGAAGTACACGGGGTCGCACCGCTGGTGGCCCCATTTATAAAGTGGGGGGACTTAAAACCTTTTGTAAGAAATAGAAAGTGAACCTTTTGTTTTGCTATTGTTATCGAGTAACTTTATTGTTTCCATGAAATATTACAATAAGACATTGGGAAATATTATTAATATTATTTTTTTTTAAATGTAAATTTTGGGGGTTAAGTGTAAGTGAATGAATTGCAAAATGCAAAAATTTCTTTTGGTTTTCCTTTTGGTTTTCCTTTTGGTGCTCGTCAAGTGTTCTCGTTAAGATGCTCGTTAGGCGCAATATTCCAGGATGTCATCGTAGGTGCAGCCCTCCCTGCAGCACGCCTGTGTAATCCTGCGACGTGGACGCCGTAGCTCTCCATTATCTGAAGCCTCGTTGATAATGTCCATTGCGTGGGGTTCCTCCGGCTGATCCAATTGTTGCCTCAATGCCAAGAGGCGCCACTTGCGTAGCATTGCCTGTTCGGGGCTTCTGTCCGCTTGAATATCAAGTTAGTTGACAGTTTGTTTTTTTGTTTTTTGTTTGGTAGTGTTGAAGTGAGAACTTATCTACTTACTATCGCGTCTGAATCTGCGTGAAAATCCATGAACACAAATCAGGTCAAGGGCCTCGTTGAGTGCATCCCCGCAAAGTTTCTTCCTGCCGTCGACCTGCTGCATCAGCTGCGACATGGCGACCATCAGCAGCAGGGCCAGACTGAATCGCAAGCTCATTTTGCTGTCATGCAAAGTACTCAAGCACCCTCTATACTCTATCTAGCAGACTCCCCGCCTGACTAACCGGACTATTACTTATCCTGTTTGTCGCTCGACTCGGCTCGACTCTCGACTCACAATCTCTCACTCCTGATCGATGCGCATGCCAACGCCAACTGATTTTTTGCCTCGTCCGAAGATCACCTCAACGCCTCGCATTAGCTATCAAGTGACCTATTGACTTCTTACTCAGGTAGTTCGTAGCTGGTAGCTGGTAGTCAGTGTCAGTGGCAGGTCAGTCAACCAATCAATCCCTTGCCTCGGCTCAGGCAAATATCATAAATGTTCCCAGGGTTTTCACAGTCGGACAGCCGGCAAGCAAATGCCCGACGCGTGGCCTTTCCCAGTTAGGAATTGCCCAGCTTTAATCCCAATCCCAAACTCACTCTATCGCGCTCTCTCTCTCTCTCTCTCGCTTGCAGGATACTTCTGGCACATCAGCGACCTGCATCTGGACACATTTTATTCCACCGAGGGTGACATTTACAGAAGCTGCTGGCAGCTGTCGCGTCCCGGCGCCTCAAATGCACCCCAGGAAATGGAGACGCCGGGTCCCTTTGGCCACTACAACTGCGACAGTCCCTGGAGTCTCGTGGAGTCTGCGGTGAAGACCATGAAGGCCAAACAGGGCGACAACGTGGAGTTTGTGCTCTGGACTGGCGATGCTCTTTCCCATTCTGCACAGCCGCTGTCCGAGCAGAAGCAGCATGAGATCCTGCGCAACATCACCGAATTGTTGGGACGCAGCTTCTCTGCACCCTTCATCTTTCCCGTGCTGGGCCACGAGGATGGCGGCAACAGCGGGCTCCAGAAGTACAAACAAATGGGTGAATTGTGGCGCCACTGGTTGCCCACCGAGGCGCTCAACACCTTCGAACAGGGCGGCTACTATTCCATCGAGCAGACCAAGAGTCGCCTCCGCATCGTTGCCCTCAATACGAACTTCATGCGTCACGATCACGAACCGGAGCCAAAAGTATCTCACAGTCTGCGCTGGCCAGCTGAATATTATGCAGAGCCCAAGGCGTCCAGCAGCACGATGTCCGCTCAGGATCAACAGCAGGCGGAGCAGCAGTGGCTCTGGTTGGAGGAGGTGCTCAGCAAGTCGAGGGAGAAACAGGAAACGGTAGGTGGAGATGGCTAGAAAGGGAATATATAATTTTGCAGTAATTCCTCATCTATAATATTTAAATTCATGTTTATTAAATATATAATTGCATATAATTTACTTTAATTGTTAATTTAAAATCACCAGTTCCATGTTATAATTAAATTTTAAATATATGTTTGTGAACTGCTTAAAGTTGGCGTTAAATAAATTAACCTACTGTGGACAGCTTTAGTTTTCTATAAAAGAAGTTAAAACCGTTTCTCTTTAAATCTGTAAATTGAAATAACAGATATAATAACACATAGGCAAACCAATTAACCTTATTATATATAATTGTAAACTGTAATTAAATATCAATTTGTTTCTGAATGAATGAATGAAAAAACTATTCTAATTGCATCCACATATTCATATTCAATAATAAACAGGTCTACATTGTGGGTCACATGCCGCCGGGCGTGGATGAGCGTCAGCTGGGATTACAGCACAGTGGGCAGCTGATCTTCACGGAGCGCAACAACAAGCGTTATTTGGACACTGTGCGCAAGTATGCGTCGGTTATACAGGGACAGTTCTTTGGGCATCTGCACTCGGACACCTTTCGACTGATGTACGATGATGAAGGTAAGAGTTAGGGCAAGGTATGCACACACATTCTGGCATATCTATTTCCCCTTTTCTACGTTTACAGGCACGCCCATTTCTTGGCTGATGATAGCGCCTTCGGTGGTGCCAAGAAAGGAGGGCATTGGTGGCTCCAACAATCCGGCATTGCGACTCTACAAGTTCGACACGGGCAGCGGTCAGGTGTTGGACTATACGCAATACTGGCTGGATCTGCCGTTGGCCAATCGTGCTCATGAGCCACTTTGGCAGCCGGAATACAATCTGACGCATTATTATGCGCTTTCCGAGATATCAGCCATGGCGCTGCACAACTTTGCCGAGCGCTTTACGGGCAAGGATGCGTCCTGGTTTATCAGGTAATTGCAGCAATCTCTCTCTATTCTTATCGATTTTTCTCACTCTCACTCTCTCTCTCTCTATTAGATATCATCGTGCCAATGCTGTGCGGTTGCTGTCAAACTCCCCATGTCAAGGTCACTGCATGCTCAATCATTATTGCGCCATCACGCGCCTGGACTACGACGAGTTCCGGCTGTGCATGGAGTCGGAGCAGTTTCCGTTGCATGGTCACGCTGCCGCGGCAGTGCTAAGCAGCTGCTGTGTCCTTGCCTCGCTGCTTGTGGCACTCAGTTTCCTCTGCTGCGGCCAGCACACTCTGCCCTGGCTGCTCCAGTTGCTCGAATGGCCAGCAATGGTCAGTAACCCAGCGAATTTATAAGGTGTTCCCGGTTAAAAAAATGCCGGTTAAAAACCCCATCTCAAGCTACATGCAGGCGCACTCTTCCTATTATAAACTAGCTAAAGAATTCTAATCAAATAAAATAAACAAAAAACGATAAGCGATAAACGATAAACGAAAATCCCAAATCAAAATAAAACGCGCTATTTTAATCTCAAATTATGCTGTACGTGTATGTGTGCGTTTATGTATGTGTTACTGTATGTATCAGTGTCTGTGTGTGCGTATGTGTGCGCCTGTGTGTGAGCCATATCATATGTGTGTGTGATAAAAGTCGTCTATTATTATTACGTATTATTATTATTATTACGATTATAAATGTATATGAATATGAAAATAAACAAGAAATTTTTAATGTTACAACTTTGCCGCTGTGCTGTGTTTATTTTCGATAAATATTTATGCAACAAATTGTGGCATTAATAAATGTGTTAATTTGGGGACAACAAGTCGGCAGTTAAGTAAGAGTAAACTGCCCCGTATTTGCCATATTTTCTCTATCGCTTCTCTTTTTTTATGGCCAACTCCATTAAACTGCAAACGCCGCAGTGTCCATATTAAAACTGTGTGGCAAATAGCAAGTGGCAAATAGCAAGTGGCAAGTGGCAAGTAGCAAAGACAATTTCAAGGCGGCAAAGCTATACTTGTAGAGCCGGGGCTGAATGCTGACATGAACGTCATGAGTAATGCATGAGTTGGCACCCAAATGGAAAACACCAAAAGCTTGTTGCATGCCACAAATTTGGACTTGGACCCAAAACCCGCTGTTGCTGCATGCGTGACACTCGCTACGTGCTGTCCAACTAAATTATTGTGGAAATCTACGCTAGTAGCATTTGATGTTTTGCTGGAAAATTGCTCAGCCTGCCTTTACAGTTCTCCCGTTCTCTACATAATCCCTTCCTTCCTCCTCTCCTCTCCTCTCTCTCTCTCTCTCTCTTTCTTTGCTCTACGGCGAGTGGTTTATTGTGGCATTGCATACTTTTGGGGGCGTTCAGGTTATCAGGTCTATCAAAGTTGCAGTCGAAAGTAGTAGAAGCAGTAGGAGAAGGAGAAGAAGAAGAACGCGTGCAGCTGACACTTGCAACGCCCGCAGCCATTAAAGTTTATTAAGAAAGTGTCGGGGAAAACTCCGAGTCAATCTAACATTGGAAAATGGCAAATGGTAAATTAGAAAATTGGTGGAACCCCTTGACAATTCATAGCCAAAACGACAAACTGTTTTCAGTTTTCTGGTTTTCGAGGTTTCTGCGGCTTCTGCAATTTGGCAAACTTCCCGCAGCAGCAGCAGCAGGAGCAGCTGAGATTGCATTGGATTGAAGTTTAATACCAAGATGTGGGTGGATATGAATGTATTCTTGAATACTCGCATTCGTATTTACCCTACCGTTCAGCCAAACATCTCGTCGACAAAAGCAAACTTTGCACATGCTTATGTATAAGCATAAATAAATAGACCAAGTAAATATAGCTATGGATGCGGTAAAGGTGGGAGCATAAGCAAGTACATATAGATACATACATACATATATAGCATAGTAGTATATCCATGCGATAAGTGTGTTTGTATTTTCTCTAGATTTTTCTCAGCTTCCACACTTTGGCATGCATATTATAAACACTCACCTGTTTGGATGCCAGCAGGTAGTAGATGCCATCTGCCAGCTGCTCCTGTGCTTATGCTCATAGAAGGCCACATTCATTCTGCAATGGGAATGGTTATGGGATTGGATCAGGGATCGGCAACGGGTATGGGAACGGGGTAAAAAAGATTGCGACTGGGCGAGCGAAAAAAGGCATATAAATATTTGTACATTATGGCAATGTATATTCTGTTGCCGCTGCTGCTGCTGCTGTTGCACCTGCCCCAACCACAGCAACAGCAACAGCATCAGCATTAGCATTAGCTCTGCCACATAAGCAAAACAATTTCAATTCTAATGTGCCATTAATCATTCACAAACATTAAACATATATGTTTGTATTTATATATATTTATATATATATATATACAATTTATCTGCATGTTTATATGTTTCTTTCGCCTTTGGCTTTCTAGCGTGAAATACTAAAATGAAATTTCAAGCAGCTTAGTTGGCTGTCAGTTGCTCTCTGAATTCGCTTTTTTTCTTGCTGGCCGCGTTGGATTGATCACCTGACGACCTGCATGACGTGCGATTGAATACCGGCAGCAGACAGGAGGGAAGGAAGGAGGAACACAAAAATGGGAACAGGAGTCAGAGCAATGGCAACCATTTGGGCCATCGAAATGGCCATTTCGAATGCACTAATTGATGCGCTTGACCGCATAGCATTGCCTCTAATTTGACTGTGGGAAATGCGCTTTATTAAACCATAAAACAACAACACTCAACCCTCAACAACAACAATTACAAGTTGTTTTGCTTGTCGGCAGTCAAAATACGAATTCCAAAAATATAAACACACATAAAACCAAAATATACGAGGTTGAATAAAGTAGCGCAAAGCATTTGGTTAATTTTTTAAAGACAACGAATCGCCGATATTCTGTATTTTAGACTGTAAACTTAATTAAATGGTCATTATGTTACTTGTAAATCTGGCTATAAGCTTGGCAAATATTATTGGAAGTGCTTGATGATCAGTTACCCTGTTAATCTTTTAGCAATTCGCCAAATGGACAACATTTAAGGCTGGCTTTAAACTTATTAAATATATACAATTTTAAACATTTGCAGTTGGAACTACTCAACTTGAAGATACGCTAAACTTAGGTACCAAGCGGCCTACTATTCACCGTCTTAATTCAGAAATTCTATTGAATTAATTTCATTAATATAAGTGCCTGTCTATGAAGCACTTTGTACTTATTTTCAGTTGAACTTCTACACATTTTACACTTACACAAACAGCATAATATTGTTGTTTCTTTAGTTGTTTATTTAGTGAAAGATAAATATTGAACTCATTCATTGTTTACGGCACAAACTGAGTTTCATATTTAATTGACCTGTCGTAATTTAGTAGTGTATGCAAATCAGCTTTAAAATGGCTTTCCAAAAGGCCAAAAATAAATATTGAATATTCGAAAAAGAGCGAATATACACGTAAATACCAAAACATAACATATAAATGAACATGGAAGAGGTACATAAGTATATCTATCTATCTATCTATTTGCTGCTTTATTTTGTTCTTAATTAGCTGAGTGTATCCCAATGTGTGAGTGTTAAGAGTGTGTGTGCGAGTGTGTGTTTGTGAATATGTTGAATATTTATTGCTTTGTGCAGGCTCTTTACTTGGAGGTTGTATCAAAATACGTGATTAGCCAGGCCAACAGTCTGTCCAATTTATAAGCATATGTGTGTGGGCGATGGAGCATAGTTATAAGTACTAGCTGTATCTGTATTTGTATCTGTATCTTTTAGCTGTTTCTTAATGTTTGTGTGTCATCGTTTTCCATGAAACAAAAAGGCAAACCACAAGCAGCAGCAGCAGCGGCAACAACTTTTGCGAACTTGTGGCAAGTGTTGAATGTGTTTGTTGCTGTTGTGTGTGTGTCTATGTGAGAGTGTTATGTTTGTTGTGTGTGTGTTCTGCTCAGATCTGGCATCCGAACGGTGTACGGCAAACTGCGAACTGCGAGTAACAATAATAATTCGCATCGCGAACGTGGTCACCTTCACCAACAGCCTGTCAGAATCCGTAGTCGTATCCGTAGTCGCTGACAGTGCAGAGGCGCCACAGTGTGTGCAGGTGTGTGTGTGCAACTTCACAGATACGTCTGTGACTGACTGTGCCTGTGCATCTGAATGACTGTGTGTGTGTGAGTGAGTGTGTGAGAGTGTGCGTGTGACTGCATTGTGCATTGTGCAGTTTTATTTTTGTGATTTTGTGTGTGTGTGTGTGGAGCAAACGTGAACAAGCCCAATATTCATATGACACGAGTGTCTCTGACTCGCCAGATATCAAAATGCGCGTGCGTGCAATCAAAATTTAATTAAATTAATTGAAAACCCAAATGAAAAATGAAAAAATGAATAAAATAAACCACAATATTGTCAGACACGAAAGTTGGCAATCGCTAATTAGCATTTAAAGCACAATTAGCAGTTGAATATGAAGCCAAAGAAAATAAACTAACAACTGAAAGGAAATTCTCACAATCATAATATCAAGAAAATAAAAAAAATTAAAATGAAAATGAAAAGAAGAAAAGAAGAAAAACTGCAACAATTAAATGACATTTTATGATTTCTATTTGAACGCTGGCTCGCCATTTATGTTTGAATAAAATATAAAAAAAAAAAGAATACTGAAGGAAAACAAGAATAAATAAATTGGAAAATTGTGCTGGTTTTTCGCAGACGCGTTAGAAAACGTCGCACTGACATCGACAGCAACGTCGACGCTGTGAACGTGGAACAGAACTCAAAAATAGAAAATAGAATATTATTAGAGACGTGTTTTTGTGTGTTTTCTGTGTGGAGCTGTCGAGGCGCAGCAGTAAAAATTCTGTAATAGTCCACGAGGCCACAGAGACACACAAACACACACAGACTCACACACAGAGAGTTCTATATATTAGATACAGATATATAGATACTAATGTATGACTGACTCTCGAATGCAGTGTGCTGTCTCTGCCTGAGGTCCATCTTTATTTCATGCATATTTTTCTTTTTTTTCATATTTCATTTGTGCGTTCTTATTCTTATTTTTATTATTTATTTGTGAGATATTCACAAAAACTACTTTGGGTGTTTCGAATACTGTTGTTCATAGTCTTCTTATTGTTGTTGTTGTTGTTCTTTGGACAGAGAGTGGCAAAAATATCTATGTGTATTGTGTGTGTGTGTGTGTGTGATTTGTAGCCAAATTACAGTCGTGGATGCCACAAGTTGTCACTGCTTAGCTACTGCAAGTCATAGATGAATCAACCGATCGACTCGTTAAGCTCTTTATCCGTCAATCTGCATATATCTTAGCCAAGAATTGAGTCACCAATTAACTTATTTACTTGGTATCTAAGAACATTCATCAGACTCTTCTTTTTCCCACTTGACACACTGCCAAAATCATTTTTTGATCTCAGCTAATTAATTTGCCGTTGTATACTTTATGAAGCTATAAACAAAATTTAAAGCTTAAGGTAAATATTCATAAATATTAATAGAATGTTTAAATAGATTTTAATGTATCAAAATTCATTGAGGAATGTGTTAAATTAATATTTTTAAAATGTTTTTTAATCAAGAAACAAACGTTTACCATATGGAAACTTGTAAGCAGTACGTACTATATCAGAAAATAGGCAATATTTAAAATATGTAAATGATTAAATTGTAGGGTGACCAAACCATTTCAAAATAGTTAGCATATTTTAGGGCATGCAGCAGTAAAAGCAAATTATTAATCATAACAATGCTATGGTTAAATAATATTTTATCTAATTGGATGTCATGCCTTCAAAAGTCAATTCCTTTATTTATTAATTTGGCTGTAATACTTGCATATGCATGTGCATGCACTTTATTCCTGGACGCCACTGTGCGCTTTTCATTACGTTACGCACTGATACACAAACACACACGCAACGCCCATACAGTCACATATTTATTCAGCTGCTTAGGATGTGAAACCGTAGAATGATGAAAACCGAAAAGCGAGACGCGTGATCATTGCGTAAAGTGTTTCATTTTTGGTTTTCCTTTTGGCTATCGTTGCGGCTGTGGCGGTGGCTGTGGCAGCATCAGCAGCCACCAGGCAACGGCCAACAGCCAACAGCCAACAGCCAACAGCCAACAGCTATCAGCCGCATGCGACGAGTTGAGTTCTGCGCCGTGTTGTTCAGTTCAGTTCGTTTATGGTGCGCTTACAAAACGCCGGTTGGCCGTAACGGCCGCGGATGAAAACGTGGCCGGCTACGGGTCTGCTGCCGCTCGTCCATGTTCTGAAGGAAAATGTAAAAGAAAAGCCGCAAATGTGTCCGGGGACTGCGTCGATAACTGCACTTGCGTGTTCATAGATTGCCATAATAAATGCAATTGCAAGTGCAGCAGGTTAAAGGTGACGGCGATATCGTGACACGGAATACCAAGACCAATACCAAGATCTACTAGAAGCAGACCGCCCCTTCCCCGCCCAGACACGACACGACGAACTTTGGCAATTTGGCGGCATTATATTTGGATTAAGCAGCGCCAAATTGCAACAGACGGTAAGTACAAAAAATATACAAATATACAAATACCTACACTTCCTCCCACACACAAACTGAATAATTTTAATAGCATCTGCGAGAGCGTGAAAAGGCAACTATAAACAAATGATATGTGCCATGAAATATTTAAACAATTCAACTAAAAACAAAACCAACAAAAGTGGCAGCAACAGCAGCAACAACAACAGCTGCCAGCTTATAATTAAATTAAACAGAGCTTCCCCAAATGCCAGGCAAGCATTAAGCAAGCACATACAAAAAGATACAAATACAGATACAGTGAGATACTCGTGCTGATAGATACACAGACACTGGCAGTCATAGGTACACAGCGAAGAGATTCCATTGAAATTGTTGCGCCCCAATGCAAATGCAACAATATTTGCACCTGATTTCGATGCATGCCACGAATATATTGTTTCTATAGTTGCGGCAACAGACGCTCGCGTCATGGAATCAATGCTCAGCGAAAATAGTCTCCCATACACACACATACACACACACAGGTGTGTGTATTGTCTTTATGGGTGAGACACGCCCACTTCACATGCTCGCAGCGAGCTAAAAAACTTTTTTGAAGCATTAAATATTATTTTTTTTACCTTTTGTGTTTCTGCATTTTTTATGCGAATTCTCGCACAATTCATGCGCACTTTAATGCCGTGCTAAGTACACCTGCCAAGCGAGTGTGTGTGTGTGCGAGTGTGTAAAACTTTAATTGGAACATCAAGTGGCAAGCAAACACACACACACACACACACACATACACTACATTGTGTGGCAGTAGCCGAGCTGCTTCATAATATTTTATTAAATTCTGATTAATTTTCGCAGCCATCGGCGGAAAGTGCTGCCTGCTTTTGGGCGCAACCCAAATGAATGCAAATACCTCATAAGTTGGCCATTTGAACAGCTGCAGGCCACAGCTGCGTTCAGCTCAATTAAAACGCACAAATTGCGAATCAACGAGCACATATAATATTCATACACACACAGGCACACCCACACATCCACGCACGCACATACACACACACACACACACAAATGTGAAGTACATTCAAGTGTCCGAGTCAGAACTAAACATTTTATTGCATTTTGCTGCCAGTTTTTGTTGCTTCTGCACTCAATGAAGGCATACGCAAGGAATGTTGCAATATTTTTTTTAAGATAAATTGGTTTTTCTTAATGAAAACGAAACAAAACGATAATAAATATAACTATAATTATGCTTAAATGATATAGAAAACAATAATAAAATGTAATTGATGGTCCTACAGTTTATAATATATTTTATATTATATCTAATCAGGTTTCTAGTTGATCTTTGCATACATATGTAAATCCCACTCGCATTAACATACATCCACTGATGTTAATGGCGTTTAACATAGCTGGAGAATCAACTAACAGCGAGAGAGCAAATGATGCTGTTAAAGCAGAGCAGATCATTAGTTAATATTGAGATCAATGTAAGCTAACATGAAGATATATGTTAACCAACATGCTGTAGAAATTGTTAGGGAAATGAGTAATTAAAAGAGTTAAAAGATAACACGATAAGTTATAAAGCAATCTGAAATACATTAAGCATACTTCAGGAGTTCTTTTTCCAGTAAATCAAACTGTCTCTGGGCACCATCTATTCTCAACTATCAGAGTTCCTATTTTACTGCTGCAACATGTATTTTTTATTCGATTTTCTTTGAGCTGCTTGCAGTAGAATATTAGAAGTGGAATTACTTGTGTTTGTTAACAGTCTACTGACTGACCAACACACATACACACACAAAAGAGCTTCCGACAGTTAGACAGTGGAACAGACAGACGCACGGACAGCAGAAATGACGCAAATCTGTATAATGCCATTTGCTCAAAGTTGCTAATTTTATTTGAGGTGACACAGAAGGCGGGAATTTGCTTTAACATGAAAAGCAGAGAAAAACTGAAACGAAAGATATGAGAAATGAGAATTTAAAATGTGTGTCTCGATGTGTGTGTGTGGAAAATATTAGAATTGCAAAACTGAGCATATTTTGTTCAATATGAAAGTGTTGTTGTATCTATTTTTAATAATGAAGAAAAAAAAACAACACAAATATACAATTTAACATATAAAAATAATAATATTTCGTCTGGTCAAAAAGTGCTGCTCAAATTAGTTTAAGATACATTTTTAAATGTGACAGTGAGTGTCTCTCTAGTCATTGGAAAAACACGACTAAAGAAAAATCAAAATATTTTGTAATTTGTTTGCAACAGCTGTAAAGCAACAAGAACATTTACAAAACACTAATGAGTATAATACATATATTGTTATTATGTATTATATGCATTATAATAATGAAAACAGATTTGTGTCAAGACGAAAGAAACATACATATATAAAATGTATCTGTAGAGAATGTAGATTCTTTAGATATACACAAAAGAGAGACAGTGCTTCCAGCGAGTATCTATAGCTATAGATATCTGGAAAGTTTTATATTGCAATCTTATGTGTATATAAATATTGTATATACTTTTTTTTATTATAGTTTGCCGACATTAAAGAAATTTCTGTTGATTGGAAACATTTGGCGTACATATCGTACATATTTCACATGTTCTTAGTCATTTTTTATTAATTATTCAACAAAATGTGTATTTAGATGAGTTTTTGATAATATAAGTGTGAGTGTTTTGTTTGTGCTGTGCTTTAATTTAATTGGATTTCATTTTAAGCATTGACAATCCAATTATTATAGTCAAATTATCAAAACAGACAATAAAAATCCTAGAGTTATTGCAGACAAAAGGAGCGAATGGCAGTGTCCTTATGAAATAAAAGAATAATGCATAACAAATGAGTAAATTTCAATGACAATTAATTGGTTTATAAGCCTAAAGACGAATACTCTTCCACACACACACACACACACACACACACAGATACTCGCATTCATTATGAATATGAAATCATAAAAACAATCAACTCTTGAGGCATAATAATACATTTTTGCTGGAAAATAATAAGTATGCGTAATAAGGGATTAAGTTGTCAACGGGGATTCATACGTTGTTTAACTTGTGCATGGTGCAGATGACATGAATATTTCCATTTTAAATTTTAATTTTTTAAACACACACACAAACACAAATTTAAACGGAAGCTGATGGGCCGGAAATGAATCTTTTCGTTAACTGCAGGCAGACTCACAATATTATATATGACAATCAAACAAATATACATATATATATAAGTAATTCATCATTATCATCAACGTACATATATAAGTAAATGTTTAAACAATCTATTTAACTAAAGAATTTTCGATTTCATTCAATTTAATTGCAGAACGAACAACGAACTACGATTAACGATTTAAATTAAGCTATTTACTTAGTAGCAAGCGTTTTTGCCGATTAACGCAATTGAAGCTGGGCGAATTGTATAAAATTTAGCATTATTTACAACAGCAAGAACAACAGCAAGAACAACAGCAACAACTAGAGTAAGAACAATTGTTGTAAAGCCACTTGTTAAGTCGATAAGCAGCCTAGACTGTAAACTGTAGAGAGGCAAACAGAACGGTCAGAAATGAAATTTTAAAATATTTTTTATCAACAATAATTTAAAAGTTTTCGAAGACAAGCAAAGCGGAAAGAGAGAGCAATAGAGGCTGAGAGTAAAAGCGAGAGAGAGAAGTCAAGTGGGCAAACAAGTAAAAGCCAAAAGTAAAGCCAAAGCAACGTACAACGTACAACGTAGAACGTACAACCTAGAACGTACAAGCCGAGACTCAACTCAACTAAAGACAAGCCAAACAACACGAACAACAAATTTCCAAAGGCAACAACGAGACCAACAACATAATGGCTGCCATACAACGTAAACTTGTGCACAAGCAATTCAATTCACCCATGGGCCTGTACTCCCAGGAGAACGTAAAGGCCACGCTGAATCGGGAGCTGAAGGCCTTCGGGGCCGACGGGTAAGTCAAATGAAATGATTATACATTTAAATGCATAATTTCATAGAACTGCGTGAAAGTGAAAGATGAAAGGGCACACAGAGAGCAACAGCAACAGCAACAGCAACAGCAACCAGCTAAAGCTTATAAAAGAGTGTGCAAAAGTCTCAAAGGTAAAAGTCATCATTAGTTAGCCTCCAATCCCCATTACAGAATATATATAAATACAAAAAAAAAGAAAAGAAGTGAATCTACATCTACCTTGATATAATATCTTGTATCTACTGCCTGCTGGCGACTGGCAACTGGCAACTAGCAACCTGGTGGCTGCCTGCACAGGTGCACATGAAAAGACATTAATGTATACGGTATATAAGTATATTAATATATATATAAAGATATATATATATATATATATTTATATAGTGGATGATATAGCGCAAACTGTGAAGCGCATTTTGTGCAGTGCAGCGCAACGGCAACGGCAACGCCAACGCCAGCAGCAACATCATCGCCAGCAGCAACGCCGACAGCGACAACTGTTGGCGATTTGTAGTTGCAGTTGCTTTCAATTTGTGTCTCTCACACACATTCGCACACACAAAGAGCGCAATTAAAATCGCTTGACTTTTAATTGTAATTACCAAATGCTACACATAAGTAGAAGCAGCCTCGACAACAACAACAACACAAGCAACAACAACAGCAAAGGCAACAACAACCACAACAACAGCAACAGGCAGCGCGTATCTTTAAGATGCTTTTGGACTTGAAAATTTATTTGTAGCTGCTGCTGCTGCTGCTGCTGCTGCTGTCGCCGACGACAACAACATTATCTCTGGCATTGTTGTTAGCAATTGTTGTTTGAATAAACCGGCCTAAACTGCGCCACACTCGCTGCCGTGGCAGATAGACAAACTTTAAGTAGCTTTTCAGTTATTCGGTGTCTATGCGTGCGACAAAACGTGTGCAACAGCAAATAAGTACTTAGCCGAAAGTATCTAACAATTTAATTAGAAAACGCTCCCAGACATCATCGACAGAAACTCTGTTGAACGCGTTCACGTTCACGTTCGCGTGTGCACACACAATTTAAGCCAAAAGTTTGAGCTGTTTTTGGCCAAGCAGACCAAGGAAACTTGCCAACAATCTCCAGCGGCCTTTCACAATGTACGTTAATAATGTGCTTCGCATCTGTGAGATACTTCTTGCATAGTTTATATAAGTGCTAAACAATTCTCAAAACGATCGATGAGTCACACGCACTTGCCATACCATATTACTAGACGACCAAGCAGTTGGGTGAGGGGGAGGAGAAGGGGGCGGGTAGGGAGGAAAAGTCGCTGCAACAACAACAGCAACAACAATGTCAACAAACACAATGCAGGCGCCTAGCCAAAAGTTGTGATGCATCTTTTGACTGGCTGCCATTGTAAATTGTGACTCATGCTAGGTAGCAACAATGACAGTGAAGCACGGCTAAAAGGAAACTTTAATCAAATGTGCAAAACGATGCAACAATTTCAATTTGCAAATCTAGCATTAATTAAATATAGCTAAAACTCTGGTTCTATCAAATTCGTTAGGTATTCTAACAACTAAAATAGACTCTTATCTCTGTGTCAGATGCTTTTTTATTTCATCCATTGCAACAACAAGTTGTACGGAATAAACGTAAATAGTAGAACAGGTTATTGTTAAAGTGCTTTAATAGTATGATTATGAGTAATAGTATGTATAAGTATGGGCTTAGAATATCTTTCAAATGCAGATTTCAGTCAACTTTTTTCTTTTAGTGCATGCAATAGGATTGAATTTCGGAAAATTTGCAGGGCTTGTAGCAACATTCGTCGACAACACCGCGATTCAGTCGTCTGGTTGATAGAATAGAACTCAGTTCTTGTTTCCATGGCGCAACATCGGTCTCAACCACATTGTCCAGCTCGTTCTGTCGTTCCACATAGTCGAAGAGATCCACTGCAATGCGGAAATAGGGAAATGTGAATTTTCTTATCCGCAGTCCAGTAAATTGTTGCAGTCACAAAATTCAGATACAATTATTGCCGAGATACTCTCGTACTCACGTGAGGAACGTTTGTGTTCAGCGAATTTACCCTTGCAGAATGCGAACAGCGCATCGCTCAGACCTGCACCACAGGCTTGTAAGGTCGGTACGGCCTTTGCGCTGTTAACTGCCAGCAACAGCAAGAGCAACGACAACACCGTCAGCAGCTGTGTTTGTTTGGGTTTCGCCATTGTGTGTGTTGAACAGAGGAACAGGTGTGGATATTGTGCCCGGTTAGATGCCACACAGGATGTGTTTTAATGGCACTCGGTAGCATTGGCTTTTATATCTCTTGCCAATGCCATAGACGTGTCAGACCCGATTAATTTCGCTGGCTAACGATTTTTCGATCAGTGTGGGCTGAGCTCTCAGAAATCATAGACAAGGTCTGGGAAGAAGACTAGACATTGTCCCGGTTACCATATTAATTTATGCTCAAGCCTACACTCGGTATCGAGCTAAAAATATATATAAAAATTATATAATTATAGCGTACACGTGCTAAAATAACAATGTTCCATTACGCAAAATAAAAAAAAATAAAAAAAATAATCAATTTCAAAAGAAAATAATTTAAAAAAAGTTATTTATCTTCGACCGTGACAGGACTCGAACCTGCAATCTTCGGATCCGAAGTCCGACGCCTTATCCATTAGGCCACACGGTCTTGTTGAATTGACTCGTCCAACTGTGTAGTTCAAGTGTTGCGAGCGCGCGAAATAATCTATTTTTGTATATAGCTTGCACAGTCACGCAAGCAAGCAGTGCAAACGAACGATAAAGTAGTGCTAATACAAGGCAAAGCAGTGCTACTGTGAGCATAAAACTGTAGAGCAGTAGCTCTACAACTGTAATGACAGCTACACTTCGGATTCTATTTTTAAACACTGACATAAATATTTTTACTTTTTATTACTTTTTACTTATATTGGGATATATGTATATTCTATAAATACATGCTACTCTTAGAGGAGATGGGCACTTGACGTTGCCAAGTACCAGCTGGAGGCTGTTTATGTTTAAATTAAAGAAATTTATCGCAATTTCGACATACTTTCATTTTTGCAATTATCGCTTATCTGCAAGAAAATCAACTTTTGGTTCAGGGTCTGGAAAGATTATCTTATCTGTATATTTACTGTATTTACAGTTAGTCAAGTGATTGTTTTGACAACCTAAAAAAATGGTTTTGTTTATTAATTTATTTATTTTATATTGTTATTACTATCAAGTAATAAGAGAACGATTAAGATTCAAAAATGGGTTTGATTTTTTTTTATAAATTAAAAACAAATATGCGAATTTCTTTTATTGTCAAAACAATTACTTGACCTACTGTATATGACGGTTGAACTTTGTTGCTCTAGAAAATTATTAAATATTCTATATTTTCTTAAAAATTTAAATTATTATTAAATAATAAGTTTTGTTATATGTTGATTATGTGTTATATCAACAATAAATTCACATTTAGTCTTTGTTAATTAACAAATAATATATAATTATTTAACAATAAGTATTTAACAAATATACACCATTATTAAATGGACTTTATTCTTGTTCTTTTTTGTAAATTATTATTATAATATTCTCTATAAATTTCTAGGATCGAAATCGACGACCAAATCACAAAGCCTTTAAACTTGGCCAACTCGGCTGTTCTGCGTGCCGTTGAGGAGGAGGAACAACAAGTCAAATGCGGTAGGTGCAACTTCCAGCTAGTATATGTTTATATGTATTTATGTCTATTTGTATGTGTGTTGCCACCACCAACACCCACCACAACAGCCACAAAGAAAAACCGTGTAAAGCATTCAACAATAACCACACTCTCAATCGTATTCGAGCAGTTAAGTGTTTGTTTTAGGCTCTGTAATGACTATTAATTGCTTTAATTGAACCGCAATCCTTGACCCCGGTCAGGCGACTTCTTGCCACTGCCGCGGCAGAGTCGCAGCCGTCAGCGGGAGGCGGGGGATGCCGCAGACGTGCCACATCATGCGTTGCATCAACAGCTGCTCGATCAGATCAAGACACAGTATCTGAGCCATCAGCACGATGTGGTCATCGATAGGGACACAGTTCTACGCATTAATCGTCTGTCCACGCGGCGGCATCTGCTCAAGCGGGATCACAGCTGGCCGCCCGTGGAGACGGCGTCGCCAACGGACCCGGAAGCGGAAGTGCCAGCAGTTCATGCCTCGCCGACGCACAGCATCGAAATGTTGCGTGAGAAATTCAATAGCCCGACGCGAATTGTGGAGCCGACAGCGCGTGAGCTGCGGGATCAACGTGGCGCCAACTGGCAGCCACAACGTGCTCCGGCTTCGCTTAAAATAGAAAATACAGAGATTAGTGTGCAGACGCCTCAGGCCAAGGGCTTCTCGGCGCCGGAAACTAAAGCAGCGGATACTGATCTTGGTTTGGTGGCACCCAAATGCGAGTACTACGAACAGCTGACGCAAAAGCGTCCAGCCACGCCCACACTGCGTACCAGCACGCCCTACCGCCCACGACTGAAGCGTCAATCGTATTCTCTGGATCGTGGACGGGCGCGGAAACGAGCAGTGGCCATGGGAACGGAGCTGCCGCCGCCCAAGCCAAGAAATGGAAGTGGCAATGGGAATGGGAATGGGGCAAGTTGTGGCACGCCCAAACTGCAACGACGCAGCATTAAACTGGCCACGGAGCTGAAAATCCACTACGACACGGACACAGCCAACGACGGCGACAGCGAGGAGGAGCCCAAGGGCAATCCCAGTGCTGACATCGACTTGGAGACATTGCCGCTGCCAGCGCCGCCGTCGTCGTCGTCATCGTCGCAGAGTGGACGACCAACGGCAGCTGCGGCCAGTCTCTTGAGCTTGCCAAGACAGGTATCCACGGTAATTGACGGCCTGGCAGTTAAGCAGCAGCAGCAGATGGCGCTGGCATTGGCCACAGTTGGGACACAGTTGCAGCAGCCAGCTGTGGACAGTGAACACATAATACCAATCTCAGTCAGTGCTGAGCCGTCGACTGTGGTCCATTCCGGGCAGCTAGAGGCGCGTGTGCAGCAGATTTACGACGACGCCTGCAACTATTTGCGGCAGGATCAGCAGGCAACGTGCAACATGTCACCGCCGGCCAATACAGACAACGACACGCCGCCTGCCACATTTGTGAGTGCCACAAGCGGCATTAAGTTGCAGCGTCAGGACAGTGCCGTCAAAATGAAACGACAGGCAAGCCACACTGGCAGCAGTTGTATTCCAACACCACCGCCATTGCCACCGCCACCACCACCCCCATTCCGGCTGCGTGGCAAGTCCCAGGAGTCCAGGAATGCCACCGAGATTAAGGCGACGCGGCGACAGGGCGGCATCTACAGTGGCAGCGTGGAGACGCCACCAGCTTTGGCCGCGCAGCACGAAGCGCATCTGGAGATTGCCCAATTGGAGGCAAAGTATGCCCACATCCAGCAGTCCATTACGGAGCATCTGCGCCAGATTGATACCTACATGGAGAATGCCAAGACAGCGTTGCAACGTAGCGTGCAGGCCACGCCCACACCGCCTCCAGAGCCACCGAAGCCACCGCAACCAAAGCCAACTCCACTCAATCAGAATCACAACGAATCTTGGGACATGTTTGCCTCCCGACAATCCCCAATTCTTGCCGTGGAGAGTCCTTTGCAGGCCATCCTGAGACAAATTTACTGCCGCGCAGCTGGCATTCAATTGCAGCCGAAGGAACAGGACATGCCAGAGGCATCCTTGGAGCCAGCCATGCCCGCCGAAAACGTGCCGATTGTGGAGCGTGCGCTGGAGGATCTACACAAGATTGCCGTCGCACTGAACAGCGAAGAGCACGCGCTGTTGTTGCACGTGGAGCACAAGACAACGCCGACAGCTGACCAGGCAGAGCACGTAGTCATCGCTGAGGAGAACCAGGAGCAGCTGCAGCACGTTGAGGATGAGGATAAGGACTTGGACTTGGACTACAGGCATGTCTCGGACGTAATTGCCAACTATGAGCAGCTGTCAACGGGCAAGGAAAAAAGTGATAAAAGCCAGGAACTGCAGATGGCTGAGGGAAAGGATGAGGGCAGAAATCGGGAACAGATAAAATCAAGGGAAGCTGTGAATGATAAGGCAAAGGAACAGAAGCTGGAGCAAAAATTGTGGCAGCTGAAGAAGGAGAAAGCGGAGGAGTTGCTGAAAGTGAAGGAGTTGCAGTTGCAGAGGGAAAAGGAGCAGCAATTGCAGAGGGAAAAGATGCAGAAATTGCAGGGGGAAAAGGAACTGCAGTTGCAAAGGGAAAAGGAGCAGCAGATACAGAAGCAAAAGGAGCTACAGATTAAAAGGGAAAAGGTGCAGGAAAAAATGAAAGAGCATCAGTTGCAGATGGAAAAGCAGCAAGAGGAGAGGAAAAACCAGCAGATGCAGATGGCAAAGAAGGAGTTACTGAAGAAAGAGCAGCAGGAAAAGCAGGAGGAGCCGGAAAAGCAGGAGCAGCAGAACGACCTGGATACACTAGAGACTGTCAGTTGTCAGCACGAAGCTGCTGCTGACATTCTTGGCAGCTGGTGTGCCGTTTGCGGTGAGTGTCGCGAGTCGCCACATGGTTGGGGCAAGCTCAACAAGGCGGATCAGTGGCGTTTCGATAATCTGCAGAATGAACCGTTGGCCAACTACAAATCCACCTACGAGATACGCAGTCCTTATGTGTCTAGACAGATCTCCTGGGAGGAGACACAGCAGCCCCAAACCCAACCCCAACAACAACAACAGCAACTGCCGAAGGAGCAGCTGCAACGTCAACGCAGCGTGGTAGAGATTGTGACCACAGCAACAGCTGCCACAGCGCCACTTGCTCCTACTCCTGCTCTCCCTCCTGCACTTCCCCTCACTGCAGACTCCAAGGAGTGGCAGCTCAGTCGTTCTCCAAGTCCTTTGCCTCTGCGCAAATATCCTGCACCTTTGATTGACACCGCGCAACGTTGCAGCTCGCCCTTTGGCCTCAATGCGGTGCAAGCAGGCAGAACCACGCCCACTCCAACTCCAATCGATGCCAAATACACACATGTGCCACAATTGGAGGGTCACAACATTGGTCTCCTTGTGCGCACCGCCACCGAACCGTTGCAACTTTGCATGTCCGCCTCCTCCTCCATGCTGGCAGCGACGCCACCGGCCACGCCACGTTGCAACTCACAGCCGCCGCCCTTTGACTTCCTCATGCAACACGGGCTCGGGCCTCAGGCCGAGTTCCAATCGATCGCAGCCAGCGAGGAGTTGCCTCAATCAACTCGCGAGTTCAGCGTTAATCGATCCTTCGACAATGTATCGCCACGTCCCTATATAGGCATTGAAGGTGCGTGCAAATACATGTGCCCCCACTGTGAATATATGTGGCATGATCCCACTGCACTCTGTGTCCCCCAAAGTGTTATTTCCCTCATGTGTATTCAAGTAAATGATTGGCAATATTTGATATGTGTGATTAGAGTAGAAAGTAATGCTAATAGTTAGCTGAAAGTTGGGCTTACCTTCGGTTTCTATCTAAAAATATTCTTCGTACCACATTTTATCGAAATCTTATAACTGTCTTAGCTAAATCGATTTCCATGTGGAATTATAATTAATTACATAAGATTTACCATTTAAATATTTTGAATTTACTTAAATCATATTGTCTTCACAATTCTCGATTGTTTTCTTACTTATCACTTTATATTTTGATCAAAACTACGAACTCGTTTTACTTTGTCAGATCTTAATCTAATCTTAACAAAAATTTCTACTTTCTATTTGCAATTATTTACCGTTTACATATGTTTGACGAGTTTCAAGTCTCATAGCTTTATAATTACAAGTTTATTCTTCTTTTTCCCAAAAATATTTACTTTAATATATAATAATTAAGTAAAATCTAACCAGAGACTACACTCGTATTTGCTCCTAATGAGTTATACTCATATTTAGTATAAAATTGAAAATTGACAAAAGAAGAAATGAGAAAAATTAATAGAAAGCAGACAATTTTCAAGGTATAACCAGGTGGTTTCAAGGGGAAAAAAACAAGATCATAAAAACACAAACCAGGGGAGAACACAAGACATCTGAATGCGTCAGAGTTATACGCAAGGTTTGCAATTAAACCCAATTGAGTTCTAATACTATATTGTATAGTGATCGAATGAGTGTATCTAATAAACTTAAGTGTTTTCATATCTATACTATACTATAAAAAAGTACTATTAATCAATCTTGTTTCGCGATATCGTTTCATCTATCATCCTTGGCAGACATCAAAAATATATTTGTTGTATGTTTAACAAGCGTATAGTTAGCAATTTGTTTATATTATAAATAATTATATTCTTACAGTGCATATATCGCATATACTTATACTATATATACTTATGATATTTTTACAAGATTGCTAATAATTTTAATGAGCCAACATTGTGTCATACACCTGTGCGAATACGTTTAAAAACAGATTTGTTTTGCTTATTTGCTTATTGTTGCCCGAAATGTGACAGACGTTTAAATTTAGCAACTGTTTAGTCAGTCTGTTTCCCCCCCAGAAACCCCCCCCCCCCCCACCAACAGACACAGAGCCGATGATAGATGGGCCAACCGCCCACTTGATTTGCCGATCTGCTCAGGCAACAAGAAAATATTAACCATTATGCCAAGTACGATACGATCTATAGATCTACAATCTATAATGTGGCTCGTATTGCTAAGCGATTTATATAATAACATTTGCAAAATCTATATACTATATATGCTATAGATAGTATATGTATATAGCTGTATCTATAGCTTTAGCTACCTATATCTATATATATATATATATATATAGATGTTTGTTCGACACACCCTTGGACCGTGCAGCATTTCAAGGTGCGGCACAAATCAAAAATCGAAGGTGTAAACAATGCAGAAGCACCGTCTGTCTTTCGACTGTGACGTCGACGTCGACGGCGAAGCTGACTGCGACTGCGACTGCGACGGCTCTCAGATCGAGCATCATTAACAGCAATTTAATTTTTCACGTATTTAGCGCGATGTGATGCGATTTTCACCATACACCACAAGTAATTTTCTTTTGCGAAAACACACACAGAGAGAGAAGGAATCTGCGATAGATATCTAGATAGATATATATGCAAATACATATACAAATACACATTCGTACTCGTATATATATATACACTTCTTTACCCATACCAGTGCGGATTAGCTTTTCGTATCGCTCGAATTTCCTTAGCATTTTGCTGTCTTTTCACTTAGTAGCATACATCGAAGGCAAACATATCGCGCGGCCAACGCGAACGAAGAACGAAATTCGAATTAGAAATAGAAATATATATATATTTAAATGCGAAATAGAAATTGATTTAACAAATTATTTGCCACAATCAATAATCAAATTCAGCAAAAAAATAAAGAAAAAAATAAACCAAAAATATAGCTAAATAAATAACCATAACGAAACGCGCGCCAGACAAAATTTGTTGCCAAAAATTAATTTTCATATAATTTTTCCCTCTACAAGAATTGAATTTTGTGGTGTTCCAATACAAATTTTGATCAACCTTCAATAATTGAGCGTATCAATTAATTAATTTTGCATTACATAACGAACCAAATATCATCATATCATCATTGGAATTGTGTGTGAAAACTCACACACACACCTAAACACACCCACACATCTCTTGTTATTTTATACGCGAAGAAAAAACAACATAATAAAAACAAATTAAGAAAAAGAAATATCATTTTTATTTTTACGCGGCGCTCGATCATAAATAAACGTTGCCAACAATATATAAAAGAAAATTTATAGAAAAAAACGCGAAAAGCGAAAAGAACAACAACCACAATCACAACAACAACCACAACAACAGCAACAACATGGGCGCACAGTGGAAAGTCATTAACGCGAACTACAAGAATCTGGAGGGTAAACATTTAGTATAAAATATATATTTGATTTGAATCTCAAGGCCAATCTGAAAGCAAACAACATGAGCAACTGTTGCAGCTGCAATTTCATTCATCATTCAAGCATGACAGCAGCAACAGTCGTCAGTCGTCGGTCGTTAGTCGTTGTCTGCAACTGGCAACATGTTGCATGAACAGCACCCACAATTGCAACTTGTAAGCTGTTTTTATCGTCTTCTACTATACGTACTACTACTATGAGCAATGTCCCAATGCTGTCATCATTGCTGTTGCCACAAATTGTTGTTGCAAATTCTTCGTTTTTGTGAATCGACTGTCTATATTTAGATGCAATGACAGCGGCGTAGGATATGATTTGCAACACGAACAACGAATTGCGATAGAAACTCACTCGATGTTGTTGCTGTTGCTGTTCCTCATTTCAATTGTATAGTGTACACTTTTAATTGGCTTAAATCATTTTCAAATTGTTTGTCTTGCACTGTGAATCTCTTCCTGTCTCTTTTCGCCACTCCCCATACCATTCTCACTTTATCTCTAGCTGTCGCTCTTCTTTTATATTTGTGAGTGTGCATCAAGGCTAAAAGACGCCCACGTCTGTGCGCGTGCTGGCCGCATTTTGTTGAATGTCTTTACACACAAACCAAAAACACACACATTCACATACTATACAGTTATTAATGCATTCTAAACATCTCTCCCACTAGGTTACAAGCGTGTCGCCTGGCCACCAGCCTCTGAGGAGCGTGTGGTGCGTGAATTCACGCCTCAACCACCGCAAACACAGAGTCCGGCACCTGGCAGCGGTGGCTATTATCCACAGTCCACGGCCAGTGGCAATGCTGCACCAGCTCAGGTAATTGTTACAAAGAACAACAACAAGAACAAGAACAACACCAATGTAACCACTTTAGTCAGTGTCATTTTATTGTACATATCAAATCTAGTTTAATTCTCAATTTAATTGAGACTATTTTTGTATATACTATATATATATATTTGTGTGATAATTGTAAATATACTTGTAACTGTAACTGCAACTGTCATGGGGTTAACTGGTGAGGCACACACACACACACACACACACACATACATACATATGTATATAGATATACACCATACACACCCACACACCATTGACACCTAACAAACAACATGCTGCCAACTTACAGGGTCCCATTTATAACAACGTTCAGCCTCGAACCCAGCAACAACAACCTCAAGCACAACCTCAGCAACACTACCAGCAACAACACAATCAGCAACAACCTGCACAAAATATTTATGGCCCCAGCACTAACTATGCATCAAATGGTTATGCGCCAGCAGCAACAGTTGCTGCTCCAGCTGCAGTTCCAGCTGCAACTCAAGTCCCAGCTAATAACTATAACTATCCACAACAACCAATCCAATACACACAGGCACAGTTCAATAGGCAACCATCGAGGGAGCCTGCCCCTGCACCACCCACTGATAACTATGCGCAGTACCCACACCAGCAGCACCAGCAGCAGCAGCAGCAACAACAGCTACCCCAGCAGCAACATTATCAGCCAACTTATCAACAACAAGAGCAACAACAGCCCATTTATGCCGTAGACAATGTGGGCGGTGGCTGGAAACATATTGGTGCACCTTTGCCCAAGACGCACAGCGATTTCACAGCTGCTGGTGTTGCTCCCTCGTACCAGCAACAACAATATGCACAACAATATCCACATCAGGTACCTTTTGGCTAAATGGATTTATAGCCTGGCTTTGGCAATGGCCCGACGCACGAACTTTTGCTGCAGCTGTCTATCTACACAAACTTTGTGAAAAATCCCTTTCTAGGCATTCACATACTAATAATAACTACATAGTTGATAAAGACGTTTACACGTGGTGGCAATACGTGAACTTGTTAAGCAATGGCAACTAATCAAGTCACATAAAAGAACAATACCAGGCAGTACTAAACAGAATATCATGATGTATATTTTCATGACATAGCTATGGTACTTTATATTTGCTTAAATGTGATTGCCTTTTCTTAACTTTTTTGACTTTTGATTGCCAATTCACGTAAACTGTGCCACGTATAAACTTAACCCCTTGGTTAGTTGGCGTACCGATTCGTACCCCATTAGTAGTGCATGCAAATTCACGCTATGTATACATGCTTATATCATTATATACTCGATTAATTACATACATTGTAGCTACTACATTTAGTTGCCATTAACCATAGCTCTCTCTCTCTTTCTCTCTCTTCTACTCTGCTTATTCTATGCAAATTTCAGCTGTAAACTGCGACACGCTAATGCAAAATCGATTTATCAATTGATTAAATCACAAACCCTTCCCCTTTTGTACCTTTGTCCTTAACTAATCCGTATACCTGCAACTGTGACTGTAACTGTAACTGTAACTGTACTATTGTCTTCTCTTCTCTCTCTACTCGTGTCTGCATCTGTTTGTCTCTGTTGCACTTGCACCACCCAACCACCACATTCATAACCCGTCTCTCTTTGGCACCTGAAACTCGCATGTTTTGCACTTGCACCACAACAACAACTATATGAACAACAGCAACAATATCAAGCGCCGTCCAACGTTAACAACCAACAACAGCAGCCAGCACCACAGCACTGGCAACAGCAGCAACAACAACAGCAGCAGCAGCCGCAACCGCCACAGGCTGTGGCGCAACAACAATATCAGGCTCCATATCAGACGTCGTCTTATCAGCAGCCACCACAGCCACAAAACTATCCACAACAAAATGGTGGTGCTAACTATGCTCAACCACAATACAATTCTTATTCGCAGCCTCAGCAACTGCAACCACAGCAGCAGCAGCAGCAGCAGCAGCAGCAACAATTGCCATTCTCGCAGGATCAGACCGATCTGCAACATGGCTATCGCGGCGCCAGTCCTGGCATCATCACCCTTCGCAAGGAGGCGCCCGTCTCGCAGACGCCTGCGCCAGTCTACACTTCGCAGCCTGCCGCCGTCAGCTATAGAGGTGAGTCGACAACGAACCACTAAATCACTGAATCAACATTATCACTCTGTTGCCTTCTTCATTTTGTTGCAGGAGGCAGCAAATTGCGCGGAGATTTGAAATGGCCACCACAGGAGTATAAGGAGGCTGCTGTACGTGAAAACGAGGAACGTCGCCTGTTGGCGTTGGGCCCCGTCTGCCGTCCCCGTAGAGTCAATCGTGTAAGTAGATCCAATTTATAACATATGCTTAATATAAGCCATGGAGAGGACAAGCAACCGATCAGGCGAATCATAGAACACAAGTATTGTCACTTTATATACGTCTTGCGTAGTAAAGGGAAATCGCATGTTGTGCAACACTGAACGATACGGTTGCTGCAATTGTACCCAAAAACTGGTACATTCGGTTATTCGTTGGTACACTGCATCACAATAAAAAATCAAATTGTTTACTGATCCACAGGACTACACTCCTTTCTTTGCCAAGAACCAATTGAACTGCACCTATCCTAGCTACAAGGTGCCACCAGGCACTCAGCATATGTTTGGTTAAGTTCAAATCAAAGGAAGGAAGAATGGAAGTAAAGAAGAAGAACAACAAGAAGAGAATATATATCAATGGAACCCACTTCATATAATACTAAAAACGATCATGTGAATGTTACTAAAACGACAACTAACGAATGAAACCAAGGGCGTCGGCATAAAACTGTTTTTAAAACTGGAATCTATTAAAAAAATTAATTATTATCAGTATTAATTTTTTTAAATGACTGTATGTTGATTGCTCATAGAAAACTTGAAAGCAGAAATAGAAGAGGAAAAGCTGCCGACGTCCTTGAATGAAACTATATACTATAAAAAAGAAAACTATATATGTATATTGTTATACTAATTTTAAAAGTTACTAACAAAGCAACTATATATACGTATCTATCTATCTATCTATCTATCATTATTTATATAATTATGCCAAAACGAAACAAATATCAGGGTACGAAGTATACCCAATACTTCTGGCATCGGATTGAAGTTCATATATCGCCACGTTGTTGTGTGATATGTGAGCAACATGATGATGATAAAATATTATATTTTTCTATGCTGCATACGAAATATATTGGAGCATATGCATAAAGATAAACAAAGAAATACTCATAGAGTATGCCTTATGTTTGCCAATTATAATTATGTTTAAGTTGATATTTTAATGATACTAGAAACGAAACCTAGCAAATGAAATGGATATGATATGGAAAATGAATACTTTGTTATGCTTTATTATTATTATATTTACTTATTTAATATTTGTAAAAACGAACTAACATATCTATCTTATATTATTATTATATATTATTCGCAATGTTTTACTATAACGACCGTTCGAGCAGTTTCGTCTAGAACCAAGTCTATTTAGCCCCGATTCTGGTCAATATGATGGGATTAATTAACTGTAAATTGAATCGATAATATCCACATATATTGTCTAGAATCTAGGCCAGATCAAGGCAGGTTTCTAGACGCTGCTCTAGAAACGCGTCTCATTGTTAAAATAGTTTGAGTTTGCACGCTTTTGTCTTTATTTTGTTGAATACTATACATACTTATATATATTTATGTGTAGTATGTTTACGAATTTATTGTTAACGAGCATATTATAAAAAATGTCAATCAACCGCTAAGTATGTTAAACACCATCAAGATTATTATGGATAATTTGAGAGATCGTATTGTCAGAATGTACACTAGAATTGTAATTGTCTCGGAGCGATATCCTCAGGATCGTATATCAACGTCCTTCTCACCGGCAGGCAATAATATGAGGATGTCTTTGCCTGTTGCTCGTCGAGGGGGCCAAAGTTCTGTGCGCGCTCTGGGGAGTCGCTCCGATGACCCCAAATTCTCTCAGACTTACCTTAACTAAACAAAATAATGACCAGCAATGTCAAAACTATGAAATGGATTTACCTTATGTATACAATTTGTTGTATAACTTATAAACAATGAACAATGAAACTAAAATAAATGGCAAGTTTTTGAATACTCGCGACGAGAAGAGCGACAACTGTGTTTTTTCTTTACTTTTTGGGTATTGGTTTATGTTTTTACAAAGGTTTTCACATTGCTCTTTATTGAAACTTTCGTATTGCATTGCTAAAAAAGATAACTATTATACAATTCACAATAATATCGTAATCGTAATTATAATAGTACATGTTGGTTTAATAAATAAGTAACTAAAAGTAAGGCCAAATTAATTTCAAATACAACAAGTTCTCAAGCGCTTTTCCTTCATCATGGCTTACTACATTATCTCCATCGTCATCGTCATCTTCCTATTATTATTTATTATTTTTTGTGGCACTTTTGTGTGTTTCGTGTTGAGAAATCAAATTTCCACTTATTGAAAATTAAATGCAAATGAATGCGTTGCGCTTGGAGTTCGACATAATAGGATAAGTTAAAGTTAAAGGTAAAGTTATTCAATTGGAAAACGATAGAAACATTAACTACATGTAACGCTACCAATTGTTTATGTTATTTATCATGTGCAAATTGTTGTAAATTATCTTGCAATTACAATTTCAATAGAAGTTATATTTCCTTTTTTTACATTGATGGAAAACACATTTTTGCGACAGTTGCCATTTGAAATATTTATATGAACCTCGGCTGATACGCTAGGTAAATATATATAAATTCAATTCATCACGATAGCATTTTTAGCTGCTTTCCACGTCAAGAAATATGTAGGATTTCTTTTTTTTGTATACCTTTTATTACATTCTGAAAAATTGATCATTCGTTGAATGCAAAAAAAAGGCGAGATGTTGAGTTTATCTTCATTCGATACATTGAATTGAGAAATGTAAATTTACAGTTGACCATTTCAACATGGAAAGCTAAAAATTGCATAAATTTATATGTGAAAAAACTAAAAAAAATAACTATGCCTCGTGGAAAGGGGCTATTAGTAGCAATAAATGAAGTTTTGGATGAGCCGCATTTGCGTACAACATTAACATCAACAAACAACGTCAGTTAGAGCCCTGTATATATTGAGTTACATATTGCTTTTAGTTTTGAGATGGCTCCAGGTCCATATTGCTGTTGCTGCTGGCACTGGTGGACGCGGATGTGGTTGCTTTCGGACTCGACTTTTTTGTCGAACCGCTGGCAAAGCTGCTGGAACTGGAGGCGGCGCCTTGTGCTGACCCAGATGCAGCGCCACCGTCATTATCATCCCCATCATCGTCCTCCTCTTCTATTAGCTTGCGTGCCAATTTAACCGCCTCGAATTCACGATAATGCGCCTTGCGACGTCGCTCGAACTCTCGGCGTCGTTCTGCAACAAATATAGTCGCGTTAATATGGGATTAATGTCTTGAGGAGCATTCCTTTTAGCTTACGTCGCTCCTCTTCGCTAATGGGCTGATCATCGCCGGAAGAACCTTCATCATCAATGCTTTGGGAAGACTGTTGTGAGCTTGCAGCAATGCGAAGTCTGTATTGGAAATATGTATATATTTATAGCTAGCAAGAACAGGAAGGTTAGTCGGGTTAATAGTTACTTCTCCACCAGCAGCTCGGTGTCCAGCTCATCTTTATTCTCATTGAATGGCTCTGTGTAGTTGTACGGTGTTTTTGGCTCATCGATTTTCATGTGTCCATAGTCCTTGTCAGCCGGATGAAACGTTTGCAGCACATTTAGCTCATCAAACTTGGCACTTTTACGGAAACTGAAAACAGATTTAATCAGTTGTGAGCCCATTGTTTAATTAAAAGGTCAAAGTTGACTGCGTTTACCTGGCACCGGACTTGTCAAAGCTGCGCGAAGTCTTTAAAATGCCCTTGCAAGGTAACTGTGGACTGGGATTGTTTTGCATCTTGGCTCTCTTGTTTGATCTGACGAACGTTTACTGGAATTACATGCACAAACACACACACATACATTTAATTTAAATATTTTGAACATTACGTCAATGATTTAATGATGGACTATGATGAATCACTGCGAAATGCAAAATAAGCCTTCAAGTCTTAAAATTCGCTAAATAGTTGAAATGCGTGCACTCAAATCGCGGCACTTACGCCACCTGGTCGCGGTGTTATCGTGCCCTTGAGGGGGTCGCATGACCCAACCACCCACTGGGCGGCTGCCACCCACCGGGCTGCTGCCTGCTGCTTGCTGCTGACTTAGCATGTGGCATTAACAACGCCCTTTTGCTGGCATTTACTTAACTGCACCTCCACTGTCGCCTCCCCTCTGCATTTTCCCACCCAACTTACTTTGATTTTAACCTTTTATTTATCCAAATGTGGAAGTCGCAATGCAATTTTCGCCGCAAAGGTTGCGGTTTTGTACACGCTCTGAAATCTTCCGTTGCAGCAAGTGCTCTGGTGTGCTTTATTTAATTTAAATATAATGAATATCGTTTTAATCGCGTGCTGGCAACAAACAAACAAATTAGCACTTTTAATTTTGATATATATATTATTTGTATTAAGAGTGCGTTCGCTAAAAGGCGATGTTAGCTCACAGTGTGCGGCTGTTAACTTACAGTGTTGTTGCTGTTCGTCAAGCTAGAGATGTGCGATATATGATTATGTTAGCGGAGGCAGAAAATGTTAAAGTAACGAGTCACACTTGCCTAAAAGTGAAATATTAAAAATATCATTTTTATTATTATATTAATATCAACATTTGCTTTATTTATTTTACTTTAATGGTAAATACATTTTATTGATGTTTATAAGTTGGCAAAGCATCTACGAACTCATTTGCATCGCTAACAGCTGTTAACGCATTTTGCTGCTCCTGTTAATTAACATTTACAAGCAATTCAGACTTAACCCTCTTGCATAAAGTGGTGTCGAATGTATACTTTCAATAACTGAATACAAAAATAATACTTAAAACCTTGTTTTAGATATAAAATGTATGAATATTTCTTGTATAAAGTGGAGTAAGAAACTATATTTAAATTAGCATATTCTTCTCTATTTTCTCTATTTATCCACGATATATAAATACTAAATTTAGTTAAGTTAAGTAAAATATTAATTATAATACTGAAAAGCTAAAAGAAATTACAAAAGTTTGGGGTCAAATTTTGTATTTATCCACGATTAAGTAACATTTAACAATAGGCAACAACTAATCACTAGACAGATTAGCTTAATCACTTGAAGAAACTTTCTTATCACATTATTTTGATTACCTGTTTAAATTGCATTGTGAACAATTTATGAGCGATTGCTTGGTCAGTCTGCATCTGAGCCCCAAGCAAAATGAGCAACTCCAATTTAATCTCCGGTGTTCGTCCTTTGCGGAAAGGACTCCAGCGCATAGCTATCGAGGAGTTGAACGAGGTGCCGTCTCGAGTATCCTCCGACATCAATGCTCTGCGGGAATGGCTGCGTAAACAACCACATATCTGTTCCTGCCTCACGGATCAGTTCCTCTTGGGTTTCTTGCGAGGCAGCAAGTTCAGTTTGGAGAAGGCCAAGCACAAGATTGATCGATACTACACTCTACAGGCGGCAATTCCCGAGGTATTTAATGAGCATCGTCTAGCCGATGATCCTCAGGTACTGGAGATCATTCGCATGGGGTAGGAAAACGATTCAACCATTCCGAAAAGTAACCAATTAAAATATGATACCCATAGCGTCATCCTACGTATTCCTTTGGACGAAGATGATACAGGTCCGGCGGTGACCATCATACGAGCTGACTCATATGATACAACCAAGTACAAGTTCCAGGATATTATAAGAGTAGGTTCCATGTTCGGTGAGATCATGATGTTGGAGGACGACAATGCCAATGTCAGTGGCTACATTGAGATCATGGACATGACTGGTATTTCGGCTGCAAATCTTTTTGCCCTGCAGCCGAATTTATTGAGCAAGTTTTCGGCCTTTGCGGATGAGGCTATGCCCACCAGGCAGAAGGGAATTCACTTTATAAATGTGCCAACATCATTTGAAAGTGGTTTCAATTCCCTACGCTCTTTCTTTCCCGATAAGATCAAGAATCGCGTAAGTTAAGCCCAAGAGAAGAACCATAGATCTTTTTATGTAATCATTTTATTTACAGGTTTCTGTTAGTTCCGATCCTGAAGCGATCTTTGAACGCGTACGTCGTGAGTATTTGCCAAAGGAATACGGCGGTACCAAGGACACCATGCAGGTTATTATAGATCAGATGGAGCAGAAGATGTTGAGTTATCGCGATTACTTCGAGCAGTCGCGTTATTTTGGCACCAACGAAAAGTTAAGGGAAGATAACGCTCATAGTCTAAAGATTCCGAGTCACTTTGGTGTGGATGGATCGTTCCGCATGTTAGATATCGACTGAAGAATGAATAATCCAAATCATGTAAACCTAAACTAAATGCAATAAACTCCAAGAATTTGCACTCTCTTGCCGTCTTTATCAATCGTTATCTTATCGAGTTAGATTCCGCCTGTGGCCATTGATCGATCCCAAACAAAGGCCGTCAGTTGTTAACTGACTGCCAGACCTTGTCAACATGCCCGACATTCGACCGCTTAGACCAGAGCTACAGAAGACGGCGATCGAAGAGTTGAACGAAAACCCGGATAGGATTGATAAGGATATCGCGGCAATTCGATTGTGGATTACTCAACAACCTCACTTGAAGGCACGAACTGATGATCAGTTCTTGGTGAACTTCTTAAGGGGCTGCAAATACAGTCTGGAGAAGACCAAGTCCAAATTGGATCGATTCTACACACTCCGTACCAAATATCCAGAGTACTTTCTTGCTCACAATGTGGATGTGGACAAGCTATTGACACTATTCCGCATCGGGTGAGTTTCCATCTTCCTTTAAGTCTTGAAGATCTTGAATTTAAATTAATTGCAGCACTGCTGTTTACTTGCCACGTCCACTGTATGATAATGGACCACGTATAGCCATCATACGTATGGGCGCCTACAATCCAGATGAATACAACTTCATCGACATCAATCGTGCGGGAGAAATGATGGGTCAAATAGTGCTCAATGAGGATGATGATGCCATTATAAATGGAGTTATTCACATACTAGACCTCACCGATGTCAAGATGGGTCACATTGCACAGATGACGCCTTCATTTGCCAAAAAGATGACCGTATTCCAGGAGGAAGCTATTCCCATACGAACTAAGGGAACCCACTTTATAAACACTCCCGGGGGATTCGACAAGGTATTCAATATGTTCAAACCAATGATGTCCAAGAAGCAACAGAGTCGTGTAAGTAACTTATAGATATTCATATTCCTAGACATCCATCTAATTCCATATACTTATATTTACCTGTAGCTTTATGTACACGGCAACAATTTTGAGAAACTGTACGAGCAAATACCACAAAAGTATTTGCCAGTTGAATATGGCGGAGAAAACGGTTCCATGAGGGAAATAATCAAAGAATGGGAAGAACGCATATTGGCCTATAGAAATTACTGGGTGGAGGAGGAGAACTATGGAACTGATGAGCGTCTCCGACCCGGTAAACCCGTTGATTTCGAGAGTCTATTCGGCTTGGAGGGTTCGTTTAGGAAACTAAATGTGGATTGAGTGTAAAGTTTGGATCCAAACATAACTCAAAAGCGGTTCTTATCTATAAATATCATAAGTATTCGATATGCCATTAATATTATTACGGTTATTTGCTTATCATGGATTGATAATGAACACTTAAAGATTGCCATAGAATAGACCTATTATAATACATTTTATATACTTACTTCTGGTCGATGGATAAAATAAAATGACAATTACATATTACAAACTGAAGAGTCGAAGAAAAATCAGCTGAGATCACTTGAATCTCTTTTGTTTCGGGAGAAATGCCAAAAAGTAAACAAAAAGTATTCCAAAATCTTCAACATAGAAAATAAAAATAAAACACTCGGCAGATCGGTCGATCTGAGAGATCTGTTGAAAAACGTTTCAGTAATATTTGGAGAGTCGTCGGGATCGGTAGATGCCTCGTCGCAAAAACCGAATCGGAAAATACAAAACGGAAAAGTGAAACACAGCATGAATTGAAAATTGGAAATTCTAAACAATTCATAGTGCGGGAGAGGGAAAGCGGACGGGATTGGAAACATAAATGTAAATGATGCCATCAATATGCAATCAGCTCATAAATTGCTCATAGTTAATTGACCATAAAGGAATCACATGAAATAAAAGATACTAATTACTTTAGCATGTTATGTAGCATCTTCCCAACTATATATACGAATATAAATATATATATATATATATATATAGATCTCTGTCTCTCCGTCTGCCATTCTGGGAAGTATTTAGACTGTATTGCTGTGCGCTACATGAAAAGTAAAAATTTCCGAACGGTGGAACGAAGCGGGACGTGTGGAGAGTGCGGCAGTGTGGCAGTGTGCCTGTGTGTTGTGTCTGCCTGCTGTCGGCTCTGATGAGATGGATGATGTTCCCCCGAAAATAGTTTCCATAAAGACCACGGCGTCATGATGCCCCGCTTCGCCGCCCCCTCTGAACAGCTAACCGACCTTGCCGAGTGAGGGACCTAAATAAATATTTAGACAAATCTTAATGCACATTTCAGTGTGTTTTGGGGGGGCGTTTGGGGATTCCCACCTGCAAATATACCCTGCAAAAATAACAAAAAGAGGCATACACAGCCGCAGTAATACCCGGTGAAATTAATTTATCGGGGTATGGGAGTTCAGTAAATATATTCAACAAAATTATACCCTTTGTAAATACTTAGACTTATCTTAATGCACATTTCAGGGTGTTTGGAGCGATGCAAATATACCCAGTGAAAGTACCAAAGAAGGGTATGCACAGCTGTAGTAATACCCGGTGAAAATATTACAAGGGCATATACACTGTTGTATAATTTCTATGTAAGCTCATAGAATATTTAACATTACCGGGTGTACACAACTACATATATACCCTATACCAGTATCTCAAAAGGGTATACACTAATGTAGAGCTGTTAGCTTGTTACATACTCATCAATTAAGTGTATACACATTGCATAAAAATAGCACAAAAGCAAATTTAGAACTACTATGCGAGCTCATAAAAAAATCAACAATAAAGGGCATACCCAACTGTATAAATACCCGGTGGAGTTGGCAATATAGCGTATATATTAGTGCATAACTATTATGCTCAACAGTCCATTTCCCCAAGTCATAGGTATAGGGTATTTTGCCAGTCGAAGTTGTTGACTCTTCTTTGCCCTTTCATAATTTACGTGCAGCGAGCCGCGAAATTGGCCACGTTAAGACGCATCGCCGGGAAAGTGGGCGGCAATGTCGAGTAGGCGGGGACAATCTGTGCCGGCTCACATGCAGGAGCCTGTGAAGCCGCAACGTGGACGCTGTGTGGCCGCCATATGTTTCTCCTGGAAGATGCTCACCTGCATTGTTTCCCATGTGCTGCTCGTCTTGCTCGTGGTCTCGTATTGCGTGGGCGGCGCCTATTTGTTCCAGCATCTGGAGGCACCTCACGAAATAGAGGTGAGATTGCAGTCGACTGCAGGTGACAGCAGCTAATGGAATCTATTCGTGTCCAGGTGAAACGTGATATACAAAATCTGCGCTTCAATCTCACCGAACGTATCTGGTTGCTCTCGGATGATGCTTTGGTGCTGAGGGAAAATGATTGGATGGCGAACGTGAGCAAACATTTGGCCAATTTTGAGAAACAGATCCTTACGGCCATCAAAGCCGATGGCTGGGATGGTGACGAGGATGTACGCAAATCCCAATGGACCTTTGCCGGATCCCTATTCTACTCCATCATTGTGATAACCACGATTGGTGAGTGTCCACATAAAGATCAACAGGGGACAAGTATTTATTCACACTAAACATATATCTTAAGGCTAATGACTAATCTAAGTTAAGGCGAAGAGTTGAGGGGAGGGCAAGATAACTAAACCTTCTTCAGCTTATCATTAACCAAAGCTGGTGTAATGGAAACAGACTTGGCACTCTTGCCCTCGATCACAGTTGGCGATTTCTCGTCGTATCCAAATCCTCCAGCTCCAAAGTTTCCACCATAGCCCGTTTGACCTAGACCAGCTTGACCCAATCCAAGTCCGAACAGACCATAGCCCTCTGGATACTGCCCTCCGCCGTACTGATTGGACGGATACTGTCCAGGATTTTGTCCGGCAGGGTATTGTCCGACTGGTTGTTGTCCGCCGGGATATTGTGCGCCACTATACTGTCCGCCGGGATATTGTGCGCCACTATACTGTCCGCCGGGATATTGTCCGCCTGGATATTGTCCGCTAGGATACTGTCCGACAGCATGTTGTCCGACGGGATATTGTCCGACGGGATATTGTCCGCCGGGAGTTGTAAATTGATTGTTGTTGAAGTTTGAGCCTGCACCTTGATAAGGTCCCAATGGATATTGATTGCCAGCGCCTGGATATTGACCAAGACCCAATCCAGCGCCAGGCTGTGCGCCAGTAAAGCCTCCGTAGTTGCCAGCCACACCTGGATAAGCTGATCCTCCCAAGTCCGCACCGCCATAGATGCCCGGATAGCCGCCAAGTCCCAATCCATTTTGTGCACCACCAAATCCACCATAGCCTGGCTGATACGGATTGGGATAGGGATAGGGCTGTACGCCTAAAACTGCTGTGGGGCCACCTGGACCCACAAGCACGCCAGGATTGGCGCCAGCGTAGCCACCTTGTCCCCCAAACGTGGGCTGACCAGGAAATGGATTGGGATTGAGATAGGGATTAAACTGACGCGTGGTCACATTGGGTGGGTTGGTTACTACGCTATCCGTATCCGCATAATCCTCGATCTCATCGTTCTCTGGTTCACCAGGAAGCGGTCGCCTTGTAGTTGGCTCCCTTGTCTGCTTATTGTTGTAGGAATTGTGTATGGGAGCACTCCGATCGATGTCTCTGTCCCGAAAACCACGCTCCCTTCGGCTGTACGATCGCCAAACCCACTGATCGTCTCCAGACTTTGCCGTGACAAACGCCAACTGACAAAGAAGCGACAGCGCGATAATGAAGCAATCTTTTCGCATGATTCACAACTGGGAACTGTTGGCCTTTCTTTTGCTTGGATTTGGCTTTCAATTTGAAATTGTTCACACACTGACCCGTATTTCTCGCTTGGCCGCTCGACGAACTCAACTCGCGACTTGCTTTTGATTTTTTGTTTGTTTTTGATGCGTTTGCTTTGGCAGCGACAACAGAATAATTCGGCAATGCGATCGGCACACGCTACTTATATAACAATGGACAGATACTAAAGTCAGTCGACTGTGTGAGGACGGCAGGTGCGGCACAACGATCGCGAATCGCGATCGTGATTACGATTACCGTGGAACCAACGCGACAAGTTGACTTAGTTAATAGCAATTTCATATAGAGTATAATGTGTTCCTTACGAAAAGTGGGGCAGTTGTCCTAAATATGATAGAAATCAATCTAAGGTTTATTAGTTTGATTTTCTTAATTGTTAACAGTTTTTCTTACATTTCTTAAGCCTATACAATTATTTAATTTGAAAATAATGATGTTATTAATATTTTCTAATGTTTCAAAGTAAAGCTGAAATAATAGAAGAATAATAATAAAATTATTAATAGTAAAATATGGCAAATATAATTAATTATAATCTATATAATTACTTACTTACGAACCTTTTGTTTAAGAAAGTAGTCCAGTTCAGAATCGAAATCGAAGGGTATATAATATATATTATAAGTTCCCTTCTATATTGTATTCTCGACACTGTATTTGCTCCACTGTGCAACAGTGCAAACAGCAAATGAATCAACATAAACAAGGCAGACACGATCGTGGCAGACGCACTCAACGATACGCCAGATTTAACAGCAATCAGCGGAGGCATCGTTGGTTCGGTTGATTCATGTTGCCAAAGAAATGTTCGAATACCGCAAAGAAACGCATGATCTGAGTTCTGTGATCACTGATCAGTGATCGATGCCGCCCAGGAACTGCTACAATCGCCGGATCACGTAGAAATCGAATAAATATGAAACGTTTTTGTAACTGATCGTTAGACATCATTAAAGGCATTTCTGGGAATTACAATGACTTGTCAGATAGACATAATTAACGCCCGTTAACTTGGCTCAAATCAACTGCAGCAACAGCTATTAATCTGACTTATCATTCAGATCGTGCAGCATATCAAAAATGTTATTTGGGATTTTTTTTGGGACTGCTTTTTGGACACAGTTTGTTGCACATAGGTTGATTGGCACAGTGAGCGTGCCGCACGTGAATGACCTCTAAAATGGGGCTTGAAATGGGGCTTGGATTTGGGTTGTGGTCTAGACCGGGGGAGACAGGAAATTAAAATTTCGGAATTATTATTAATGCGTTCAAAACAATCGCAAGGTTAAACGCGACTGACCGAAGATGACTTGTTAGATTTTAGTTTTTAGTTTTTAGATTGATGATGGGAACAATTTTGCAAAATTTCCCAATATGGATTTGTGCGGCGAGACAAGAGCCGACTTGGCATACTTTTTTGGCTTACTTAGTTACTAGACAATAAGTTTAATGACCGCTGATCGTTGGGTTTGTGCTAACACCTCACACACACACACACACACACACACACCCATTATAAGACATTTCCGCATTTCCGCGGCAAAACTTGAAACGCCTTTTTTGTACTTGTTCATTGCGCGTGGGAGACGATAATTCTTGGGTTATTTTTTGCTTAGACACGAAATGCCTATTAGCATTTTCGGCATTTGCGAAGTGAATCTTATCTTAAGGTCATGGCGAATCATATGACCTAGAGATAATCTGAAATGAAATAATTGCATTTGGCATTATTGGTAAACATTTTGTAAATAAAAACCACATGGAAATGGCTAAATTATGACGCTACACAAATATAAATTAATTATTTATGAATTGTTGATAATAATACATTTTATTGGGGCATTTTGCCACAGCGTCTGTTAATAAAATGAACATGGAGATACATTTTTAGAAAATACATTTCATCTTTGAATTGTTAAACAGTTTTCGCCAACAATCACTACAATTCCACCTCATTATTTAGAATTGTATTTATAGGTAATACTATTTCTGAAGTGATAATGAATAACAAGTCTACATAAATAGGCGAAACATTCGGAATGTACACCCTTTTCGTACCGATTCAACAGAATATCTCGTATAAATATAATTGGGCTTAGTACAAATACTATTACTACAGAGTGACCATGGAGGACAAGTATTGATGTTACCATGAAGAACTTGAAATGGCACAGTTCTAAAGAAAATGAAGTCATCATCGTTTCCTACCAATGTTAAAATCTAGAGGGAATAAATTGATTTTAATACCAAAGTACTTGAAGATATCTTCACTTAAATTCCCTGCTCTATTCTGAAACTTTCCGATCTAACTTTAGTAATACCCATTAAACCATAACCACCTACAACAAGTTGTACCCCTGTTATTCATTCACATGTGACATCCACAACTCCAACGCTGGACAGGCTATGGCCACATATCACCGCGCACAGACTGGGGCAAGGTGACGACGATCTTTTATGCCATCGTTGGGATTCCATTGATGTTGCTCTGCCTGTCAAACATTGGAGATGTGATGGCCACATCATTTCGGTGAGTGGAGCCGTAATTACAGATACCCAACCATGCTCATTGTTAACTTGTCATGTAGTTTCCTCTACTGGCGCATCTGTTGTTATGTGTGCACACGATCGGCGAAGCGTCCGAAGAGTCGACGATCCCGGCAGAGATCTATGAGAATGCGACCGCAACGTATTACCTCAAGGAGTCAACCTCCGCCATCGTTCAGACGTTCCATGAAGATGACACAACGCTCCAATAATGATTCTGGACTGGGTCCATCTATGGGACATGCCTATTCCGATCCAGAGCTGCGTTATGGTCGCGGTTACGATGATCGGGATCGTGACTTTGGTGGTGGACATCGTGGCAGTGGAGGACGCCAGAGACGTCATCAGCAGTACACACAACCATTGCAGCATGAGCCTCGCCAGCGTCACACCATCTATGGGGATGAGTACGAGACACAGACCTTGAATCGGGCGAGTCGCTACAGCAGCCGGCAGAAACAACGGGACAGGATGCGGGATCGGCACACAGTGGAACGGGAGCGTTATTTGGGCCACTCGCGGTCACACATCCATGGATCTATCGATGACTTTAGCGACCTGCAACCGCCGGCAAAGCGGGCGGCAAGTGTGAGGTCAGTGCGATCACCACAGCGTCAGGATGCACGTGCCTCGCGAGAACTGCATCGTCTGCACTCGGCGCCGGGACGCGCCAAATCTGTGGATCCACGGCACGGACACATCTCCTCGCATTACGAGGACGTAGATGAGGATGTGGTGCGCAAGACGCCTATTATACCCAATCGCTATGCGCTCGACGATGACGACTTGGCCCACAACGGACAGCAGGCTCGGAATGCTCCACGTAGCCAATCGATGCCTAGGTCGGCACATCGTCGACGGCAAAGGGAATTGGAACGGGAGCGTTCACCACAGCCGCCACCTTCTCATCATCATCAGCACCAGCGATCGAATGGACGACGAGCCGGCAGTCTGGGACGTCAATCCTCCCGCTATGGCAATCATCTGGAGCCGCCGGATTACGATGCAGCACCTTCAAAGCGCCATAGACGTGGACGCTCGCCACGATACGATGACTATGTGGAGGAAAGCTTCGATGAGCTGTCGATGTGCGATGACAACGGCATCTATGAGGATTATCCCGTGCATCACAGTTCCCGCAATCGGGAGCCGAGACGAGATCGACGCCGCGAACGTGAACGTCGTCTGCCGCCTTCTCCTCGCATTATGTCGCCCATGGGATTTCCGGTACAGCGCCAGATCAGACGACGTCCCAGCTATGATTACGAGGACGAAGATTCCATGTACGATGACGATTGTGACGACAGATTCCAGCTGGTGCCCAAGGACAGACCCGTACCGATCTGGCTGTGTGTCTTCCTGGTGGTCAGCTATATTCTCGGCGGAGCTGCACTCTTTGCCTTCTGGGAGCAATGGTCCTTCCTGGACTCTGCCTACTTCTGTTTCATCACGCTGACAACGATAGGTGAGTGCAAGCTAATGCCTTATTTTTGGAATACGAATGAATTATATTTTTCTTAGGTTTTGGTGACTTTGTGCCTGCCAAGGGAGTGAAGGATGAATCGAGGCAGTCCATTGCCTACTGCTCGCTGTATTTGCTCTTTGGCATTGCTTTGCTGGCGATGAGTTTCAATCTGGTGCAGGAGGAGTTCATAGCGAATGTGAAAGAAGTGGCAAAACGCCTCGGTATACTCAAGGATGATGAGGACGAGCAACAAGATGCCGACTAAGGGCGTCTATAAATTAGTTTGTACCATATACAGTGAATATTTCAATCGATAAGGTGACTTTTGAATAATTACAAGATATTATTATATTATGCTATAGAAATAATTCTTTATATCTATATTATCTTCATTTAGTCGGGAGCTGACTGCAATACAAATATACATTTCTTGAATGGAAAAAACTTAATATAAGAATTTCAAGAACTATTGAAAAATATTAGTTACAAAATAATATTCTATTTATGCATGTTCTTTCTCCAAATTTCTAACCCAAAAGGAACTCAACATCATTGTTTGTTTCCAAATGTCAGAATAGTATATAAATGCTGAGATTTGATACAATTTAAAATGCATTAAATTCAATTAATTTTTTTTAATTAATAGGAATTCATAAAATACGTTTTAAATTAAATTATTTGTTGTGTAAAATATAACAATAAATAGATTTATGTCAGCCGATGTTGTGACTCCGAAAATATGTCCGAAAAAGTAAATCTGCCATATAAGCTTTATTTCGGTTGTTGTCAATAAAATTTCTAAAGATTTGTGGAAAACATCTGCCTATTTAAACGTTATCTAAGATAAGAACATAAAGATTTCTTTAAATTTACTATCTAACTTTCTTCTTACTTCATTCACTTTGTGGAGTGTTGATTGTAATACAGATATCTGTTTACTTTACGGAAGAAATTTTAAAATTAAAATAAGAATCTTAGGAATTATTGAAGAAGAATCTTTCATTTAATAAGAATATGAAGAGTTCGTTAAATATATTTGTTACTTTCCTTCTTACTTTCTCGAGCGTTGAATGTCTTACATAAATAACATATGGTTATTTGATGGGTAAATTGCAAAAAGAAACTCAATAATTATTGAAGTATTCAATGAGACGATTTATTAAAAGAATTCGTTAAAAACTATTTGCGAACTTTCTTCTTACTTAGTTCACCTTGTCGAGCCTTGACTGTAATACAGATATATGTTTATTTAATAAGAAAAATGTGCAAATTGAAATACGAATCTCCAGAAATATTGATACAAGAGAAAAGAATTCATAATAATAATAAAAAAGGAACAGTGCAAATACATAGAGAGAAGAAATGCTCCAATTAACGCCTTAAATGTTATAACTGGGTTGATGAATGTTTGCTTCAGGCCACGTTCTCTTTGTTATGCTGTGCGGGAAATAGGAAACGGAATTCCATTAATATTTGTTTGTCATTTGACAATTGTATTTTTAGCTTACCCTATTGAAGGCAGGTGAGCTGATTGGCGAGTTGCGGGGCGAATTGCGAGGCGAGTGTTTGCTGGGCGTCAGGGAGCGTGAGAGGGAACTGTTGCGATGCCCGGACACTGGTTTCAACGCGTTGGAGCTGCGTGCGCTGCCGCCTCTAGAGCCACGCTTATTAATGACGCCATCCACTTGTTCAATGGGCGTGGAATTCATAAGAGTTTCCGTTTCAGACAGTTCCTGTACAGACTGCAACGATTCCTCCTGTTCACCCTCGCTGCACTGCAAGCCAGATTTATGGAAATTAGAGAAAGGCATGAAGAATATACTCTTTTCGACTTACCTCATCGATGGTGGCCGTGGTGTCCAGATCCGACCAGTCCTGCTCCTGGCGATAGCGACGCACTATGTCCTGATGCGGCGAGGTGGCGACCAGAGTGCGTGGATAAATGAAATCACGCTTAGAGGGCGTGGCACCTGTGGGTGCGTATGTCTGCAGTTCGCTCTGATGGAAATGGGAGACATGCTGGTGGCAAGTCTGCAACTGTTGACGCTGCACCGTCGCATGCTGTTTCATTTGCTCGGACAGCTTGTCGATAAGTTCACCTGTGAGCGTGGCATGTCCAATGCCCAAATCAATATCCGTGGTCATGATCTGATGGATCTGATTGGTGGCCAAACCAAGCTGCTTCTGCTGCTCGTGACGAAGCTTCTGCGCATGCTCCTCGCTGTCGGTGCACATTTGGCGCACTTGCTGCTGATGATTGCGTACTGTTTGCATGCTGGACTCCGCCTGTTTGTCGCTCTCCTTGCACAGATTATCCAGCTGCACATGCAGCGTCGAGCACTTGGAGACTCCGTGATCCACGCACAACACAGCCGCCTGCAGTTGGCTGCAGAGTTCATCGCGTGCTGCTTGGGCAGCCACAGTTCCCTCCGTGGCATAGGCTTGCATGCTGTTGCCCGTGAGCTGTGTCTGCTCGTTGGCCGCCACGTGGCTGCGCTTCAATTGTCCGACTCGACTGCTCATGCTAATAGTGTTCTTGGCGCGCTGTTGCTGCAGCTGTTCCAGTTGACGCAGCAGTGCCTCCTCCTGCTGTGCCAACTCCTCCTCGAAGGCCAGTTCAGCCTGCAGCTGCTGCAATTGCTCCGAATCGGGAGCACTCAATGCCATCAGTTGGTTTAGTTGCTGCTGCACTTGATCCACATGCTGTTGCACAGCCTTTGCATTGCGCTCAATAATTGGCGAGAAGCCATCACGCATGCTGTCCAAGGCTTCCCTGTGCCGTTCATTATTCGCCTCCAGCTCCTGCAGATTGGCCAGAATGTCCTGGCTCAGCTGTGCCTTGCGCTGTTCCATATGCTGCAATAGCTGCGCCAACAGTGCCTGACAATGGGCATCTTCCGTGCCGGCCACTACTGTTGCAAACTGTGCCTGCAGCTGACCGTGTGCAGTCAAGGATTCATTGCAAATATCACGCAAGTTGTCGATGCTTTTAGTGGCATTTGCCACCAGACGTTGATGCACACTGGTGCAGTTGGCTGATTAGGGAAAGAATGTGAAGAGAAAGCATTAATTTTAGCTAGAAATATCAATTAGAAGAACAAGTTTTATTTACGTTTTATTATCCTACATTATGTCAACTGACATAATAAATTATTAGACCAATGAAATAATCAGGAATGTAATCACTTACCCAACTCGACGGTCAATTGCTGCGTGGAGCCCGCATGCTGTTCCTGGTACTGTCCCAAGCTGCCATCGAGCATCTCCAGATTATCGCGCATGCGTTCAGCGAATTGTGCACACGTGTTGCGTATCATTTCGTCCACATGACGACGCCGCTCAATAGTGCCATGGAGCTGCTGAGTATCATCGGTGGCCAAGTCGGCTGCCTCGAGTATCTGGTGTGCCTGCGTGGTCAGCTGTTCCTCTGTCTTCACATGCGACTCCACCAACTGTTTCTTCTCCTTGTAGCGTCGCTTAGTCTTGCTGAGCACCTTCTTTGTTAGCAGGAGAGATCCTTTGGTTTCGTTTAAGTGCTGTTCGGTGCGATTCAGCTTCTGCGTCTTCTTCACCAAACTCATGCTGACCTCGTTGAAAATCTTCTCCTTGTTCTGCAGCTCATCCTTGAGCGCCTTGAGCAGCAGCATTTTCTCATTGAGCTCGCGTGTCTGTGAATCCATTTTAAGCATCATTTCACCGTAGGTATCCTCGGCCAGGTAGATGCCATTCTTGTCGCGTGCCGCCATCAGATCTCGTTTCAATTTATCGATCTCATCGGTGTACTCCTTGAGAACCGTCTTCTTGGTTAGCTTTTGATTGACCTCAGGTTTATTTTGAATGTTCTTTGCCCGATGTGCATACTCCAAAGTGCTTAGCGTCTCCTCAATGTCCTTGTGTCCCGGCGAGATAGTGGCTATGATTGATGTCTTTGTGCGTCCGCCCAGCGACTCCTGCAGCAGACGCGTCAATTTCGACTCGCGGTACGGCACGTGGGGAGCACGATCGACCAGTGCGGTAATCACACGTCCCAGAGTCAACAGACTCTGGTTAATATTAACAGTTTCACGTACTCGTATGCCTTTCTCATTGCCCGCCTTGGAGACGTTCTCGCTGCCCGCCAAATCAACCAGATTCAGTTTGCCAATCTTGAGCATCTCCTCGCCATCGATGCCATTCTCGCGTATATGCACCACAATGGAGAAGACGGTGTGAGAACGCGAAGATTGGGCATTCATCAGTGTCGTGGCCGTTTTACGTCTCTCCTTGCCCTTCTCGAGCAGCTTGTACACATCGTCTTTGCTGTGCACGGGTATTTCCTCGAGTCCCTGTATTATAACTGATCCCTTCTTCGAACTATCATCAAAGATACGTATCTTAGTGTTGTCATCGGTCGAGAGAAGATCGCACAACTCCTCGTTGTACAATTCCAGATAGGAGATGCGCATCGTGTACTCCAGTTCAGTCATGCGCAGCTCGTCGAACAGATGACTGAGCGCTCGTGGTATAATGCCAATGTCCGAGTCCTAAAGCAAAAGGCGTGCAGGTAATTAGAAAAGGTATTTGAAATTCCTGGAAGTCAACAATTCCGCAAGGTCAGCGACAGAGCAAAACTGGTTTTCTATGCTAAACGTTTATAGGGTCTGTACTTAAAAAGAATAGTCTATGGATTTGTTAACTTAATTTGTTGTTCACAGATCAAAGCACTTCAAATACAACGCAACTGTACTGCACATGATCAATAGAATCCATCTGAGCATACTTACGTCTTCCCAGGAGGACTTCAGCTCGGCGCTTTCATTGCCCACCATCGTATGCGTTTTGCCCGTGCCCGTCTGTCCGTAGGCAAACACCGTGCAGTTGTACCCGGAGAGCACTTCCTCGATCAAAGGCGCCACGACGGTGCTGTAGACATCACATTGACGCGAGTCCGGGCCAAAGGTCCGATCGAACGTGAACTTCTTGGTAAGCTTCGAGTCGATGGTGTGGCGAGTGACAATTTCACGGGGCGGCATCACATCCACAACTTCCGCAGAGCGTATACATCTCTCACGTGAGTTTAGCGGTCTGCAAAATGCATTAAACGATCATCAACTGCTATCACAAAAAAAAACCTTCAAGTTCCACTTACCTGACGCGCACATAGACCTGAATGTTTTGATTCGATTTGCGCGGCGCCTGCTGCTGTTGGCGCGAGCCATTCGCACCCGATGTTATGTCCATGTCCCGAAATGACGCCAACTTGTTTACGGTCCTCAGAACTAACTGTGCTTCTACAATTTACTTGTTTGTGTGTGTGTGTGAGTGCGTAAGTAAAGTGTAACACTTTAACTTTGATGCACTGATCCCGTGTTAGCTTAATTTGCTATTGAAACCAATATATTTTGATATACTGCAGCAATTTCTAATTGTATACGAATATATCACAAGCCACCACAGTGTCGCGTCGTCCGTTCGATTTTGAAATGACGCGAAAAATGTTCTTACACTTTACAGATGTGTAAACACTTAAAGTGTTATATTTTTTTCGTTTCTATATGTGCACACTGGTAGAGTTGATATTGATTACCAGGCTTATATCGATATATAAAAACGCTAGATGGCGCCAGCGTTAAATATCGATAACGCATCGATTGTATTGCAGATTTAGTGTATGTGTGAGTGCTTGTGCCTTCGTCACCTCGTTTGGCTTTTGATTTGTTCGAAATTGTTTTGTTATTTCTTGTTAGCTGAGTTGTAACAACTCCAAAATTAAAAAAAGCTACAGCCGCTGGACGAAACGACACACAGCCACACAGGCCGAGCGTGAGCGCTGTGAAAACATAAACTGCAGTTAACATCGTTGTTGTTGCTACTGCTGCTGCCGGTGCTTGAGTGTGTGTGCGTGTGTGTTGCGTGTGAGCGCCGTCATCAGTGGGAATTATTGATAAAAAGAAAACGTATGTAGTAAGAAACCACCCCACCCACAAAAACAACTGCAACAATAATTAGATTTGGGTGCGTTTCAGGTGCAACCTCGGACTACTTGACCGCCACAATGGATTCAGAAAACGACGTATACGATGACATGAATCTGTTCATAACACAGGAGAACTTCATTGTCGAGCCGAACGGACAGGCCGAGCTATTGATTATTGGCCGCCTCGACAAGGTGACGCGGGTGCAGGCGAAGACCACACAGCTGACGAATCTACGGCCGACACGACGCATCTGCGGCATCCTGGGTTCCATTCACCTTCTCAGCTGTGATTATTTGCTGGTTGCCACCCACCGCATCTTTGTGGGTGTCATCAATAACACCATCGTGTGGCGTCTGGCCGGCTATGATATTATACCCTACATTCCCAATGCCATTCAACGCTCTGAAAACGAACAATACTTGAGCATGTTGCGCAAGACGCTGGACACCAAATTCTATTATTTCTCGTACCGTTACGATCTAACGCAATCGCTTCAACGCCAGCGGGAGCTCAGCATAAAGTCTCGAGGGGATGGACTGTTGCAGAGGGCGGATAAGCGATTTGTGTGGAACAACTATGTGTTGCAGCAGTTCCGGTGCGATAAAATGGAACGATTCCAGCTGCCGTTGGTGCTGGGATTTGTGTCGGTCAACCAGGTGCAAATCAACGGACAGACCTTCTTCTGGAGCATCATAACTCGCAGATCTGTGGAGCGTGCGGGCACACGTCTCTTCTGCCGTGGCAGCAATGATCAGGGACAGGTGGCGAACTTTGTGGAGACGGAACAGATTGTCGAGTTCAATGGACAGTATACGAGCTTTGTCCAAACCCGAGGCAGCATGCCCTTCCACTGGCATCAGCTGCCCAATTTACGTTACAAGCCCAGGCCGCGTCTCATACCCGGCAAGGATCATTTGGCCGCATGTGCGGCGCATTTTAATGCACAGATTCAAATCTATGGACAGCAGGTGGCGGTCAATTTGGTGGATCAAAAGGGTGCCGAGGGGGAACTGGAAGCGACATTTGCCCGACTGGTGCGCGAATTGGGCAACACTTCGGTGCGGTACGAGGCCTTTGATTTCCATCACGAGTGCCGGAAGATGCGCTGGGATCGACTTAACATTCTGATCGATAGACTGGCTCACGAGCAAGAAGACTTTGGTTTCTATCATGCCTTCGACAATGGCAATTTGGTGTCCACACAGACGGGTGTTTTTCGTACCAATTGCATTGATTGCCTGGACAGAACTAATGTGGTACAGAGCATGCTTGCCCGAAGATCCCTAACTGCTGTCCTGCAAAAACTGGGCGTCCTGCATGTGGGTCAACGCGTGGAGCAGGCTTCCAATAACTTTGAGGCGATATTTAAGGGCGTTTGGGCGGACAATGCGGATCTGGTATCGCTGCAGTATTCCGGCACAGGTGCCCTCAAAACGGACTTTACGCGCACCGGAAAACGCACCAAGGCGGGTGCCATGAACGATGGCAAGAACTCGCTTATACGCTATTATCTGAACAATTTTGCGGATGGTGTGCGTCAGGATGGCATTGACCTTTTCCTGGGCAACTATGTGATCAATGAAAACGAAGGAAGCATTCTGCCATCGCCACTTGTGGCGCAACGAGGTTGGCGCTACTTTGCCTTCCCCTCAGTGCTGCTCATCGCTGTGGCCATGTTCATTATCACCATGACATATCCGACCGAGTTTAATACCGAAAATCTGCTATTTATGCTCTTCTGGGGAGCAATGATTGCGGTCAGTGCCACCGGCATTTTGCACTACGGCGTTGAGTTTGTCCAATGGCCACGGCTTTTTCCGCTCATATCCTTTCAGCCCGCCTGACGTTAATGTCGTTTAGGAGACCGATGACTGTTCACCATCTGCACGCTCCAAATTGAAAGACAATGCACGATAAACTATATTCAACAAAATTCCTGTATTAAATGCTACTCCCAAAACGCGTATATTGTGTTAAACACATTCATTTGTAGCCCATCCCCCCTTTAGCTAATATGCAGTTGATATATTGTATTTCTTTAGTACAAACGACTTACTCGAGCTTCTTGAAGGGGTGATAACCGTAGAGGAGAGAGTTGCGGTGATCATTGCAGCGCCACATCAAATTACAAATAAAAGTAGCTCAAAATCATTTTGTAGAACAATTTCAGACGTTAAATAAAAATAAAGGATTTTATGCATTGCTAGAAAATAAACCCAAATGAAAACAATGGTATTTTTACTAATGGGCCTAAATGTTGTACTGTTTTTAAGTATTTAAAATTTTTATAACTAGCGATTTTCATAATAAAGACGATTGTAAGTCGTTGTTTTGTGCACTGAAAATTAAATAAATGTACAAAAGTATTGGCAATTGTATACAGCCTTAAAAATGTAATGTTTATTATTATACATAAATATATAGCAAAGTTATACTTAAAGCTTACACCTTAACTTAATAATATAATTCATATTTTGTATTTATTCTTTGATATATCAAAGCTACAAAAACTAAACATTTGATTTTTAAATATCAATAAACGAAACATACGTAACGCTTATTAACTTAAAAACTGTTAGCTCAAATACCACGAATTTGAATGAGAAAAGACATTTAAGGTTTTCAATTCCTTCAAACCTTTCGATACTCACATGAATATCTACTATACATATGAGCATACAAGATATTCAATTTTTACACAATATAGAAAAGAATATATTGAATACTTCTGCATAATTAACTTAAAAATCTAATTAATGACATTTATGTGTCAGTCTTCAATTAAATAAACTATATATTAAACGTATAGTCACATAATAAATACTTCTAAATTAGTTTTTATTATGAAATCGATATATTTATGTATCAGTACGACTTATAATCGATAGATTAATCGATTTTAACCCTAGTCTTTTTATTCAGATGTCAGAAATCGTTATTCAAATAGGACGCACATCACACAATTTAAATTTAAACTTGAGAAATACTTAACTCTATCAGTAGGCATTGATTTTTTTGGCCTAGTCTTTTGATATAGCCATGTCAGGCACAGTTCAGTTTCTTGCCTCGGCCAAAATTACATCTTAAAATTTTTAGAAACAAAATTTAGTAATTTATTCTCTGCTACACCTCACAAAATCGAAATCGCAAGAAAAATTTATATAATAAAAAAGCCTTTCAGCCTTTGGGAAAATGGCAGAACGAAGCATGATATACATGTTTGAATTTGTGATTGATGACTTGTTGATAACAAAACAAAATCTGTGCGCGCCGGAGGAATATCCAACCTGTGTGGAGCTCACATTCCGATCAAGCGTCTTCGTCAGCGTCTGCGATCGCGAGTACGGAACCTGTGTGAATCCAAATCAACCGAAATGTGGCAAGTGTTGCGTATTTGCGCTGGAATCGCCGGTCACCGACAAGGATCGTCTTTTGATCCATGTGTATAAGAAGCGAACGACTCGCTGCAAGTTTCTCATTGGCTTAACTGAGCTGCCATTAAAGCCCATATTCGATCGTGTCAAGGAATCCTTTGATATTGAGAATCCCAATTGGGAAAAGATATGGAAGGAGCAATTGCAAATCTTGCCTAGAATGAAGGGCGGTCCCAAGGAATTGATGGATAATTGCGCCTGCTACGATCCAGGCCATGAGAGACGCGAGCAGCTGTGTCCCACATCCGAGTTAACCAAACGTCTGTTGCCACTCTTCAATCTTTGCAAGCAACAGACTGGCAACATGGTCCTTATTATGCGTCTGATCTGCAATGGTCCGGCAATTGTGTCCACCTTTTCACTCAAACGCCCAGTGTGCTCTCGGAATCCCAAGTGCCCGGATCCTTGTTGTCCGCCACCACCGTGTCCACAGCCCTGCCCAGCCTGTCCATCTTGCGGCCCCTGCGAGCCTTGTCCAGATGATCCCTGTTGTGGCGGCAATACCAGCGCTACAGGCGGTCCCATGGACACTGGCAAGAAATGTCGTGGCAATTGTCCGCCCTGTCCACTGCCGCAATGCACTATGCCCGATCCCTGCGCCAAACCGGACGATTTAACGCCTAAGTGCTTACGCTATTTCAGCTGCAACCTGGACAAATTGTGCCCCTGTGAATATTGTGAGGATGAGTTTGATCGCGGTAGGTTTGATCTACAATTCCATTAGTATGTAATGATCAGAAATCTACTCATTTTTCCCAACTCTATACAGAATGTCCCACTGTGCCCTCGAAGCGCTGCAAGTCGGTCATTGAGCAGCGCCTGGAGCCTTGTGGTCCCTGCGGTGGCGTACCCGCCTATCCACGTTGGGTTCAGACCCAGAAGGCCCAGGAACAGGCCGATGCGAAGGCTGAAAAGAAGCAACAAGACAAGGATAAGAAGAAAAAGGAGAAGAAGGAGAAGGATGGCAAGGGCGGCAAGGGACGTCAAGCCGGCGGTAGCGTATTCTGTGATACTTCGAATCTAATGCCCTCGGGCGGAATTGCTGATCCCTGCGGCCATTGCTGCCCCGAATATGCGAGTTGTTGCGACCTAGGTGAATGCGATTTCAACTAAATAAACTCCTATATATCTATACTTTCTGCCCTATAACAGCACGCAATCGAGCAATGCGAAAATTGCGACATTTACTGGTCAAATACAATATCCAAGTCGACTAACGCGATCCGTACTCAATACACGTTCATATAACGCAATTTCAAACTGGCCAAACAGTGGAGGAGAAAGAGCTAAAATGGGTCAAGATCGTGCAATCAATATTCAAGTGACCAATAAGGTTAATATTTCCACAATTTTAAAAACTTTCCCATTTTGATACAAAATGTATTCTATTCCAGTGATCGACGATTGTGACGAGTGTAAAGAGTGTTGTCGTTGCCAAAATGCCAATGCGATTGCGTCTGCAGTTTGTGTTTTGATAAATCAACGTGTTCAGATCCCTTTTCCAGGACAATAACAACAAGGACAACAGCCAGAGAAAAGAAGCCGAAGCATGGGGGAATTTTTGTATGGAAGATGGGATCCGATCTACGGCATGAATATTGTGTCAGCATGGAGGATATTGCGATTATAATAAATACCTTAACAATATGCTGCAGCGCAGCGTCTTGGCCAACCAATCTTTCCTTCTACTTTCAACTAATTTTCCGATTTTAACATTAAAATAACCAAGTCATCAGTTTTTTTAATAAAAGTCCATTGCTGATTAGATGATAAACGAATGGGGTAATACTTGGATATTGAGATGTTACCTGTAGATAGAAGTAATGCCATTAATAGTATTTAATGACTAATAGACAATCAAGAACTAAGTCTATTGCATTTTAAATAATGACCAATATATTTACTAATTTATTGTTTACTGTAAAAATATAATAAAAAGATGAGACTGGTTTAAATGTATAACTTGAGGTTACTTCTAACTCACTCTTTAGGGTCATAATAGCCACAGAATACTCTCTGTAATGTTTTATGTATCGCTCTCCCTCTGATCCATTAGATTACTTCTAACTCTCAAAAATTCCTTCCTCAGCTGGCTATAGAGTATCTGCTAGTCAGACAGCAGTGTTTATTTATGTATATCACATAAAAATCCACTCACATTTAAATTCCAAAATATAACAGAACAAAATTTGATTATTTGGTTTAATAAATTATTTCAAAATTCTTTTGTTCGGATTTTGTCCATTTAGTTTAGCTGCAAAATCGCAATGACTGTTGTTCCGCATTTGATTTATATGTTTGAGTTTGTGGTAGATGATCTTGTGATTACCTTAAAAAATCATTGTGCACCGGAAGAGTATCCGATTTGTGTGGAGATAATGTTCCGCAATAGCGTTTTTGTGACTGTTTGCGATCGAGATTATGGAGACCGGGTGAATCCCTCACGTCCGAAGAGTGGAAAGCGTTGTATATTCGCTCTGGAATCCCCAGTCACAAATGACGATCGATTGTTAGTCTATGTCTATAAAAAGCGATCGAATTGCTGCAAATTCTTAGTCGGATTGACTGAGATTGAGATAAAGTATCTGTTCGATCGCGTTATGAAAGGTTTTGATTCGGAAAACGTTAACTGGTGTAAAGAACGTCAGGATCGACTTGCAGATCTGCCCAAAATGAAAAATCCAGTCGGCAATGTGATGGACAGATGTGAATGCTTTGACACCGGTTTCGAGCGACGCGAACAATTGTGTCCCACATCGCATGTATCCAAGCAAATGATTCCCCTCTTTAATCTCTGCAACCGGCAAACCGGCAACATTGTGCTCATCATGCGTCTGTCCTGCCATGGACCGACTATAGTGTCTGCCTTTTGGAGACAGGGCAACAAATATGTGCCCCAACCACCCTCGAAGCAGCCGCAGAATTATCCGTCCTATCTTGCCGTAGACGATATGGCTGCAAAGAAACCCTCGAAATGTTATCGCTTCTTTGCCTGCAACCAGGACAAGCTCTGTCCCTGTGACAATTGTGAGGATGAATTCGATCGCAGTAAGTTGATACTTTGTTTGATTAATACTGAATACTAATCTTTTACTTTCCTGAGTCCAGATTGTCCCACTGTTAGGCGTAAACGGCGATCGAGGAAGGGCAACAAACAGGCTAAAAAGCCCTGCAGCTCTCCAGACACTCGGGATGTTGCATCTACACCCGTTGGTGTGGATCAACTGGAAACCCAGGCGAAAGACGATGAGTAGTAGAAAAAGGAATGTGAATCACACTGGCTGGATTGGTGAAGTGTGTGTTGGAGTAAATTTGAAAAATTATAATTAAATGTAATGACCAAATGATATGGTATTAATGAAAAAAGGACTTGAAAAGTTCTTCCTTAACCAAATACACAAATAAGTAATGTGAAAAACAAAAAATTTAATAAAATTTGTAATTCAAAACTTAAATAATTCTAAAAGTAATCTTATTGAAATAATCAGAACTTACACACTCCCTGGTCAGATTACTTTTTGGAAAACTTATTAAACCCATTAAACTTAACTGATTTTAATGAGCAATGTCTTTTAAATCTTTGTTTTCCCTCTAAATGGATGCTGTATTTTCTTTATTTAGGACAGTATCCATTTTTCAAATAATAACCGATAATTTATCATAGTTTACCCGTAAAATTGCATGTGAATTTTTGAACTCACATTACTTTGACTAATCTTTACCGATATTTAAGCAATATAGTTTTATTCATTGTCTGCATTTTTAATTGATACTACATTATCTTGGCTTAGGGAAATTCAAGTTGTTACCACAATAACCGACTTTTTGCATACCTTTTCCTCATCACTTCTTTTGAAGACTTTCAACTCCTAGTATAACTTTGTAAAAACCTACATGATGTTGATGAAAAATGTCTATTTAATCATAAATTGATTGAAAATCTAAATGTTGCTCTTTTGATTTAAAAGTTTAGAAGCAAAGCAATCCATGAAAGTATTGTATACGAATATAAATCAAAATTTTAGTTATTTCAACGCTTCAACAGTCAGAACAAAATTATCCAGGGTAACAAACTTTTATTTTATTCTCAATAATCATTTAGAAACTTTCCAGGTGGAAAAAACAACAAAAAATGAAAATTATTTCGTGATTTCATTATACGAATTTAAGTTCATTGAAATTGTTCTTAGATTCCACTTACTGGTAAAGCAACCAATTGCTTTATGGACACAGCTCTGGGATTTGGAACGTTGCCATAAGCAATTTGTTGACTCTATTCAAACGAATATGATGTGTTTTCTGGTAAACTATTAATATTTGATATAATTTTTGTTTGTTTTTTTTACAGCAAGCAATACGAACTATACGGAAATTGCGCCATTTACTGGCCAAGTGCAATATCCAAATTGATTAATTCACACTTTATATATCCAAAATTCAATTTTTTGAGCTTATACACGACCACTTAAAACACATTCGATAAACATGGCCAAGAAGAAGAAGGGTAAGAAGGGCAAAAAGGGCAAGAAGGATCCTTGTGCCATCAATGTGACAGATCAAATGTTAAAACCAATGATGCCAAGAGGTGAGTAAACTATTTGCCACATTGATGTCACATTCTTCTAGTTGCATTCGATTTGTATTCGTAGAACAATGCAATGAGTGCTGTCAATGCCAATGCGAGTGCGATTGCAGTCCAGAGATACAGCCATGCTTTATACAGCCAACACGTCCGGATCCGGGTCCAGAGGCTTATGATGAATTCGAGGCATGCCTCAATGGTAGCGGATTGACCATACGTGTCTTAAAGAATACCCACAAGGTGGAGAGCGTCAATGATGGTGCCGGCTCGAATATGAGTCCGGATGATGATCCCGTCTATAGGCCGAGTCTATCGGATTGTCCGTCCACCAAATGTCTCAATGATTTGCTGCAACGCAGCGACTTTGCCCGCAAACATATCCAACGTCGCACCTGCGGTAGCATTGTCAATCATCCAAAGATACCAAAAATCCGAGCCAATATCAAGTATTCGGGAAATGATACCTGCGATGCGGATGATTATTATGTGCCCTTCTCAAAGATCAAGGAGGCGTGCGAGAATGCCGAGGCAAAGGTCGATTGTTATAGATCGCAGGTCTGCGATCGGAATGAGGCCAAAGTCGATTGCTATCGCCGTCGTTTATGTGGTGGCGGTGCTCCAGTTATTCCAGCGGTGCCGCCAGCAAAGAATCAACGCAACTGTTGCATGCAAGTGGAGGCGAAGGACATTAAGGATACGATGAAGGGCGTCAATTTGGACACCAGACAGAAGGGCATTGAGGTAAGCGGTAATAGCGTAACTCATGTTGCCACATGCCACATGCCACATGTGCCACCATATTTAGGAATGCGGAATTCAAGTCAAACGGTCCATGACATGGCCCACAGATTTTGTGTTGCATTGTGGTTTGCTTTCAACTGCTGCTGCTGCGGCTGCTGCAAGTCTGTTGTGTTGCATAAGCACACACATGCACCAATTGCGGCAACAAATGTGTAGCAACCACAATTCGTATTCGTAGTCATACTCGTAGCTTTCTACATGCCATTTATTTTCGGTTTCCCAATTCACAGGTATGTTACAAAACGTGCGAGGAGACGGACAGCGATGTGTTCCTCGTCAAGCTGGGCAGCAAGTCCAAGTCCCAGCACAAGAAGAACACCATTGAGATCGAGCTGCGCACTCCCAAGCAGCCGGTGACATTGCCCATGAGTAAGGTAACCACTGAGACTTATGTCACTGAAGCTCTCCTCGATGCCGCCGGCAAGGGCAAAGGCAAGAAGAAGGGCAAAGGCAAGGGCAAGGGGAAGGGCAAAGGTAAAGGCAAAAAGAAGAAGTAATTAACGATTGCCATGGATCTAGAGCATTCTGGATAGTTCAATGGAAGCAGAATTTTACCCTGCTATGGAAAAACTATATGCTTAATATATATATATATATACATATATATATATATAGATATAGTGTCTCTTGACGTATCAAAAATTCTTCACATATGGATTCGAAATTGATTTGGTCATTTAGTAGTTTCAACGAAATGAATGAAATTTTAATGCTATTAAATAATAAAAGATATATTTTGGATAACACAAAATGTGTGTGTGTGTGTGTATTACTGGATAGTTAAGATATTATACTATAGTCTGCTCGTTAATAGCCTAAAATTGAATAGTAATTATATATGTCTTGCATTGTTACTGCAGTTTTTACTGATATTTTAGACTTTAGCTCAAGTATTCGTCAGTTTTATACTTTATGGCAGCTATAAAATCTTAAGCCGTAGTCCATAAATATATATGTTAACTTGCCTGAGATTAACAACAAACTTATGGCATAGTTAGTTATAATCATAGCCTGGTAAAGGGCAAAAGATCGTTCGTATATTCAGGTTCCTGGTCAGTTACATGTAACACGGCAGCAAGAACCGCGCCCCATTCCGCACCTGCTGCCGTTGCTGATATGTAATTAAAAACCTGAAGATGATTTCGATGCAAAGGCCGTTTTCACGCCGATAAATGCAGGAGAGAAGCGAATAAACGGCCAGTAAATGCTGCTTATGGGCTTGGTCAATGCAAACAAGTTGCGAGAGACGCGAGTTGGCCAGAAGAGAGCGAGCGTCGCAACAGCTGACCGTCGATATCAAAAGCCGATCGGGTCCAGAGAGGAATCGAGCGCGCAACGTGTTTTAGTTGCGTTCAAACGCTTTAGTCTGTAAGTAAGCAAGCCGAAAGCTAACGCAGCAATCAAGTGAACAGACATCCCCAACTTCGCAACGATCGAGGCTCTGGTCAGCACGAAAGCTGATAGCCAAATGCGAACCACTTTTTTGAATCGGGCAACCCGAGGCTGGCCGAACACTTAAAGCAACACAACACAAAACAAAATAAAAAGTGAGAGTGAGCTGCTCTCCCAACAATAAAGTGGCAATAGCAACTGCAAAAGCAAACCACAACAACAACAACAACAATACGGAAAGAAAGTAAACGTAACGAAACGAGACAAGATCGCTCGATTACCTAATCCGGATACCCGAAGCTGAAGCTTGGCGCTACAGATTAATGGCCTGTTGGCTGTTCTCTCTATTCCACAACGCCATGAAATTTAGGAGGAGAAAACAGAAGCATCATTGAAACAAAAGACAGAGCATAACATTTCTCACCCCCGAGATTCCGAGATCAACATTAAGATCGACCCATTGTGAACTCATTTTCATAAATTTAGCTACAAGATCTGTCGTCTAACATTTGACTACGCATTGATAATTTAGAAAGCGTCAGTGTGAACAAGCCATAACAACAGATCGCAGCTCCATTGAAGCCATATCGATCTTGTCCAGCTTCTACAGTTTGCCTGCCCCTTTGGCTTTCACTAACGAGGTGTCAGTCGTGTCTGTATCGTCGTCGCGCCCGCGATCTTCAACTTGACCTGCGCCCTCGAAGCGCACTTGAAAATCGTTTTTATTTTCCATTTTAACGGTCACAATTAACCCATGATAATAATGATACGTCTGACGCTCTTTAACGTGCTCTTATTGCTGGTCAGTGTTGATTCCGGCAACAACAGTCCTAACGTCACAGTGCCCGTACGCAATGTGCCACACGGTTTTCATGTGGCACGTCACAATAATAATAGCATTGCCAGCAAAATAGCAAATATTCCCGTTGCACCACAACAACAACACATTGTCGTCGCGCAGGTGTTGGAAAAAGCGAAGGCGGCGGCGGGGGCGACGTCTTCGAAGACGCCGGCAGAGGCAGCTGGCCGCGACAAAAGAGGTAAGCCCGAGTACTTAAAGCTTTCCCGCATACCCTCAAGTAGCATCTAAAGTGGCTAAATCCATGCCAAGGTCGTCAGCCAACATTTTACCCGTAAAGAGGCTGCGTCAATTGCCCAAAAAAATATTTAATATTGCACTTAGATAGATTGTTATAAAGCATTTTACAATGCCTAATGCCTAATGCCAAATGGCTCATTCGATGCCCGACGAAAGCTGTTGAGGCGTGAAAGAAGGCATTAATCAAATTGACCTTGAGGTATGACTAGAGATTAGTTGGGAATGGGGTCTAATTATATGACAGGTGAATGCAGAGAATATATAACTATTCCATATTAAAGAAGTTAAACTTGTGGAGCTGGAAAGTTATATAAAGTTTAGAATGTAATACAATATAAATGGGAATGTGTACTAGTTAATTATATGGCAGATGATAACAGATAGTTTCGGAGTCTTACCAAGAAACGATAAAGAAATGGCATCTATCAGAATATAAATGGGGAATGGCTTCAATTTAATGGTATGTGCTGTGTATATATTATTGTTGATCTCCCAACAATGCAGCTGACCTTGGACTGAATCTTGTGTGGGAATGAAAGTTAGAGCTAGAATTGGAATCTAAAAAAAAACACCGTTAGCCGTTCTCCTACTGAACTAACTAACTAATTATGCTAATAAATGCAAACTTTAAACCAAAACATTTCTTTTTTTTTTTTTTTATTTATTTAATATAAAATCTAAAACTGGCTCTCGTCTTATATGTTTTGCCGATCAAAATTATTAACGTCATTGGCATCTTTATATTCAACAATAGTGCGCAAATAACAAATCTCATTTCAATAATATCTATTTATCATCTATCGAATCGTATCGTCGTATCTTACCTGCTATTCTTAGCTTAAAACTGTCGTGTTGTATTTTGAGAATTATATGTTTGTGTTGCATTTGAAATGCTGATGACCTCATATGATATGCGTCAATAAACCAATTTCAATAAATAGATGTGCACAAATTAATAATGATAGTTAAAAGAATTATGGGACTTGTATTAAAGTCAAAACTACTTTAAAGTATTGTACGAGTGTGCTATAAATATATATTTTTTTTTTGTCATTTCCTTCACCTTGTGACATTTTGCGAGCCAAACAATGGGCAAAAATTAGCGCGTGCGTTCAACATTCCCATAGTTGGTGATGGGATAGAAGATTAATATTAATCGTTCATTGACTTGACTATAGATAGATGTATACTTAAGTACATAATTATGTTTATTCTTCTCCTTTCTTTCCTTTTCCTGTGGGGTTCAAGCAACCGCTTTGTCATCATTGATAATTAACTAATACATTTGTTTATATATGAATTGATCAAATCAATTGTGGTATTTGCATAGTTAGTTGATTGGCAAGTTCTTAAGCCAAAAGTTTACATCAGATATGCAAATTGTTGATTAATAATTTATAGGCTCAACAGCTCTTTTTAAGTGGTTAGCAATTAAGCCATAAAATTTGGTTAGTCAACAGAACTTAATCCATACTTGAGGCCATTAATTAGCTGTCAGTTTGTACAAATCGTGTTTAACATTGAGAATCAATTGCATACGCATACGCATATACATATGTATATCTTCGCTATATCAAATGGCAAAAAACGCAGTACGGCCAACGGGGCGTATGCGCTTCGGTGTTGCGTTACGCATACGCCGCCGTTGACAATCGCACAAAAAGCGTTTTTAGATAATTGCAAGCGCATTGATTGCGTAAGTGACAAACATTATCTGGAAAATGAGATGAAAATTGTAAACACTTTTTGTTTGCTGCAATTTTTTTTTATGGAATGGGGCAGGTCTTGTCTTGTTGTGATCGAGTTTGTTACATTTTTGGCATAGATATTTTTCGCACATGTTTTTTTGTTGCCTTTTCCTTTCCATGGCAAATGGCAAATTACGCAACACATCAAAGTAAACTCTTTTGTTATTGCAGTTGATGTTGGAGTACTTGTAGATGCTGCTGCTGCTAATTGACCTCTTTTCAGCCAAGCGGCAATTACACGGCCCTCGATTCTTTGTAGTCGACACAGACACAGTTACAGTTACAGATACAGATACATTATCCGCTGCCTCTGCTTCTGGTGTAGCTGGCGGTTATTTGCAACAGATGCAAGTCAAAATGATTTACTGTTTGATTTGCAGCTTGTAGTTGTTGTTTTTGTTGTTGTTGTTGTTGTTGTTGTTGCTGTTGCTGTTGCATTTTCAAGGCAGTTCAACATCCTCCCCGAGTCTCCAATGATTTATATGCCAGCCAAACGACAATTAGCCAATGTGCTTATGCCGTGTATCTGCTACAGATACAGATACACATCAATTCAGACAGAACTGGGTTACAAGCTGGCTTTGTGTTGCATGGTTGCACGGCTGCACGTTGCACGTTTGCTGGCAGCTCGTGAAATTAATAAACTGCAATCAAACGACAAATAAAAAATGCAATAGGTATTTTTCAGACTGCGTGTAAAAAGGCGATCGGAGATCGGGAATTCGATTATATTGAGCATTTGGGCTATCACGTTTTACGACTGCCCGACTTTCAATTGGTCAATTGGTCAACAATGGCATGTAAATTGGTCCGAGCAACAAAAACATTACGACAACTGCTTGATAATGTGCGACAAAACACTCATAATAACTCAAGGATTATTCAGCTTGATTTGTTAGCTCGTTGAGAACAATTATAAGCCGCGTTAACAATGGGCCTATAATGTGGCCCATTGTTGAAGCTATTCTCTTGATTTGTCGACGAAGCAGACATTGTACAATCTGTGACCTCAGCCAGAGCACAATTACCGCGCTGAAGGATGGCCAGCAAATGGATTTGGAATAGATAATTAATCAATCAATGACTCTGCTCAAAACTCAACTCAACTCGAGTGCAGGCAGCACTTTAAAATTGAAATTGAATCTGAAATTGTGCTGAGCATCTGTTGGGAAGCAGGTTAAATGGTTCACAGTATGCTTTCCCTTATTATGGTACTACTTTCAAAATGAATTTGTAGTGAAAGAAAGTAGATAAAATGGTAGATAATAAATGTTGTAGTTTGACTAGGAACTTAGTGAATTGACAGTAGTATTTGGTTTATAAATTTCATAAAAATAATTATTGTATAATTATATTTGCAGCCTTGATCAATTATGTTGCTGTTACAATTGTCTGTTAAACAAAACGATTGATATCTTGTACTCAAGTAAACAATCCCAATTTCAGCGGATTTTTTTCCTTTTTGGCTCTTATAGCCACTCCATCACAGGCTTTATGGGTTATTAAATGATGGCCAAGTCGAGTGCGAAATAAAGAAAAAAATATACAGAAATTATGTATGTTTACTTTTGCCCCGACAATAAATTGCATAATATATTTTATTTCACTTTACACTCGACACAGAGTTTAATGATGGTAAAAACATATTTGTAAAGGCGTTGCAAAAATCCAGACAGGCATAAACTGAAGCAGTTGGTAATTAAATTTCGTTGGCAGCACGACAATTTTTTGGGTTGGGTTGGTGCGTTGTGTTTTGGGACTAATGCATCAAGCTGATGGGATGTTAAATACTTACAAGTAGTATACTCTTAGCATTTATTGCCTTAATGTTACGGCTGTTTACGGCAGCATTTATATCAATTATTTGGCAATTTGAACTCATTAACTGATGGGAGATGACCACGGGAACTGGATGTCGATGTGGAACTGCAAACTGCTCGCAATCCGCTTAAAAGCCGCGCGGCAGTAAAAACTCTTTTAGCCTTGACACAGTTGCGCAAAATCAAAAAAAAAACTAAGGAAAGGGATCAGAGATTTGAGCCAAATGGCAAACGATCAATCTGTCATTACAAGAAGAAGCGGAAAGAAGAGTTCAGTAAAGAAATAAATGCAAAATTCATATATCTTAGCTACCTGAAGCGACAGTTAATGATCACTCGATTACCAGTTACAAATAAGTATAAAGTATACGACCCTGAGGCCCCCAACATCTCTCCAACATTTGATGGATGCGTGTCACCGCAGCTTGACGTCATCAGTTTTATTTAATATGGCACAAACAGCTACTGGTTTCAGGTAGTTCCCTTGAATGAGGAGAACTGGGACTATGTTTTCGTGTAGCTTCAATAATATGACCTTTAAACTTGAATCAAGATTGATGTAAGGGCATGTGAGATTCGTCTGCTTGTCTGCTTTTCTTGTACTCGTTTTTAATTAGTGCTTAATTTACTGCACCTCCGCAATGGCTTCCAGATGAACGTGGGTCGGCTGAGTTTAAGTAATTGCTGAGGGAATTGCACAATTGTCTCGTCCCACATGTGATTACCATGATTAATCATTTTGTTACTTTTATTCAATTGCAGCCAGCAGCAGAGTCAACAGAGGCAGCAGAGGCAGCAGAGGCAGCTCATCAAGTGATGACTTCGAGCTTGATCAAAATGAGCTGGCACGTCAGAATCAAATAACGCAACAGATATTTGCCAATTATGTGGAGCGACGTTTATTTCCCAATCGCAGTGTTAGCCAGAAAATACCCACCATAGCGGATATACTGCCCAAGCCAAGACCCTCGGCACGTCCACGTCCACGTGGCTTTTCGGCAAGTGGCGACAGCTTTAAGAAAAGTGGAGGTGGATCTATACGAAATCGTCTGGCAGCTGCATCGGCCAAGCGACAGACGAGTAGCTCTCAAAAACAACAACAAGTACAGTACGAGGATGAGGAGGAGAATCTGGACCTAGTGGAGGATCAGCAACCGCAGGCCAATGAGAATCCACAGGATGAATTCGATGATGATGGCCAGGAGTCGCTGCAAAGCGTGGAATCAGAGCAACATGATCAATACTATGGCGATATATTTCATCGTGATCCCAGCGAGAATGAGATCGATGGTAGTAAGTTCAAGTTAAAGTCATCCATCAAGTTAACAATCAAGCGAGATAGAGACGTCAAGTGGAGCTCCAGTTAGCTAAGGTTGTTTACAAAGTCGGCAATCAATCAAATTACAGATCTCATTTAGAGTAGACGGGTCGTATGCGTGATATCATCAATATTACAGTTAATAACCTTGCGTTGCTGCTGATGCAGCATGCCACACACATTGCTGTCTCTCTCGTCTTATTTATTTGCATACTACAACAACTTCGATGCGGTCTCTGTGGCGTATTTCGTTTTCACACCGTTTCGCTTCATGGCTCACGAGGCGTATGATGAATGCGAGTTGTTTATATCACTTGCAGACGCTCCGTTTGAGTACATTTAATTTATGCTTTATTTTGTCAGTCTATTTACGCAATTAAAGTCATATTCGCCACTTGGCGATGGCCAGGGCCAAAACCTGATAGCTGAACTCAATAAATTCAATATTGAAACTGTAATTTATGGCTAACAATGTTTGAGTTAAGATCGAACTGGTTCCTTCAATTCAAATTGAATTCACACCTTCTGCTAACGGATCGGAAATCTTTCAACTTCTTTGGCAACTCATTTGTATGCAGCTCATTGTCTTTAATCCAAATTGAAATTTCATTTATAAGCATATAAAAATTTAGCATTGCTCAAATTAAATGTGACACTCGTTTGAGATAGTATAAAAGGAATAAATCTCTGCAATCTATTGTGTCATTGGTGTAGAATGAATGACATTTGGCTAAGAAAGTCAATCAAGTTCATTAGCATTTTCCTGCAAATTAACCTTGAGAGGAATCAAAGAGTTGCAGTTGGAAAACAATAGATATACACTGTATATATATAGTATTTATTGGGAAAATATAAAAATGTTCGCAAGTTTAGACTAACAATTGATTTGCCAAAATGTGCGCAAATAATTTGCATATCAAAATTATTTATGAGCACTTCGATGTGATCCATTAGTTGTCCATCTTTCGAGTAAAAAAAAATATCAATTTTATGCTTTAAGTGTGCACACATAAATAAATATTTGATGAAAACGAAGGTTTGCCAGAACGGCTTTAGTCGCGTGTAAAAACACGTTTTTTTTTTGGAATTTTTGATCAAATATTTTCGAGTCAACATAATTAATTAGTCAATTTCATATTACACACACTTATCAAATGATCGCACAACAAGTTTGTAAGAATCTAAATTGATTCTTAATTGTCGGCAATCATTTAAGCAACCTACAACTTCCGACTTCCGTGAGGGGTTTCACCTAGAATAGGGCAATAAAACCCGGCACGAGTCGGCTTTTATTACAGTCCCTGCATCACAAATGGCCAAATCGTAGCAATGAACTCAGCTAATGTGTGAATAGAAGATACTCTGATCTACTTTCAATGGCAAATGCTAATCGAACTAAAGATGCGAGAGTATAAATATATAATAAAAAAAACAGAGTTCGAAATGAGCTAACTTGATTCGGCTTCTTGATTTCTCGTTTATTTTACAGTCTAAAGCCAAGCAGAAGAACCAGATAACCCGATGCCATTTACACAAATGCCAACAAAACTTGCATGACAGTAGAATACCCTAGGCATAGTTCTATCATTTTATAAAGGAGAACAATAATTCAATTGACCCACAGACTAAGATAACAACAGCAAGCATTTCTATAAGAGGCGTCCACTTTTTCACTTCATTGATGGTATCGATTTCAATTTCCAAAAGTGATGTATTTGCCGTTCGAGTTTCCATTTGATTGCAATTTTATCTCGGATTCTTGCCGTGCCTACGACATTTGTTTACCAATTTAGAGTTAATTTTTGGGGTTAATTTTAAAATTTTGATAATTGAAGGCGAACAACTGACAGTAAATTCAAGTAAATATGTTTATTAAATCATTTGTTGATTCTTATTGGCTAATTCTTAAGGTAATAATCTTAAAAATGAGCTCTTTATGTGAAGTTTCTGCTCAAAGAAACATGTTTGTGGTCATATAACGTATACGCAATGTACATCCATCACATTCTTGAATCAAGTATGTTAAATTTAGTTGTGTTTTGCCTAGAGCTAAGTAGTATATATTCATTATGCGTTCATTATAAACTTGGTTTCTTCCCAAGAGTCACGATTGTTTGCATATTACGTATACGCAAGGTACATCCAACGCATTCTTGAATAACTTGCTGCATTTGTCTGTGTATAGCCTAAAGCTAAGTCTAATAAGTTTCTTCTATGAGAAACACGATTGTGGGCATATTACGTATACGCAATGTACAGTCTTGAATGACTTGCTGAACTCTCTTCTGTGTTTCCTTCGATTGTAGTATCGTTCTCTGTACAAACTTGGATAAATTTGTAAGTAACAAGATTATGGCCATATTACGTATACGCAATGTACTTCAAGTCACCCCACTGACAGCTGACAATGCCGTCAAAAATACTTCGTGCGCTTATTAATTTTGTCAAGGTCAATCAAAAAACGCGGCTAGCAACAATGTACAGCTATCGAAATGAAATCGAAAGCATCAGCCACAAATGGTATTGATTTGACGCTGAGGTTGACGTTGACTCAGTTTCAAGTTGAGTTTTAAGTGAAATTGCAAAATCTTAGAACGTCGCGTCGTCAGAGAATTTGAAATGCGATAACCGCATAACCAGAATTTTGAAATGTTGGTTATTTCGTATAGACGCTGGGGAGTGTTTTAAGGGGGGAATGTTTATTTCACGCTCGAGCTCAGCTTGGTGGGCATGTCCAAATCAACGCTCCACTGATGTTACCTTGGTCAGCCGGAGCAGCTGCCTCAAGTTATGTGTCTGCGGCTTCAACGTCAAGTGTTTGACAAGCTGCAGGCACAAAAAAACCCGCAGCTTCCCCCGTCCCCCAGAGTTTGCCACAACAAGTGTGCCGTTGGCACTGCCGTCGACTGACTGTCCATACAGCATCTTATCCGATGGTAATCATTCAGAGCGCTTCGTTTCACCTACACATACGTAAAAGAAGCCCCACCAAACGAGTTCGAAGCGATTGCATCTCTCTGTCGAACCAGTTGAACTGGCTCTCGCTCTCGCTCTCTCTCTGCTTAACTCTCAGTTGATGTCTCTCATTGAACTCTCGTTGGAGATTCTGCGTTAGTCGTCGCCAATGAGGTCCAAAATTGTTAGTTCTTCGACAACCGACGGTCAGTTTGGGCGCGCATGCGCACGAGGTCTTCGTTTTGGTCAATAATTTATACTAAAAATATTAACATACAAGTATTCAACTTTTTTCTGTGTTTTTGGCAACTTTCGATTCCGTTTCACGATCTTTCAATCTCGATAAAGACGTCGAAAAACGGCGACGATAACAATACGAAGCGGAACGCGCATTAAAAATCATATGTAAATCTGTGCATCTGCAGCATTCCATAAATTTCGATCAAAAATGCGTTGAATGAAAAATAAAAAAAAAAGCAAAACACAAGCGAAATTTTTGTTTTGCTATCTTAACGGAAGTGCAAATTTGCATAACTGGATAAATAATTTCTGTATAATACAATAAAAAATATATTCAACATAAACATTTAATAATCGTATTCAAAAGCAGCACAAAAATGCAAAAATATATCATTTTGTCTGTGATAATCGCTGTGCAGCTGCTCTGCTGCTCAGTGGACAGGACGTTGGCAACACCGAGCAAAGCATCAGCAGGTCCTGTCGCTGGTATGTTGAATCAATCAATACTTCCTCCCTCATCTACCATTGCATAACCAACCTGAACATCCTTCCGGCTACCGTCGGAATGAATTGCGAACACGACCAGCTGAAATTCACTTTCACTTTTCAAATTTGGCATTTCTGTTTTCTGTTGGCTTTAGGCGTTTCATTAAGGAGTTGTCTTTACGTATTTACCATAGATTCAAGTGTCGCTGCTACCGTGTTGAAGCATTTCATTGATTAATGCCTGTCGCTCCAATTAATTTATTTATTTCATGGCAGTTTTTTTTTTGGTTTTGGTTTTTTGATTCGCTTTAAGCAATCAAACAAATTAGTCGAATGTTTGATGTTGTTGTTGTTGTTGATACACCTGTCTGCTGACTTTATTGTTGTTGTTGTTTGTTGACTGTGGCAGCTGTCGAAATATTTGTAATAAAACGAAATTGATTGGGACAAAAACAATGCCAAAAAAGAGAGCGATAAACTGGCGACAATAAATCACATAAAAGGAACGCATTAATTTGCTTTAAAATGTGAAATAAGTTAAAAGGTAACTGAAGGCCAGGGTCAGATATATTGATGAAAAAACAGATTCAGTGCAAAAACTGGGCCAAAATTGAATTTAAAGTAACAGCCTGTCGCAGAGATGACAGACCAGCCGGGCGTATGCGTAATATTGCAGCTTTTTTAATTGAATTTATATCTTTTTACTTTTTTAATTGATGAGAAAAGCTTAATTTTTTTTAAAACTAGTTTCTAGACTGGTTTATTTGACAATAAGAAACACATAATTTAAGAAATTCTTTTGTTCGCTTGATAAATAAATCAAAAAAAAAATACCCAGCTGATGTTTTATAAACAGGAAGTTTGTCAATGTTTGTCTCTCTCTCTCTCTCTCTCTTTGTTGATATTTGCTGTCTGCTGGCTGTTGTCCCTGCCAATTTGTTTCAATAAATCGCTGGAAAAAAAAATTAAATAAAATCTGACATCTCTACGGGCCTCGCGTCATTTACGTCAAACTGTCCTCACCTCTGGCTGAGATTTCTTTTCACTTCTCAACGGGTTGCCGAAGGTCGAAACTTGTAAGCAAAACGATGTACAATTTTAATTGCAATCGGTTATCGTGAAGGAGGCGGTAGGTGGGGGGGGGGGTATAATGACGAGTATTGGCAATGACTTTGATCGGCATGCAGGCCTTTAATCCAAACTGGTTTTCAGCCGAAAAATTTAATTAATTGCAAGCAAAATTCAAACTATAAATATTATATCACAAAAATGTTTATTTTATTTGTTTATTTTGTTTTTTTTTTGGTATAGCCTTTTAAGTTATTTGATTTATGGCAACAATAGAAAACTGCATGCAAATTGAATAAAGTTTTTGCTAAAACTTAATCAATTTAACACCTTTAATTTGTAGTTGCCGCGTTTCTCAGTTTTTGGCGGTGTCTCATTCAGCTCTGATTGCAACCGGTCAGACTCGATGGGGTCCCGCGATTAGGTAATTAACAATGCGTGTTTAATTCGATGATGCAACTGAATACGGATTAAAAGAAAGTGCATTTTTGTAGTCAGTTTTCACTGTGTACCGATTACACAATTATATTAATCAGAAGCTTATTTTAAGCGGCAACAAATTTATTAAGGTTTATATATGTAAGTATAGTAGTACTTAAAAGACTCACTGTCTCTGAACAGTAATCCTTTTTTTCGTTTCGTTCGTGTTCTCGCTCTCGGGATTCGGTTTGAGCGTACGACACGAATCGGACTCTTACTCTCCGCGCGATACGATCAGAACCGTTCGTCGCTTAGCTACTGAGAGTCAATAAGTGAGCAAAGCAGGCAAAGAGTCCGCAAGAAAGTTCTTCATTTTTGTTGTTTCGTTTGCCTTAGGTTGTTGTCTTAGATATTTCGTCACAGGCACAGCATTAAGGAGTAAGAGAGCAGAGGATAGAGTGTTCATCTGTGTGCATATGCGTATGCATGAAGACTCGCTGTAAATGTTAGGACTCGAGAGTGAAGACATGAGCCGAGCGACCGAACAGAAACGGTCGTCGGTTTTTGAGCGAAAAGCAAGCCAGGAAAGAACGAAGTTTGAGAGTTCTTTTGGGACAGCACGAGAGAGACGAATTATTGCGAGCTCTGAGAATAAGTAAAGGGTTCACTCATAGTCAACTTCGACTGTAGCCTTTTCGACTTGTTGCAAAATATATATTTAGATATATCTTAATGTTACAAAAATAGTTAATATAATTCCAACTGAAATGCCAATTTACTTACTTTCAGAGCAAGTACGTTTTACGTACATCATAAACTTCTTATATCATGCTTCTAAAGTGCTCTTAACATTAATCCAGCGAGACATCTATTATGTTAATAGAATCTTTTATAGCTCGAGTATTATGTAAGGCGGCCTATTCAAGTTAAAACAAGCTGCCATCAGGCAAATTGCAACATTTCACATTATTTTTTTATATTTTTAATGTTTCTATTAAGTTTAAATTACATTTTTTTTATATGTTGTTTTCCGTTATTCATTGTAAATTCATGTAAATACTTGAATGGAACATGGCCAAAGGGAATATCAACCACAATGGCAATCGTAACAACAACAACAACAACAGAAACCGTAGCAACGACAACAACCGCAACAACCGGCACCATTCAACACCATTATAATTAACATTAATGCCGCCGCCTTCTGCTTATGGCCTTGGCTCGTAATGGCATCCATTTGGGATGATTAATTAACAAAATTCGCGAAAATGAAATTTTTGCTCAGCTGTCGGTTTTGGGTGTCGTTTTATTGTCTTTTGTTGTGTCTGTTTTGCCGAAAGAAACAAAAGAAACGCCGTTAACTTGGCCAACATGTGTTTGTGTTTGGCATGTTTGACAGAATGTTGCCCTATACATAAATCAACATACGTACATACATACGAATATGTACATATTTCCCAACATAATGCCGTAATGACCTTCACACACTAAGAACTCAATAAATGTGAACTCAGTCCAAGACAATGGTGTGCCGCCTGACCTTAATTCAGTTTCGTTTCATTTGTAGATCCCCCATACCATACAAGACAAATCAAAGCCATTGTCAAATATTCTGGCTAAGACGTCATTGTCAGTTTATCAGGTCGAACTTGTTTCGCTAGCGAGCCTGCCTGGTAAAGAACCAGTTCCGTTGAATTGAAGTGTGAGTCTTTTTTGGTGGATTGATGGTAGCCAACCCTCAAGAGCCTAAGACTAAAAGCTAACATAATTTAGATGGTACAACTGAATTCGCTATCATACCAATTACTTTATATATTTCATTTAAATTTAATGTTTGATCTGTTAAGAATTGTTATGCATTAATAATTGAATCCCGATAAATCAGATAAAATCTTATTGATTATTACTGACTGTATGAATGTATAATTATGGTTATTTATGTGTTTATTTATTGTTCCCTGCTGTGGGCTGGTTATTAACATAACATGCGAATTTTAAGCTCATGTTTTAATAACAGTTATTTTGAAATGCAAATTTCAATCGACCTTGATATTTCGATGCCGTTGCCTGCGATTTTGTTTTTTTACTTCTTACAGCAGTTTGTATTCTTTTGGTTTATTTTTTGTATTTTTTTTTTACTGATATTCTTCCTTGATATTTATTTATAGACTGCCCGAACTGCGTGGACGAGTCACAGTATATGCCGAATAAATGGACGATGCCGCTTCTGAAGCTGGGCGAGAAGCGATATTACCTCGGCATCTTCTTCAAGGTAAGCTGCATTCCGTACGATTAACATTTAACTGCAACCGTCCAATGGTTCAACGGTCCCCAGTCTGGTTTGAGCGTGTCTTACAAACTTATTGCACATATTGCATATGCTGTTTTTCAAGATGATTTCAACAGACAAAATAAACAATCAGACAGTGCAATAACCATCTGAGTTAATAGTAATACGATTATACTTTATATAACTTTATTTTGCTTAAGATTATGATATGAACTTGTGCAGTTGTAAGCGGCCACACCTCGGCTCAGGCAACCTTCTCTCTTATTTTTATCATTGACTAACTGATATTGTTAGCCTTAGAACTGATACCAATGTCATCCAATCATGAAAACAACCTCTGCGATTGATCGACCATGATGTTTGAAGCTGACTGAAGGGGCGCGTGCGTTTGGACACGCATCAGCAGATGACGTCTTTTAATTTATGCAAGCATTCATATTAAAAACATATTAGTCAAGACTTTACTACTATAAAGATCCAAAAACGGCGTACGAGCCATTCAAAACGCGCACAAAACGCATGGAACTATGACGCGTTTTGGGCGCGACTTTATCGCGTTTTTTGGCCAATGGCCGAAACGATACACAAGTGAGTCAAGTATGCAAATCTATCACAACGGCTCTGTGTTCACATATAGTTTATGAATACCATATATAAAGCGTTCTCCTTGAACTTTAAAGCTACGCCATAAATATAATTTAATAAATTAATTTAACGGCAGCCACTGAAATCATCAATGTAAATTGAAATAATTAAAAATTATTCGTTAATATTCAAATGTAAAATAATTTATAGACAACTGAATGGAATACGACAGATATGATTCAAGTGATTAAGATACATGAGGAAGTTACTTTAAAGGGGGGCGGGGGGGGAGTGGAAAACACGCAAAGGTCAAAGGCTAAACAGCTAAAGATAGATATTTTTTGTCTTATTCACACTCTTGAGAGTTGACTGTTCTCATGATATGAACTCTTTGGAATTCGAACCAAACATTTGGCAGTTCAATGAGACCATAAATTTAAGAAGCAGGTGCTTAAAAGAAAGAAAAAAAACACGCAAATTGAATTAATCACAACTAATTAATTTAATTGTTTAATGATCTACTAAATGCTTAAGTACAGCAAAAAAAAGTTTAAGTGGATAGACAATGAGGTAATCAATGCAAATTTTTGCTAAAACTTTGAGAAATTCTGACATTAAAAAAGTTGAAGTGTTGGGAAATGTATAGAGATTAAAGAGAATCTATTTTAGTTCTGGACAAGTTCTTTATGCAAAATTTGACATTTCTGTGAAAACTATTATAACTAGTAAATGATAAGTTAAAGATATCTATTAAACTAATTAGAATATGAAGAGAATAGAACTAAAGAATGAGCTAATCAATATTTAATAATGTATTGTCATCAATCATTTTAATGTCGAACCCGTTTTATATGCAAATCTAAATGTTTCATAATTTAGAAACAAACAAAAATCAATTCATTAGCATATAATGAAAGGATTATACATTTTTAGTTCTTATGCTGTCAATTAAATCAATTAAATGTGCAATGAAATGGATATCGATAAAGATTAGAAGAGAATTAGGTAATCGTATACCTTAATTTTAATGCTAAACACGTTTAATATGCAAATTTCTTAAGTGAAATTAAATTTCTATCGATCACAGTGTTTTTTGAGTAATTTTGACTATAAATTATAAAACTTTTGTGATTAAATCCATTGAGTTGTTTGTATTTAATCAGGCACAGATTCACATTCTGCAGGTTCTTCAACCTCAAACAAAAACAGCAAAAAAGTAATTAATATTATTTATTGTTTTGTTAATACTACTCGTAAAACAATTGTATTGTGAGCACGCCGACAGTTTGATTGTGAATTGAATTCATTGTTAGCACATTAATTAACAGCAGGTCCCACAACTGATTAGCCATGGTGTTAGCCAAAACAAGTTATCAATAAAAATTCTACTAACACTCTTCCACTCTCTCTTTTTTATATTTCTCTTCGATAGTATAACGAACGTTGACATTTTAATTCATGAATATACTTATTTCGTAGAATCTGGTTTATTAGAAATGCATAAATTAATTTATTTAGTTTTTTTTTTTCGTTGTTTAACATTTTACGGAGTTCACTAGAAATGTTCCAATTATATATTATATTGGAATAAGCAATTAAGAATCGCGCTGTAAGCAACTCATGAATAATTAATATTTATTTAAATATTTTTGCGCATTACGCAATGCGAATCGTTCGTTGGCCATAAACAGTTCGTCGTGTGTAAATATGCAAAAATTTCGCAAAAAACTAATATGAAAATGGCAAAAATTAATTTACCAGCAACACGCTAAGAGGCAACTGCTGCAGCAGGCAAGCGGCCAAGTCAACAGCTGGACTTGGAGTCGGCTTGATGTTGTTTCTTTTTCTTTTTTTTTTCCTTTTTTAATGCGACACTAATTGCAGTTGATTGTAGGCAGAGGCAGAAACTGAGGTGGTGGAAATTGCAGCTGCTGTAGGCAGTTGTCGATTGAGCAACTCACTCAACATAATCGAATGTGTTAATGACATTACAGAATTGTCAAACAGTATTTGGTTGCCACTTAATTGAGTTGCTGTAAATTCAATTTGTTGACATTTGTAGAACAAGAAGTTTTAATTGGTATATGCAACGTCTACGTCTACATTACAGCTATTTAGTGCAAAAAAAGGTAAATAATATTTATACTTGTCTTTGCATTTGCATTTCTCCTTCCAAATTTAATATATGTTAAGTTATTATTATAGAAGTGATATGTATTATATCCCGTTGGGCCATTAATTCAATATTTAAGTATTACAAGCTTAGAATAAAAGTCTTCTATGCGTTCGACTTGCTGCTTTCGTTCTTGGCGGCTGACTCTCAAGTGTGGCGTTGCCAGCCTGCGATCGTCACCGCGTTAGTGTAACAGCGTTGCCACCACGTCAACCAGGGCTGGCAGCTATCTTGTTTGCTAGCATCACACATATGGATATATATATAAAAAGGCTCTGCCATCTCAGCAACGTTAATCTTGAATTCTCTACATAACTAACATCATTTTCAATTACTATATAGACCTATACAAGCTCTAGATTAAATATACGCTAATTTCTCTAATAGGGTATCAATTCGCCAATAACTCGAGTCTGTTCTCTAGTCTTACATATTTCTTCATTAGTTCACCCTCCTTTCAGTCTATCGCAATAAAGTATCTGCCAGCTTACTTCATAACTGTTATAACTTATATCTCTAAAGTATTCACCAGTCAATTACGAACTTCTTGCTGATTTCAGCATTATTTTGTTGACTTTTTTCTGCATTCGTTTGCATACAATGTAGTTCGCCTAGTTTTTTTTTTTACACATTTGCACTCTCACTTTTGCTTCGCTTGGCATTCATTACATAATATGAAAGAGAAAAAAAATCAAAACCGAACCGACAATCATCCTGGCTCAATCCTTTCATCAACTGCTGCCCACATCTGAAGCTTGTCACGAACTCAACACACACACACACACACACATACTATACTACGACTCGAGTTCGATTCGAGTACTCAACAATTCACATTCAATTGCATGACTCTGATCCAGATCGTAAACGGGCATTTGAAGTTGCCACATTCAGACGTGTCCGCCGCTGGCTTCCTGTGATTGCCCCTCTTTCTGTTGCTTCTCCACCTCCTCGTCCACCTCTTTGGCTGTCTCCTTGTCATGGCCTTTCACCTACTATCGGCAAATCTCCGTTTCAAACTGACGAACGTCAATAAAAGTCGATAGCATTTTATGTTTTACTTTGAATTATTTAACAAACGACCTGGTAGAGCTTGCCAGGGAATTAGAAGGGGGTAGAGAGAGAGAGAGGGGGGTTTGCCCTCACCTACGCATTGAAAATTCAATTTACGAGTTTAGCTGTCAATTAAAGTCGCTATTGATGTGGCCAACACATCAAAGCTTTGGCAACACTTTCGCAATATCCTGTGTGTGTGTTTGTACCATCAATCTATCAATATATGAGTATCAATAAATGCAATTTGATATTCAATTAACACTAATGGGTTCTGTGCTGCGTTTGCCTCTTAATTAGCCAACCCTTTACTCTGTGCTCTCTCCCCCCCCTCCTTCGCCTCTTTCGCTGCCGCCTGTTGATTTTCATTCTGGCTGTGGCAACAAAATATTTCAGTTTGCTTTTTAGTTGCCACAACTTTTGCCAGCTCAAAATGTTCATGTGAGTGCTTTCCAAAATTCTGTCAGGTGATGCGCACCTAAATCGATTACGTAACTAGCTACATACCTCGCTTCCCCCTTCCTGTTCCTCCTGTCGATGGCACTCCCTAGTAATTGTTACGTTCTGCGGTCGACCGCCTATGTCGACGACGTCATTAACTTGGCTTTAATTGTATTAGCCGTAATTGTGCGCGAATAAAGCGCAAACTGACGCAGCATCCTGGCTCTTTGCCATCCTGATGACGTGGTGAAAGTGTTTAATGTGAATTTTCTTCCGTTTCCGTAATTGTTGTTGTTGTTGTTGCTATTAGGGAACACGCTCACTGAAAGTGTTTATTGGGCTGTAAAAGGACGCTCCAGTGAAGCCAAGAAGTCAATTAGTTTGCCATGTGAGAATGAAGAAAGAACTTTCATTTTCACTCCCTCTCAGCAGTGGTACGTACATAGGGCATAAGGAGCAGCCTTAATGGCATACTACATGGGTTATGTTTACCTGTCGTGCACTTTATGCGAGCCGAGGGATCTACCAATATCCTTTTCAAATGCAAAAAAAAAAAGAGAAAACAACTTTCTCAGAGTTGTTTGCCCTATAAAAGGGAAAATATGTTTTGCTTTTTGTGTGCAGATTTCGCTGCAGAGAGAAGGGTAATAGGAATTGATTAAATATGATTTATACTCAAATATGTGGAGAATATATATTTTAAAATAATTATTTAAAGTTAAACCTAGAAATGTAAAACGATTTAAATAAATACATACTTTAAATAGTATTAAAATGTATTTAACATAATTATCAAAGGTTTAACTATAAATGCAAAAAGATTTAAATTGTTATGTATTTCAAATATTATTGAAAATATATTATAAATAACTTTGTGTTTATTTCAATTATTAAATATATATTCTCTTCAAAAGTTTATAATATTAATAAATGGATAATACCAAAACATAATAATTGTTAAATTATAGAGGACTGTGGGTATATTTCAATTACTTATATATATTATAAAATATAATAATAAAGTTACTCTTAGAGACTGTTGAGAAAACATATAATTTGATTTATTTTGATCTGATTATAATTAATCGAGTGATATATTTATGTAAGGTTATTATTATATTAAGCGGTGTTTATTATTATTTATATTATTATTAAATGGTAATTATACGACGGATCGTCTTCTTTAACGTTTTACGGCTTTCAATATTTGACGATTCCTCTTCGGCTGATATCGACTGACTTCAATGCTGCATTTCTCCCAATTGAGTTAGTCGCCTGACTCCGTTCACTCCGACTGACTCCGACCGTTCACTCCGAATCCATGCGACCACCAATATCGATAACACTTCTGATATCGATATTCCTTAGATTTTAATACTATTTGTCGTAGCTTCAACTTATACCCTATGTTACATTTATTAGTTATAAATTATATATTTATATATATTTCTATATAATTTATATGCTTTAATATAGTATGCATTAATTTATATATTTTTAAGTCAGAGTTAGTGTATTTAAACTGTGTCTCATTGCAGTTTTGTTTGTATTTTGGCTTAAAACTTGGCACTAACTTTTTTCTACATCTTCTTTTTTTCCACTTTCTTTGACTTGCAGGCAAATTGGTTCAAAGCCACGCAATATTGCCGCTACCATGGCATGCACTTGGCTAGCATTTCATCACAGGAAGAGAACGATAGACTGGAGAAACACATACGCGACTTTGGTAAGTGACTGAACGATAAGCAGCTGCCGACTGCATGGAATGGCCATGGAATGCCACGACCAGGGAAGGGTATGGGGAATGTGCATGGGAATGCGACTGGGACAGAGACTGGTTCGCGGGGCTTTGACTTTCTAGCGTGCATAATACGCGGAAGTTTGTAACCCAAAACTCATGGCCGATGACAAAAGGGAAAACAGAGGGCAGGGGGGGCATTGTTAGCCAATGGCCAGTGGTCATCGTGAGCCACAACTGTAACTCGAATCGCGGCCATGCATTCAATTTCGATGCACTTTCCATGGCAACAAACAGAGATCATTGAAAAGTGAATGTGCGAGGGCGAGTTAAGTTGTAGTTTAGCCACGCCACAGAAAATGAACAAACAGTTGACGCCTTAATTCACTACAAAGTGGGCACAATTTATAATTAAAGTTATCGCTTTTTCTTTATAGGTTTGGGCCACGAACATTTCTGGATATCCGGCACAGATCTGGCCGATGAGGGCAATTACTTTTGGATGGCCACTGGACGACCGATAACATTCACCAACTGGAATGCCGGAGAGCCCAACAATTTCCGCTATGAGAACGGTGAGGAGGAGAATTGTCTCGAGCTGTGGAATCGCGATGGCAAAGGGCTCAAATGGAATGATTCACCCTGCAGTTTCGAGACCTACTTTGTCTGCGAGGTGCAGCCCGTCTGAAGCAGCTTCTTATGATATACGAATATGCAGATAAATCAGACATACTTATAAATACTTAGATATTAAGCATACGACCTGCGGCACAGAATGCAAAGAGCAAAACAAAAAAAACAAAAAGATAATATATTTACAAGTAGTTATTATGTTTAGTAGTTTACTAGTTGATAAGATTGACATTTTGCTGTGCTGTGCTGTATTATGTGCGTATGTATTAATATAAAATTTCATGCGAATCCAAAATTTATAAAAAACAAAAAAAACAAAACATCAATCAAAATTATCTTTATTATCGTTTTATGTATAATTTAACATAATTGGTTAAGTTCTTTTGATGATGCTTAGATAGTAAACTAATTAAATTATACGCTCGTGTAAATCGTACTTAGACACTTGTATCTTCTCATGTAAAGAAAAGAGAATATAAAATAAAAAAAAAAACACTTACGATAAAATTAAAATAATCGTCTCCGAAAATCTCCCTTGTGGTGCAACGGTGCGTATGAGCAATGCTCCTCAATAATCATATTGGCCATAAAAGTTGAGAATAAAATTGAAAGTGCTTTGACTTCTACTCTTTATCATGCTTTCTCGCTCTACCTATCTCTCTATCTCACTTTGTCTCTTTCGCTGCGACCCGTTAAGTTTGCTGCCACCTGTCGTAAACCCGCGAACTAAACACAAGTAATGCTAATATATGTAATATAATCACCTGGAGTTGTTTCTCGCCCTGTGACACGATTTACACTATGTCAAGTAAGACGTGTAATAGAGACAGCGAATGGCAAAGACAGAGAGAGTGAGTGAGATATATTTGGAGTTAGCAAAGAGAACTTGCATAAGGCAACTGTCTGTTTATCTCTCCAATTGTCCAGCTGTTGAGCTGTTATCCTGTCCACCTGCTCATTTGCCCACCGGCAAGGGCTAGTCACAGTCCCGGGGGACAGACAATGCGAACAACGTGCAACGAGCCGCCTCCAAAAGCTGACATTGTTTGTTGTTTATGCGGCCAAGAGGCCTGAACGAGAGCGGAAAACCAAGACAGAGACGACGACGAGAAAGAGACAACTGACGCATGCGCTAGAGTAGCCGAAGAGTAACTAAGAGAAAATTCCTGGGAAAGCCGAAACATAAATTACAGAAGCTATAAACGATTCTAAAAAGTAAATATAATTAATAAAGTGTGTGCTAAAAATAGCTCAATTATTTTGATACTCTATTTTAAATATGTCTTTTATTTATTTATTTGTTTATTAAATAATTAATCTATTTATTTATTTTCTTATTTATTTATTTATTCATTAACTTAACTTATTGATTAATAAATTAGTTCCTTTTTTTATTTATTTATTTACTTATTTAATTATTTATTTATTAACTCATCTATTTACTTATGTAGGTTATTATTTATTGATGTATTCATTAACTTATTAATTTATTAACTTAATTATTTATGTATCTATGTATTCATTAATTAATTTACTTATTTATTTACTTTTTTATTTATTTAGTTATTTATTTATTTATTCATTTATTTTTATATTTATTTATTTATCTATTTGTTTATTTATTTATTTGCTTATTTATTTGTTAACTTATTTATTTACTTATATATATTTTTATTTATGTACTTATGTATTTATTTATATATTTATTTATTTAAGAATTCATTCATTTATTTATGTATTTATATATTTAATAATTTAATTATTTACTTATTTATATATTAAATAATTTTTTAATTTATATATTTATTTATGTACATTTCTTATTTATTTATTTAATAACTTATTGATTTACATATTTAATTATTAATAAACATGTTTTAATATTTATGTATTCATTAATTTATTTCTTTATTTAATAATTTACTTTCTTATTAATTTAGTTGTTCATTCATTTTCTTATCATTTTTTTATTTATTTATTTATTTATTTATCTATTTATATATTTATTTATTTATCAATTTATTTATTTATTTATTTTCTTGTTTATTTACTTATTTATTGATTTATTTATTTATTTATTTATATAATTATTTATTTATTTATTTATTTATTCATTTATTTATGTTTTCTTCCTTATTTATTCAAATAACATAAATGTTATCTACTAAAAATTAAGTCATAATCATCTGCTATATTTTCTTATTTATTTATTTATATATTTATTTATTTATCAATTTATTTATTTATTTATTTTCTTGTTTATTGATTTATTTATTTATTTATTTATATAATTATTTATTTATTTATTTATTTATTCATTTATTTATGTTTTCTTCCTTATTTATTCAAATAACATAAATGTTATCTACTAAAAATTAAGTCATAATCATCTGCTATATCTACATAGAACAAATTATGCTATATATTTACAGAAAATCAATTCATAATAGGATGTTAGTTCACTCTAGATAAGTTTGACTGTAGAAATAAATACATTTAAATAAAACATTAGTTCCCATTATAAACAATACTTTAAGGCATCTCTAAACCGGCTCAAAAGATACTTAAAAATAGTTCAAAAGTTATTCCGGTTTCCTAATTTAAAGTGGCAATAAAAAATTAAGAATACGACAGGTGCGGTCCGCATCTTATTAAATTCTTTATGACAAATTGTTACTAAGTAAATATATATATACACACAACCCTAAAGCTGAAGGCCTGTACTGTCATAGCCATGTAATAATTATTTTATTATTATTAAGTAAGCTCTTAAATAAATAAATATAATAAAATATAATACTTACTAAAAATTCAACTCAAATACATATTTTCTCAAATTTCTAGCCCGCAATCCCACTGTGCCAACTGTAAGAGCAACCAGGTATCTCTCTTTCCAGCTTTCCACTCTTCTACGACTCTTTAGCCGAGTAAAAAATTAAATAATTTAGTAAAGGCAGCGACCTAACCAAAACACAGACACAGCCAACGCACGAGCGCACCGACAACGACGACGACGACGACTCCGACGAAGACGACGACGACGCATTCCGTGCTCCGGCTGCGGCAGCGGCTGCGGTGTCCGGCGCAAGGCAGACGTATGCCGTAGTTATTTGCCGAGCGGCGTGTCGCCATCGTTTGCTGTCATCAGTTCATTGTAGACATTTTCCCGGCACGGACGCGCGCTCCAATTGAATGTGTAGCGAATCGAAAAGTCGACGGTGTGAACGCATTTCGGATTTTTTTGTGGGCATTGCCACAATTTCGTTCTGAGGTTTCCACTTTAATTTCATTAGGCGACCGAAAACAGGACGCGTGAAACGTGGACCAAAACAACAAAATGTTAACCATGCAGCGGGACTAAACGACAAACAAATGAAAAAGTGCGTAAATTATGACATTCTCTTGCGGCATGAGGGATGCCGCATGAAGGGGGGGAGAGCGGCACAGGAGTGTGGCACAAACAACTGTGGGCGGGCACAATTTAAAAAAAAATAAAATAAAAAAAAAAGGAAATCGCTTCGTTGCTCGTGCTCTTTGTGTGTGGGTTTGTCTCTATGGATGTGGATGTGTCCTGTCTCCGAGTCTGCGTGTCTGTGTGCGTGTGTGTGTCTGTGTGTGTGTGTGTGTGTGTGTGTGTGTCTGTGTGGCGTGTCCTGATAACATCGCAGAAAGTAAAATTAGGGCAAAATGCTTCTGCTTCAGTGAGGAGCGAGTAGGAGCAAGAGGACGACAACGAGCACGAGTCAACTTCTCAGCCACAGGAGTGCGTATGTGTGGGTGTGCGTGTGTTAGTATGTGTGGGTGTGTATGTGTGTGTGTGTGTGTGTGTGTTGGCTTCTGTTATGGCCACCCACAGCTGGTATGCTCGCGCTTAAAGTGTCGTCCTCATCGCAGCCTAATTAATTCAATGTGCGTCGAGTACTCTTAACCCGTTCGTCTCTTCTATCTCACTTCCACTCTCTCTAGCTATCTCTATCTCTGCCATTGCGTTTCAAATTTAAATTCAAATCAAATTTATCAACAGCACATAAATAAATCATTTGAAATTTGCTATTGAGATGGCTTTAATTATTTTTAAATCATTTGCCAATTGCAAAATACAAAATTAAATATCAAATTTAAATACGCAAACACAAAAAGAAGAAAGGGAAAGAGTAGAAGAAGAAGCGGCATAAAAACAGATAATCCGCAGTGTTGTTGTTGTTGTTGTTGTGGACTTTTTTTAAAAATACATTTTCCACATTTTCATTGCCAAAGCGAAATCGTCACAAATTAAATGTGTAGGGCAAAAAACCCCTGAAATATAAACAAAACGAAACGGAGGAAAAACAAAAAGAAATGCGAGTGAAAAGTGAATGAAATGAAAAGTACAAAAAATATAAAAAAAAAGAATGTGCCGTTATGTGAAATGTGTTTGTGGAAAGTGCGTTCCAAATAATCGTCGGACTCGAAGCGACATTTAATTAAAATTTGAGCCGCTTTTAATGAACAAACACAAGGAGCATATTAAAGGTCACCCAGCTGACCGTCATTTGGACAAATTTGTAGCCGGTCAGCACAACGCCCACCCGCCCTAAAACACTAAGCAACAAAGAATTTAACAATCGCCAACATAAAAATATGCAAATATATTTTTATTTACATATTTTTAATGATTCTTTCGCAATTTAATTAGAAATCTATTATAATCATTACTGGTTTTCGGTATTAAACTAGTTAAACTGGCTGATCTTTTCTATTTATATAGTAACTTAGGTAGCTGCTTCCGAATAGAAGTCAAACTAACCTCACTTCACTTACTTCACCTTAACCTCACTCTTTAGTCTAACTTCACTTCAACCAAAATAAGTCAAGTCTTGTCATATAGTGTAATTTGTCAATGTGTTGACAGAGTCACCTCGATGCCTGGTTTACCCTCCCCCCTCTCGCCAATCTAGGGCTACTATGCTGCCCTTAACAAACTGTGTGAGTCACATGTCGCTGTCAGCGTCGATGTTGACGTCGACGTCAGCGTCAACGTCAGCGTCGTCATCATCGTCGTCGTCATCATCGTCGTCGTCGTTTCGTTGTCCACTCAACGTCATGTTCGGCCCACAACAAACATGACATTCTACGGTTCTTTTATGCTTGCCACATGTCACGGCAAAGTTAACTGCCGCACAAAACCACAACGTACACTTCCCACTCCCTCCCCTGAATCCCCTCCTTAGCCCTGACCATGGTTAGTGACAAACATGAGCGGCAAGCAGGGGTTAAGCATATTATATTATGTTGTATTTTTTTATGCGCAACCATTCAAATCCATGACAGACGTTGAAATATTGCGACAACATTGCCGGCATTGCAATTATGCAAAAAGGGGGCGTGCCAATAGACTGGGCTGGGCGAAGGTTAAAGGTCATAGCAGCTCGGTTTTTGCAATTTGAGTGTCTTTCAATCAATGGAAATTGAAATTGCTGCTGCGACATTCATGACTAATTTAATGTTAAATTGTGCGCACCTCAGATAAAGGAGCTGTCCTTGTTGAGCTAAAGAAAACTCTCGAGAGGTTTCCCTTCACGCCCACACACACACACGTAGAGAGAGAGGGGAAGGATATCCTTATAATAGAAACACGAGCACAGCCAAGAGTCAGGAGTAGACACAGCAGCGACTCTTTTATTGCCGCCACTTGGGCCAATATTTGCACATTTCAACAATGTTGCCATCCTATCAACGCCTGCCACCCACCCACTCTCCTCCTCCTCCTCCTCCTCCTCATACAGTCAGCACTCATGCATGCAGAAATGTAATGAAATATCCTGTTTCCATTATGAGCCTCTTTTCCTTCCTCTAACCGTGAGGGATATGTCAGGTAGCATAAAAAGTCGCAATTCAATTTTGTACCCCTTTTTACCATCCCCTCGCCACGTTCTTGCCTCACGGTCTACTGCCAATTCAAGTTGCACCTCAGCCAGTTGCCAGTTGGCCCAGAGTTTAGCCATGTGCATGGCCCACACAATGCCAACTTGTCGTGCTTTGTTTCACTGCAATTCCTGAGTGCTTTACAAGAATGGTTAAGTAAGTGCTTGCAGCCCCCTTTAAAATAACTCATGCAACTAATTAAGTCTTCCTAGTTATTCAACAACTAAAATAAGTTTGCAACCCTACGATTTATTCGCAACGCTACAGCGAAAAGAAAATTAAAAATAAATATATTTCCTTTTAGATTTTTGATAAGAATAACAATGTATCCTTAAAAGATCCCATTGCAATTACGAATACTAAGTAAAAGGTTTATTTAAAGATTCTTAGCTGGAAACGCTGTACTTTATAATATATTAGTAAAGAGAGTACACCAATTATTTTAACATATTTTTATAATAATGACATAGCTTCTAGAACAATTGGTTATTCCATTAAAGCTTCCTTAACATACAGAAATTCTAAAGAGTTCATCATTTAAATACACAGAAATTAAATGTCTATTCATAAAACTACAATTATAGGGAATCAGTCTGTTTTCCTTTGCTTATAATAAGAGAATATCTTTTGAAGCAATATTTTTCCTTGGAAATTATGGTTTAACAGAGAAATAAGCAGATTTGTAAAGGATTTAATCTGAAAAATATATTATTAAACTGCTGACGAGATATATATAAATAAATATATATACATAATAATAAATTGTATATAATGGATTGCAAAGCATTCTATCCAATTTATGGTAGAATGGATTGCAAAGCATTCTATCCTGTTTTTTGATATTCATAAGTCTATTTATATATATATATATACTTATTTATAAGAATATAGCTTTATATATAATTTAGAAAGTATAGTCTTTTGTTTAAATTTGTATCTTAAAGGTTACATTCTTTGTCGACAGCTTTTAGTTGAAGTTGAATTCATACATCTTTACATTGCCTTCTTTAAATGTTGATAAAACTACTTTTAGCTAGATTCCCTACACATTTAAGCTAGCTTATTCTTTAGGCCACCACTCTCTAACTTACAATCTGTAACTCAATCCATACAATAGCTATGAAATATATACAAGTATTTCCCAGGCATTCTTTTTATAAATAAGTTACAATTTTTGCGCACACATGAAGCTCGTAAACTTGCACCATTCGTTTCCTCTCTCTCTCTCTCTCTCTCACTCTCTGGATATCTCCTACTCCCTCTGACTATTCAGTTGACCACGTGACTAGACGTTTTCCTCGCCACGTAATGTGACACGCTCGTCAGCATTTGTTCCTTATTCCCGGCCTACACTTGGTCTTGTTCCCATACTCAATTTCATTGAAGTTGTACTTGTTTCTACTCAATCTGTTGTTGTTGTTGGTGTCGCACTTGAGTTGCTTTCATTGTTGTTGTTGTTGTTTTGTTCTTAGCCCGCTTCGGCTGTTGGCTTTGGCCTCTTTGGCCAGGACGCGTGCACGTGAGCAGCGTCGAGGCAACCTTTTGGCATGGCCAGAAGCACGCGATGCACTTGGCCAACTCTTTTGACGTCCAACAGCTGCAACTGTTGGTAAATTTTTATTATGCGCCACAAAAGCGTCGGGTCTGAGAGTTGGCGAGGGGCGAGTGGGTTAAAAGGAAATTATTTTCATGCTCACGAACGGGCGGCACTCGAGGGCATTCTTTATGACATGCCTGGGAAAATGTCTGCAACAGCAGCGTGAGCAGAAGCGTGAGTTGGGGGGGGGGCAGAAGTAGCAAGTGGAGTATACAAAATGCAAGAGCATGTCTTTGGATAACTTTGCGACTCTTTTTAAATAATTTAAAGGGATTTACATTTGATCTCGCATTGCGATTGCCAGTTGGCCAGTTTGAAATGTCTCGCCGCAGCTTTGATACAAAATTGTCTATTTCCTGTTTTGTCTGGCTGCTCCTCCCGTTGTCAAGGCATTGGGGCGGGGCGTGGCAGGGGAAAGGGAGGTTGTTAAGGGGCGTGGCAAGCTTACAGGCAACTTTTTCGTGGGCTTCCTTTCGACAAGGGCAACAAAATAACAAACAAAGTTGACAAAATGTTCTTCAAATTACATCGAAAGTTGCAAAAAAGCAACAAGGCAAGACTACTAGATACCCTAGACTGTTAGCTGTTATAACTTTATTTAAATAAACCGGAAAATCAAATACTTACCATCTTAACCAAGAGACTAGAAAATACACTTTAGCTCATATAAAAATCAATCGATTTCCACTTTGCCATAACTCATAGTATCTTACCAAACATCCTACCCAATAGCTATCTTTTGTTTACAGGGTATAATCAACATTACGTCGTAGTACAGTTGATTCAGAAGAAAGTGACTTAACCGTAAGTCGAGAGAAGTCCTTGAAATCCACGTAAAAAGAAGAAACAATAATTGAATACCGAATACTGAGAATTTACATCCCTTCGGGAAAGTTTCCACATTTGTTTGTGCTTTGATCTTGATTTTTGATTATCGCAAAAAACAAATTTCCAGCATAAAAATGTGTAAACAAATTTTTATGCAATTTCCCCGTTTTGCTGATTGGATTTCTGGCTGAATTATCGGTTTTTGGCAGCCCAAAGAAAAAAAAGTTTAATTAAAATGATACAATACAAAAAAAAAGACAATAAATAAGTTGAATTTTAATTGAATTTATTGCCTTGAGCTTTGGTCAACACAAAATGAAAATGAAAATGAAAATACATCCTGAAAGGAAATGGGCCGACCCAGAGTATTAAATTGAAATATGAACATGAAAGCTATTCATTTATCAAGGGCCCATCGACAACGCCGATGACCTTAGACATTAACACATTCACACATAGTATCTATCTAGAAGAGTGTGTGTGTGTGTGTGTGTGTGTGGGAGGAGTGAGGTTGGTAGGCTGGCAGGAAGAAGAGCTTGTCTTCATGACACTATTTATCAAAAAACTTTCGAGAGAATAAAGAAAACAAACGTGCCACAAAACGAGGCAACGTAGCGGGTCACAACTTATCAGCATCTAGGGGCCACATTCACAAGGGTCTGGCCATTGACGGGCTCATGCGTAGACATACCCCGCCCCGCCCACAAACACAAGATGCTTTGAAAGCAGACGGAAAAAAAAATGCGATAATTTGGGGCGCACGAAACGTAAAACGACAGGGAAAAAGTGGAGGATGGCAGGAGAAGTAGGCTGATGATGATGGCCATGGCCATTTTGGCGCTCAAATCCGTGCCAGCCAGAGACCATTAGGTATAATCATTATGATGATAAGCACGAACGGTTTGATTTCTCCTTTTATAGGGTCGTTGTCATCGACAGGACATTAGAAAAGGCTCGCGAGCAGCGACTTCCTGTTGAGCTCATCTTTGTCCACATCATCATTATCATCATTATCATTATCTTTGTTTCCAGCCATCAAGTGCAGACTCTTTTGTTCTAATGCCAATGGCCAATTCGTAACAAGATGATCAGAAATTGTTGCTTGGCTTCAGTTGTTTTTGTATCTTTGTTGCAAGTGTTTTCCCATTGTTTCCATTGTATTAAGTGGTAAGTTTATCGTAACTTAACTGCTTAACTGTGCAGTCCTTCAGTTAATTAGCACAACTTGATTTATATATATATACGCTTTAAAGTCAACACGCAATTGTGTAAATCCCAAAACAATTGGTCAATGATTTCTAAGCTTACAAATTCATTGTGCAATTAAAAAGTTTTTTGTAAATCACTTGAAACTATCACCATTATGGGCTTTGTGGTCTACTTAGTCTGTCCCAAAATTCGCATTATTCTCGGCTCCATCCGCCGTTAATCCGCTGCAAAGTATTCAATTGTTGGCAAAATGCTCGTTGGCCAAATCCCGAAAAAAAAACGAAACTCAACGGCCGCCTTTCTACTGCCAAAGTGCTGGACCAACTGCTTAAAAAGTTTCCCTCTGACTGCCAGTTTTAGCATGTATTTTGTATTTTGTTATTCTTTTGCTCGTTATGCCCTGTAAACATAAATTGACTTGCAGGAAGAAAGTGTAGGCAGGCAGATACTCTTTAAAAAAAGAGAAATCATATTTGACATATTTTTGACAGTTAACACTTTGATTAATAATAAAGATATAGATATAGATATAGATATAGATATAGAGATAGATATAGATATAGATATAGATATAGATATAGATATAGATATAGATATAGATATAGATATAGATATAGATATAGATATAGATATAGATATAGATATAGATATAGATATAGATATAGATATAGATATAGATATTGATATAGATATAGATATAGATATAGATATAGATATAGATATAGATATAGATATAGATATAGATATAGATATAGATATAGATATAGAAATAGATATAGATATAGATATAGATATAGATATAGATATAGATATAGATATAGATATAGATATAGATATAGATATAGATATAGATATAGATATAGATATAGATATAGATATAGATATAGATATAGATATAGATATAGATATAGATATAGATATAGATATAGATATAGATATAGATATAGATATAGATATAGATATAGATATAGATATAGATATAGATATAGATATAGATATAGATATAGATATAGATATAGATATAGATATAGATATAGATATAGATATAGATATAGATATAGATATAGATATAGATATAGATATAGATATAGATATAGATATAGATATAGATATAGATATAGATATAGATATAGATATAGATATAGATATAGATATAGATATAGATATAGATATAGATATAGATATAGATATAGATATAGATATAGATATAGATATAGATATAGATATAGATATAGATATAGATATAGATATAGATATAGATATAGTATAGATATAGATATATATATAGATATAGAAATAGATATAGATATAGATATAGATATAGATATAGATATAGATATAGATATAGATATAGATATAGATATAGATATAGATATAGATATAGATATAGATATAGATATAGATATAGATATAGATATAGATATAGATATAGATATAGATATAGAAATAGATATAGATATAGATATAGATATAGATATAGATATAGATATAGATATAGATATAGATATAGATATAGATATAGATATAGATATAGATATAGATATAGATATAGATATAGATATAGATATAGATATAGATATAGATATAGATATAGATATAGATATAGATATAGATATAGATATAGATATAGATATAGATATAGATATAGATATATATATATATTATGTGGCAGATACGAAAAATCTCTAGATATACATCTGCATAATCTGTTATGATGATATAGTGTCCAAAATAAGTTAAATTTATGATAGTAACACATTTTAATAGAATGTACAATTAGTTGCTATCTAATTAAAGGGTATCTGTCAGTCGTACAGCCTTATCTATTCCCTTTTCCAGTTGTGTGTGTGTTTGTGTTTTTTTTTGGCCTGGACGCTTGTAACGTTAGTTGACCCAGTTATAAAGTTTATGCACATTTCCAATCCAAACAGACAATGCTGCGTATGTGTAATATTTGCTTTGAGCTCAAGCAACGAGCAAAAAGTTAAAAGTGTCATTATTTGAAAGCGCAAAACACGCTCAAAACTTTCTGTCGACACAACTGTCAACAAATTTGCTTTTAATTTAGCCAAACACTGTTAAAAATCAAAATTTGCAAAATGTCAAAATCTCCTAAGAAATACAGTACATATTCATGAGCTGCAAATATTGACGTGACAGTTTTCAATGCAAGAAGAAATGGTAGGAGAATGGGGCTCTAATGACAAACTAAGCCAAAAATGTGGCAAACTATAAAGCCAAATTGTGTCTAAGGATGTGCTAACGATTGGTGTCATCGCTCAAACCACAGCAGGTGGTCTCCTGAAGCAGGAGAAGGAGCAAGGAGCAAAGACTATGAAGGCTTCTTCTTCTTCAGTTCATTTTAAAAAAGGCGCAGTCTGGTTAACCCACATTGACAATGGCTAACATACAGCACACACACACACACACACACACACACACACACACACACACACACACACACACACTGTGGCGTACACCCGTTGCTATTGCTTTCAGCCACATCTTTTACTTAACGTTACCATTGTGTCAGCCTGTGACCCACTGCAGACCTTGAGAAGGGGAAAGTGGAGGCTGACTGCGGCATTAACTGCAGCACATTAATGTTATTGTAGGCGTTGTTGCGTGGGCTTTGGCGCTTGACGGACAACAACAACAACAAGAACGACAAGAACGACAACAATATCAACAAGAAAGACGCTTTTGTTGTTGTTGTTTGTGCGATTAAAAGTTTTATCCGTCGTTGTCGTCGAGGGTTTTTTGTCTTCTTCCTTTGCTTTTGGCCTCATTCTACTGACATAGTAGTCGCGGGCTTCCCCTTCAGCTTGTTTGTTGTTGTTGCTATTGTTGTTATCATTGTTGTTCTTGTTGTAGTTGTGGCTGACCTGCTAACCTCAGCCACAGGCAACTTGCAGTTAGCCCCAGCGTATTTCTCCCTCATCCGCCTTCGCCTCTATCTCCTAACTAAGTCCCACTTGGCACACTTTCTGCACAATTACGAGCCAATCAATTGCTCAAGCTGCCAATAGTGTGCAATAAATATTGAGAGCGCGCTTTTGTCTCCCCTAATCGAACTTGGCATGAAAGTGGCCCCATCCACTCTCAGTCCACACACTTATGAGCTGCAACTTGCCACACTTTTCCACTTGCCACATTCATACTTATTCATCTATTTTCATCTATCTTTTATCTGTTACAGTTTTCAGGAACCGCCCACACATTCACACACTCACACACGCACACACAGCTGCAGTAAGTGAGGGCCCAAAGTACTGAATGACAAGTTAAACAGCAGTCGCTGTCCAGAAGACTGTCACTGGGCCAAACAGTTGCAGCAGGACCAAAGAAGTAGGAGCAGCTGCAGCAGGAGAAGCAGGAAGTATCTCAGTCATGGGCGACCTACAGGCTACTATAGAATTTTCCGTGGAACTACACAAATTCTTTAATGTGGATCTCTTTCAACGCGGGTAAGTAACGCTAACTGCAATTGGGTTAAAGAGATATAATAGATAATTAAATAAGTATAACTATAATGCTCACATCATATTTAGTAAAAAATTCGGCATACAAATAGCTTTAGTTTTTAACGGCAATAAATAATAACAATAAATGTGTATAAATAAATATTTTGTATATTAATGAGGCTTAATATAATTATAAATATAGAATATCTCAATTGTTTTATCTTAATAATTGGATTAATATATACCTTATAAAGATTAGTTGAACATGTAAGAATATCTTCTCTTGTGACCCCAAGTTATTTTATCATGGAAGATTTATTCAGTGATTGCCAATCAACGCAAATCTTAAACAGTTAAAACTTGTGAACTAAATTTTTAACAATAGATTATAATTGCGACATCAAAGCAAAAATTTCCACCGCAGTGAATGTATTAATGTTTTCATTTCTTCACTTATACTTTACATAATCAACTTCAAACTCGTATTCAAAGATCCAAAATAAAACAATACTTTTTCCTTGATTTCTGTAAACTCATCCACCTAGCTGGGTCAAGACTGTAGTATTGATGAAAGTTTATTGTTTCCCCGCATTCACCACGCATTGCTGCAACAATACATTCTGAGAATCATTTATCTATTCCAAGCGTTTAAAGAATTCTTTGTGCAATAAATGAAATGGGTAAGAATTCCAGAAATAAATGATAGGTACTTACGTATGGAAATGCATTTATTGCAGTTGTTAAATGATGCAATACGATTGGGTACTTATTATTCGAATAGATCTTGGCAAGTATGCCAAATAATTTGGGATGAATCTGGGTCAATTACGTTGTTCCTACACATATGATTGAATGGCAAATGACCAAAACACTTGTAATATATTCAGTAATTTCGAAAATATACCTGTAATATAAAAGAGAAGAAGCATTTGTTTGGTTTTGTTTAACTTTATTTTAAAGTTACATTCGGAGAACAAATTGACGTTTGCCAAGTGGCGGGAAGAGGGAATGAAATGCAACAAACAAATATATGTAAATATGTACAAAAAATGCAAATAGGGATTGTAAAGGCAATCAGCACTGGCAACAGTGGGCGTTGAGGTGTGTGTTTGTGTGTGTGTGGCACTTGCAGTGACCGTAGCACTCACTAATTGTCAGCCAAGTGTTTATGGGAATTTTTTCAATTTTTCTGCACTTGCCATCGCCGTTGTTTGCGTTTCTTTATTTGCTGTTGCTGTTGCTGATGGCGACCCTTGAAGATGAACGAGTAGCGGACGCAATATGTACGTAAAGTGTAAGCAGCAGAGAGGCAGGGAAGAGGGGGCAGAGAAACTGCCAGGCAGCTCGTGTGTTAAAAATACCTGAAAAACGAAACGAAGCTCACATGAAATTTGCGTAAAAATATATAAACAATCAGTAGCGTGAACGGAATGAAAAGGGGAGCGGTGGCAGAGGGAAAGAAAAACAAGTGGTGAGGGAGAGAGAGAGGGATATACAGTGACAGAGAGGTAAAGTAAGAATAATACGAAAACAATTGTTTGCAGCGTTTGCAATTGACTGCAAATATTTGAATATTTTGCATGCATTAATGAGAAAGAATTAATTATAAATAAATAAAAAGAAGAACACATATTAAATAATATAATTGGTTGAAGAATTAATGCAAACAATAATATATAACAGGATTTACGTAACTGTTTCTATAGCGACAGATTAAATCAAATACTTGAATAAGATAAAGTAAGATGTTAAAGTTTAGAAGATAAGAAAATATAAAACTATAATTGATATGCAAATCACGCGTATATAAATATGAATTATATAATTGTGTGTATCGCATATGGGACTGTCATACGTGGCGGATGAATAACCATATTGCATATGCGTATGAAGTGCTTACAAGTCACTTACAATGGATGATGAATTGACACAAATGAGAAACTAAGTACATAATACAAATATATATTAAATTAATATATATTAAATAATATAATTGGTATAAGTATCAAAGCAAACAAAAATCTATAATAGACTTTAGATAACATCTTTTATAGTTACAGATAAAATCAAATAATTGAATATTTTACATGCTAAATCAAGAAATTAAATTTAAAAAAAAATGAATAAAATGTCAAATTATAATAATGTCAATCAATAATCTATAATACATATAACTTAATTGATTTTATATCATATTAGACTGTCATAAATTGAGTTACCATATTGCATACGCGACGTATGCGTAATTAAAGTTCAAGTCGTTCACAATGGATGATTAATTGACACAATTCCTTTCTACCCAACCCCACCCCCCCACCTCCTATTTGCAGGCTCTACCAGGTACGCTGTGGCCTCCGGGTATCGCCACGCCTACCCGTCCAGGTGGAGACAAGCATTCCAGATGCCAGTGGCAAACCGAATGTGAACGGACATGGAGCCGGAATCGGAATCGGCATTGGCATCGATCCGGCTAGTGATAGCGAACGGGAGCATGAACAGTCATCGCCGGAGGATGCGGGAACAACGGTGCCGGGCAGCAGCAGCGGCAGTTGCACATCCGCCACCATAATCAATGGCAGCGGCGCCTCGCGCATATTTCAGATACTCTATCGCAACGAGGAGGTGCCGCTACGCGATGTCATACACTTTCGCAGTCATCTGCTGGGTGAGTACTGTGTGGCATGCCAAAAATTACTGCCGCATTGCTGGCGTGTCGACACAGGCAACACTGTCAATCCGTGTCGCTTCACAGTGGGCGGCAGAAGTTTTTCGGACCAAAGATAAAGTTTATTCCTCAATTGGATATATAAATCAAATAAGAACTTTTTGGCTCGGTCGCGTGTCACCAGGCCAAAGTTTTGAGCTCCAGGGAGTGGCAAATGGTTGACCAACAGCTAGGCGGTTACATAAGTATAACAGCTAGACAGTATAACAGTGGGCAGCAGCAGTATAACTAACAGTTGAACAGTTCGGCACGCAATAGAGCAGACAAAGCTGGAATCTTAAATTGGCATCGCTTCTCTAATTGCATTCAGTGCATTCCAGTGTCTCGAGTGCGTTGCCACGCCCACTTTTAAGTGCCACCCAAGACGCACACACACACACACAGACAATTAGTTTGCCAACTTGGCAGCTCTTTTGAAGTAGTTTTCCTTCGTTTTCGTTACTTTTGTCGCTGGCAAAATTGAATTTGTGGTTAAAGGACACAAAGCAAAGAACTTGGACAATGCATTGACCTCATTCAAATGCTCACCCCACAATTGGCCCGAAACATCAAAGGAAAATATCCTAGATCAGGACATAACCATATACATATACATATACATATATACCACATAAAGAAGTGCAAAAAAATGCCAGCAGACAATATGAAAATGGCATAAAAAGTTAACCAGGCGCAAAAATGGAAAACAAATTGAAAGTCAATTTCATGGGGTCGTATCGAGGCAGAGGGCAGAGAGGGTGGTGAGATTGGGGGGAGAAGAAGTCCTCAGGCAGCAGCGCTCGTAAATGGGGGCATGGCAATAATAAAAATAAAAAAATATATAAAGCAAAATGTTTTGTTCGCAATCTACAGAAAAACAACAACATCAACAAATAAATAAAAATAAATTCGCGGCAAATAGTAGATGTAGGGTATGAAATATCTATTTATTTTTAAATAAATTCACTTTTTTATGTTTATGTGAATTGTGCAATAAAATAGCAAACAAATGAGAAGTAAATAGTATATGAATTTGCCTAAGAGGTGTTAAGACTTGAGCATAAAAGATTGAAAAGGTTGTAAATATAAATATGTAGTATGTTAGTTACGACTAGCGACGAATCATAATGCTTTAAATGAATCTGTAATAAATCTAATTTGGTTATTTAAGCTTAAAAGCAGGAGAATAATAAATGTAGCGCTTACATGAATGCACAGTAAAACTAAAGACATTTTTCTTGAGAAGTACACTCTAATTTATGTAAATTAAATATTTATAAAATGTTTTGCAGTCTTTATTTGGCCTAGACATTCCATACGCTAAGTGCTTTCGTCACTAGCGTAAAATGCAGTCCTCTGAGTAAGACTTCTAGCATATTCTCTTGAAGTGTTTAAATATACATAAATATTTCTGTTACATTCTCATCACTCAGCTTAACCCCAACATTCGTTAGACTAACAGATCTCATCACTAGCGTAAACTTCAGTCAAAGCCTGTTGAAGTATTTTTTTAATATAGATATGACTATTTTAACTGAAATATTCCAGTTATTTTCTTATATAGATATGACTATATTAACTAAACAATTAACTGAAATATGCCAGTTAAATTCACACATAGCTTAACATTCCTCAGGTCAGCAGCGTAGGTTCAATCAACTTTTTAAAAGAATTCTCAATAGCATAATGCAGGGATTACTATAGTAAAACCTCCAGAGTGCCAGACACAGAAGGGGAGAGGTAGAGTTAGAAAGAGGAATGCCCCATATCTTATTTCCTTATTATCCAAGCGTTGCTTAGTGATTGCTCCATATTTCAATCTTATTGTCTGCCTCGTTTCCATGCACCCGTTCCCTGCCACATACTTAATCCTGTGGCACGCTGATGCGACACTGATGAGCACTTGCCAGACTTCATCAGATATCCGAGCTGCCTTTCGATTTGTTTAGCTCATGTATACCGACACCTTGTTGTTGTTGCTACCATCCTTTGGCGAGCCAACAACAAGTGAGCAACAACAACAACAACAACAGCCACTCGTTGGCTGTTGGGTAAAGTGATTAATTCATTTGGACAAGTTTTGCTCGCATGTGTGTTTAGGTGTGGTGTGTGTGTGTGGCACTTCAATGTATACAAAACGAGAGGCAAGTAAAGTGGCAGCAACAAAACCGCAGGAAAACAAAAAGTTACTTTTACTTTGACAGCTTTGTGCTGCCGTTGATGTTTCAAGAAGTGCCTAACTGAAACCATTTCATACCCCCCCCCCCACATTTGAGTAGCTTCGCAATTTATCTCTTTTACACGTGTCTCAGCGAGGTGCAACTGCAGCGTGTTGCAAATTGCCATAGACAAGCTGAATGAAGCGGCATAATAAACAATGCCACAAGCTCTTGCCGCGTACTCGACTCAAAAGTGCCTCGGCATTTCAAATATTCTGTCACAAAGAAAAGCTGTCAAGCAATTGTCACACAAGGCGTATGAGTAATGCCCAAGGAGGCCACACAAATCTCTCAGTCACGCAAAAAGTACTCTCTGCCAAGGAGTGGGGGCTAAAACTTTTCTTTTTTATTGTCAATGAATGAGACTTTAGCTTTAGTTTGAGTCTCGACTTCAGCTTCAGCTTTAGCCCTGTAAATCCCTATTTTATGAAAACAAATGAATTTTATGTTACACAGAAGAGTTGGCAGCAGCAGCAGGAGTAGAGAGGGGTTATAAGGGCAAATTGGGAAAGTCTCAGCTGGGGCAACACACGTGTGCCTGGCTGGTCATAAAGGCGCATCGAGGTGTGAAGTGAATTGAATTTGATTAAATGACAGGCAGAGCAGCATGTGGACGAACTCTGAGCAGAAAAAAACTAAAGCTGTCACTGTATTAGTAATAAGATTTGCCATTAATTCGATAATAAATTTATAAGCAATACGCTTACAACAGTTTTCCACCCGTGGAGGTGGCTTTTAGCTTACGAATTGACTTTTAGATTGATCGTACATAAATTAAAGTTCTACAAATGGACAGAAAAAAAATAGAATAAAATTCCATGAGTGAAATGACAGGCTGTGCTGTAAGTCAGTCTATCGATCCGTCAATCAGTCAGTCATTCAGTTTATAATTTACTTAATCATTCAGTCACGCACTCAGGACATCAATGAGACAATCGTTCATTCAGTTAATCATTCAATCAGTCCATCAAAAAGATCGACAATCAGCAACTCATTCAGTCCGTCAATCAGTCTCTCAATCATTCAATCAGTTGCCAATCATTTAGTCAGTTATTAAAGCAGTCCATCAATAAGTTCAGTCCGTCAAACCGTTCAGTCTCCCAATCATTTAATCATTTGTCAATCATTTAGTCAGTTATTAAAGCAGTCCATCAATAAGTTCAGTCCGTCAATCCGTTCAGCGATCAGTCCACCATTTATTTAGTCATTCAATCAGTCTCTCAATCATTCAATCAGTTGACAATCATTTAGTCAGTTATTAAAGCAGTCCATCAATAAGTTTAGTCCGTCAATCCGTTCAGCGATCAGTCCACCATTTATTTAGTCATTAAATCAGTCTCTCAATCATTCAATCAGTTGTCAATCATTTAGTCAGTTATTAAAGCAGTCCATCAATAAGTTCGACAATCAGCAACTCATTTAGTCCGTCAATCCGTACAACAATCAAGCATTTATTTAGTCATTCAATTAGTATCTCAATCATTTAATCAGTTGTCAATCATTTGGTCAGTTATTAAATCAGTCAGACAATTCATCAATCATTTAGTTAGTAATTCAGTCAGTCATTCAGTCAATCATTCAGTCAATCATTCAGTCAATCATTTAGTCAATCATTCAGTCAATCATTCAGTCAATCGTTTAGTCAATCCCTCATTCTGTCATTCAGTTAATCATTCAATCAGTTAATCGGTCAGTTTATTAATAGACTCGCCAATCAGTCAGTCAATCAATCATTAGTCATTTAATTAGTTCATCGATTAGTAAGTCACTCAGTGCCAAAATTAGTCCATCAATCAGTACAACAATCATCCGCCAGTCAATCATTCAACCAGTCATTTAATCAACCATTCAGTCGCTCAATCATTTAGTAGTTTATTCAGTAGTAGTTTATACAGTCAGCCATTTCATCTGTCAATTCCCACCAACAATTTCATATTTTGAAATATAAATGCAAAAACTTTATCCATGCTAACTAAACCTTTCACAATATGAAATGGGTTAACCTATTTGTAGACACCACGAAAACCTAAGCGAAAACCAATAATCAATGTTGGTGGTAAAAGTAGAAGAATGTGGAGGGAGTATTAGAGCTATGGGAACTACGGCAAACAGAACGCAGCAATAAACTAAAATATGTTTGCACGCAAGATTTGCGACATGGGAGGGAAGGAGATGTATTTGTGCTAGGGATTTGCGACTCAAGCTCAAATATATATGACAACATGCTCCACACAAACTCCAACCACAAGTCAACCCACTATCTGCCTTCTTCCCTTACTCTATTTCTTCCTCTGTGTCTTTGCAGTTGACAGCCGTCACCTGAAGGAGTCCATCGAACGAGCCGAGTTCTCATTGCAACTGGAATTGTGGTTTGGGGAACAGAATGGCACCACCAACTTGACGTTGGCCTCCACACGCAATTTACAGTTGAACTTTCATCCGGGACGCGGTCTTCATTATCATCTTCCTGTGCTGTTCGACTATTTCCACTTGGCGGCCATCAGTGTGGGCATTCATGCCAGTCTTGTGGCCCTGCACCAGCCATACATCAAGTGAGTCCTCGACGTGGGGATGGATGGGAGGTAGAATGTGTCTGGCAAAGTCATGCAAAGTGAAGCTGACAACATGATCTCTAATGTCAACGTTGATAGTCATATTTTTTACAGAAAATTGAGTCCAAAAGAAAAAGAGAGGGGGGAGGGGGGCAGGTTCGCTGCGTGTCCTGCTGTAGTTGATTGGAGCTCCTGCTCCTGTTCTTTCTTTCTTGTGTCTGTCTGTTGGGGCCAGTTACCCACACAAACACATACAAATCATTTCCAACTCATTAAAAGTGCACACAGCTCAGTGTGAAACAGTAGTAGACAAAGCCACGCCCTCATCCCCCGACTTGTCCTTATCACAAGCCCCTTTTCTAATCCTCTTCACTGTGCATACATTTTAATGACTCTCTCTCTCTCTCGTATTTCAATTGTCTTCCTCGACGCCTCTTCATTTTTCTTTTTTTATGTTGTGGCAAAACTTGGCGACATCTGCAACAAAATAGACTGCAGCATGTGGGCGGCATTCATAGTAGGGGCGTGGCATCCTTACTACTGTTACCACGACACAACTTCCTCCAACCGTGGCGCAGTCAATTTTTACGCCGTTTGATTCAACAAAAGTTTGTATAAGCTGCGATCTCAGTCCCTTCAACTTCGCCATCAACTTGCGGCAAAGTTCTTGAAAATAATTTCTTTAATCTGTTTTGTATCGCTAGAACTTGTCGTAAAATGCCCAACACACCTTCAGTAACACATAGTATATAAAACTAAAGCACATGGTTCTTTGGCACCATCAAAAATATGAATTGGAATCCTGAATCGCGTCGTTGCCCGAAGCAAATGAATAATAGATTAGCCCATTGGAATTGAAATTCCTTGTTGACCTTGGCCCCCGTTCTGATGTGCATTTTTGATCTTGATTACTTTATTTACCACCATTCCCCTCCCAACACTTTCATTTTCCCATTCAGCTGGGAACTGTAAATTGCCTGATTATCTCTTTCTCTTTGCCCAGAGAGAGAAGCATAGAGACTCCTCGGAGAAACCCTTAGATAATATGCGCTGATTTTGATTTTATTTCAGTTGAATGCATTCAGAATACTTAAATAAACTAAAGCACGTTTTCTCATCTACCTGGTAAACAATTTTAGTTGCTTAATTTGAAGATATTTGTAACTTAATTCGAATTCACATAGTATGACAACGCTACGAAGAGGTGTTCTAAAGGAATATACTAGACTAGACATTGAATTTAAATACCTTTGCTGGGTCATTATATCTAATATTTAGTATCACTATTATACTTTCAATCTAGTTTACATTATAATTAATTATTTATTACGTTAGATACAAAATAAGTTATCAAATTTTAAAATAGAGAGAGACTAACAACTTTTAGTTATTTGATACTTAACCGATTTCTATTGCATACTTTCCAGGTAGATGAGAAAACTTAATGTAATGTTTGCTTCATTTGTTGTACTTAGTCTTTAGTAATTATTGGCTTTTTAATAGTTTGCTTTCTTTGAAATATAACTTAATTTAGCTTATCAAAGACTTGTCCCAACATATCAATGTTTTCATTTCTAAATTTCAATTCATATTTATCTCATTTTAATCTTAACATAATGATTAACCCCATTTAAAAAACCAAAACCAAAAAAAACCAATGGAACAACTATCACACATGACAATCAACTATCGACTACTTCGGGTTCCAGGAAAAGCATGTTCTCATATATCAAGTTATGGTAAGATTAACATCCGTTACGGTATTCTAAATATCTTTCATCCACTCGTAGTTGGTTTAGTTGCCAGTTTTTGCAGCGCTTTCTATGTGTGTATTTTGTGTGTGTGTGTGTATGTGTGTGTGATGTATCTCAGATGGTGCACTAAGATTACTTAATGTTTCAAAGCAATTCTAATCCCTTCCTGAATCTCTATTGCAGTGCACCACGCAGCTCGAAGCCTTGGAGTGCCGGCAAGTTGAGCTGTCGTGGCAATACATCGCCAGGTCCATTGGAGGCTGTCTTTTTTGGGCCACAAATCGGTGGCACCACCAAGTGCAGTGGTGGAGCCACTGGTCGTCTATTGCAATCCCGTCAGATTCATCGGGACATTTGTGGACTGCTTCTCGGTGCCATTGAGCAGCTGAAGGCGACTCTCAATGAATTTAGCACGGTGCTTCCGCCGAGCATCAACTCACAGATTGGTTCACCACCTTTGAGGGAGAATGACACGGGCGAGCGATTGCAGCAACTGATGGAGCAGGCCAAGGTAAGCAGCAATCCCGTCAAGAAATCGTACAGAGAGCTAAAAAATTAAGTATTTCAAACCCACATTTCAAACATCATCAAATTGTTAAATCATTAGCTACTGGAAGCTGAGGATGACTTCGCCACGCTGGCCAACTCGGATATAGCCCAGTTGTGTGCCGAGAGCATCTTCTGGTGGCGTCGTGTGCTGCTCGCCTCCCGATCCTCGACGGCGGTGCACACTCTGCTGGCTCGAAAGCATCACATCCTACGCGTGCGTCGCTTCGCCGAGGGATTCTTTGTGATGGAGCAGCCCAGACATGCTGCTGCCGGCTGCCATGAGGTGAACAGTAGTCCGGGTCATTGTCACGGATATGCGGCGATTGCGGAGCTAGCACGCCGAAGTCGCTACCTTCAATCGTTGCCGCCATTGCCCGTGCACTGCACGCCGATTGATGGAGATGCCGCCTCGTTGCCGCTGATCTTTGAGGATCGTTATGTGGTGCCCGGTGCAAGTTATGGCAGACGTCGCTCCGGCAGTGATCCACAGCTGGACGAGACGTCGACTGTGGGGCGGAAGAAGTCCACGGTGCCGGATAAGACGCACTCGAGCAGCAGCCTCAATGGCACCAAGGATTGCCTTGCCTGTCACTTCGACTACGATTATCCACAGAGCAATGGCAACGGTCCAGCGCATCCGCATGCCAAGTGCGTGGTCACGCCCAGATTCGCACTGGGAGGCGAGGTGCTTCAGGCCAGCCTGACCATTGCACCCAGCAACAAGGATGCCCAGCCGGTTGCACTGCGTCACAATCTGTCCAGGCACTCGGTAACCGGTTTGCTGGAGGATCTCGATGTGGAGTGCCATGAGACGATGCTGCCGACGCGGCACAGCAAATCCCTGGATCAACTGGACGGTTGCCAGACAAATGCAGAGACTGCTGTACTCGCACCCGCCTGTAATCCTCGCCAGGTGAGCTACAACACATTGCCGGCGGGTCTGGCGCGTCTCCAAGCCGATGATCTGATGCGCAACATTTGCGAGTTCCGACAACGTTATGGGAATCCAGGGAAATTTGATTACTTAAATGAAATCAAGCTGTTGAATCCTCCCAAGCAGCCGCAACAGTCCGCAGCAGTTACCGGCGCCTACAATTCTTTGCCCAAGAGCATGGTTCCACCGCGCAATTCGTATCCACCGCCTCCGCCCAGTCAGTACACCACGATGCCAAGGAGCAACAGTTCCCAGATACCACGTGCCGTGGAGATTGCCCGCGTCCGTGTCTCCGACATTAAAGAGATGCTCCGTCAGGGTCAGGGACAGGGACAGGGCACGTTACGCAAGGAGTCAAGCAGCTCGGAGAGCGACATGATGCAGAAGCTGCAGTTACTCAGCTCGAGCAGTGTTCCCTTTCGTCTGGACGCTACCACGACGGCCAATAGCAATAACAATACCAACAGCAGTGATCCCAACACAAGTGGATTCAGTGAATCCCTGCCTAACTTAGCGCCACCGCCCGAATTCGATTCGGACTCGCGACGACAGCGCAGCAATTCCACATCCTCGTTGAGTGAGGAGAGCGGATGGGTGAGCAGCCGCCGCAGTTCGCTGGCCATCTCCAGTCCAGATACCATCACTAGCACCGGCCAGCATCGCCAGCAGCGGCACACGCAACTCAATCTGGGCATGGGCATGGGTCTGGAGACGCGTCTAAATGGGGAGCAACTGCGTCTGCGTCTGCAGAAGTTACTGGATCAGCAGCTGCAGCAACAACCACACAAGCCGACCAGGAAACGCCAATCCGCAGGCTCCAGTCAGAGTCGAACTCCGGCTCGCCAACAACAGCAGCTGCAGGAGAAGGACAAGGAACTGCACAAGAAGATCTCATCCGTGACCGTCACCATCAAGAAGGAACGTTCACGTTATCAGCTCGATCGTTTACGTCATCTGCCCAATGGCGAGTCCACCGAGGTGGAGGACTTGGAACGTCCGCCGCCACGCCGTAGTCGACACAAGGGCGCCGCCAGCAAGTGTGAGAAATCAAAATCCGACTTTGATATAACCAGCTTGAAGAATTTGCAGCCATTGGAGACGGTTTGTCTGCCGCCGCCACAACAGTTTCAGGATCAGGAGCAGGATCAGGAAGTCTCTGTGGTTGTGGCGCCACCGCCGCCCGATGAATTCCGTGATCCACCACCGGAGCCGGCACCAGCTCCAATTCCCACTCCCCTTGCCGTGCCAGCTCCAGCTCTAGCTTCAGTTGCCACTCCACTTGTCATTCCAGCAACGCCATCTGTGACCAAGTCCAAGACCAAATCCATACCGTGTCATGTGGTGCATGCACCGCCACCGCTTAAAGAACGTCAACCCATAGGAGCTATTGACAATCCAGTTTATCACATCTATGAGTCACTTCGTCCCATGTCTACGCCAGCGATCTTCAGCAACAAACCAGTGCTCAAATCACATAGTCTGGCGGAGCTAAAGCGTCCGCCGCAGCATCAGTGCAAGTTGCCAGTCCAGGAGAACGGCTTGAAGGCCGTGGAAGTGGAACAGGATGAGAACAAAGAGAACTCCAATGTCGTTCATCTGGTGCGTGGCAAACAATCCAATGGCTCTGTCACCAAGCACAAGCGCAAGGGACAACCAGCGAACCAGGAGGCCAGTCCAAGTATTTCCCTCTTGGAATTCGAGAAGTGTCGCGAGGAGTTTCGCAAACAGATTAAATACCAAGGCAGCATCTACTCTGACTACGTTCAACTTGCCTCGGAATTGCCCTATTTCTATATCAGCGATGAGTATCGCGCCTTCTCGCCCAACGGCATGCATTTGGTCATCTGTGTCCACGGCTTGGATGGCAATTCGGCGGATCTGCGTCTGGTGCGCACTTATCTGGAGCTGGGATTGCCCGGCGTGAATCTCGAGTTTCTAATGTCGGAACGCAATCAGGGCGATACCTTCTCTGATTTTGATACCATGACTGATCGGTGGGTTAACATGCACTACTTATTCTTTATACTTTTCTACACTTTATTGAACTTCATTTGATTTCTTTGTAGGCTTGTGGCCGAGATCCTTTACCATATCGACAGCTGTGGACTGAATCCTGCCCGCATCTCTTTTGTAGCCCATTCCCTGGGCACGATCATAGTACGCAGCGCCTTGGCACGTCCCCAGATGCGTCCTCTGCTGCCACGCCTGCACACCTTTCTCTCGCTCTCCGGCCCGCATCTGGGCACGCTTTACAACACTAGTGGACTGGTCAACATGGGTACGTACTTCGTAGCAGTTGCCAGTGTTACCATTTCAGCAATTTTAAGAGTAGACTTGGCTATTTTGCAATTGCAAAATCTAGATAGTTTGATTGTTCAAAACTTCATATCTCTAAAACTCTACTCTTTTAAATCCTATTCCCTTAGGCATGTGGTTTATGCAGAAGTGGAAGAAGTCGGGCTCACTGTTGCAGCTTTGCATGCGGGACACCACAGACATGCGCAACAGTTTCCTTTACCGACTGAGCCAGCGCAGCACGTTGCATCATTTCAGCAACATTCTGCTATGTGGTTCCAGCCAAGATCGCTATGTGCCCGCGCATTCCGCACGTCTGGAGCTCTGCAAAGCGGCCATGAGAGATACCTCTTCACTGGGCACCATCTACAGGTGGGTTGGCATTCATTGAAAATAGTTATCCGAAGCTCCATTACATGTTCTTTAGGGAAATGGTGCACAATGTCATTGCACCCATTTTGGCCAGACCGGAATTGACGCTCGCCCGCTTCGATGTGCACCATGCGCTGCCTCACACGGCCAACACGCTGATTGGACGAGCTGCTCACATTGCGGTGAGATGGAAGAGGATTTGTCCAGATGGTTTTTCTGACCTAATCTCTCCTTTAACATTTCATAGGTCCTGGACTCAGAGCTGTTCATTGAGAAGTTCATGTTGATTGCAGGGCTGAAGTACTTTAGTTAACATGGATGCCGAGCATAATGGAACTGGAGCCAAAGTTGTAACTGTAACAAGAAATGAAATACTTCAGTTCATGTTGTTTGCAGGGCTGAAGTACTTTAGTTAACAGGGCTGCCGAGGATAATGGAACTGAAGCTTAAGCTGTAACTGCAGCAAGGACTCAAGTACTTCAGTTCATGATGGAATTATTGACAAGGTGACATACGCATTTATCTTGAGTATTTATTTTGCTCAGTGAAACAACGAACTGCGTAAAGCAAAGACTATAAAACTTTTTTTTTCCTATTTCTCCCATTATGGTGAAATAAATTAAAACTCACTGTTAGCTGAATACGTCACCTTGTTTATAATTTTGTCATGATAATGGATAATGGAATTGGAACTAAAAATGGAACTTTAACTTTTGAGCAGCCGTTAAAAAAGAAAACTGTAACATGTTTTTGTAGTCCTAAGACCGTTGTATTCGTATTTAAAAGTTATTTAATATGTAACACAAACATCTCTTCAGTTCCAAACACAGGGTACACACTGTTTGACTACGAAATACAAATAAGAACAAGTTTCTTCAGCCAACAGATTCCACTGCAGTTCAGTTGGAATAAGGAATTTATTGAAGCAAATTGTTAGACTTGACTTTTTTACCAATGCAAATCTTTTCTAGAGAATTGAAATTAGTAAAAATCGCAGCATAAGAAACCAAAAAAAATCCCATTAATCAAAACCAAAGAACGTTTAATCAAAAACTTTAACCAAAACTGCATAACAGTTGAAAACGTGTTATCGATAAATTACATTTTATAGCTAATAAGAGTTTAAAACTTGATGCAAAACGGAAGCCAAAGACATCATAAGTAGCCTAGATCTTAAGTTTAAAAAATCGAGACTTTTTGAAACGGTTGAATTGGAAATGCATTCATTAACGCGATAAATGAAATGATCATGTTAAGTATACGTAAACTAACGGTAGCTGAGCACATTGAATACAAGGTTGCATTTCGATAACTTTAGCAGAATTCAAATGTATTAGCAATTTGTGAGACTAATTAAAAAGAAAACAAACAAAATAAATATGAGAACAAATGGTTTTTTCCAAATCTTTGTACTGCTAACATAAAAGCGACTATGGTAGAAAGAAATAGAGTAGAGTTACTAGAAGTTTGTAGAGTTGAGTAGATAAAATGCATTTGTGGAGTGTCAATTAAGCTGAAGGTCTTGTCTGAATTTTCTTTTGCCTCTGCAAAAATCTGAATATGTTATTGGGAACAACAAACAAATTAGTAAATGAATCGACATGTAGAAAGCAGTTAGGTCAACTTGAAAATTTGTAGTCTAGTTGTAGAGTTATACTACATACATACATAGTTATGTGTTTCTGAGCTTTTTTCAAATTGTTGTTGTGAACCATTTAGCTTGCCTATATCAAATTCTTTTTATACCTTTAAAAAAAAAAATACCCGTTTTTGACTATACATACCAGAAGTTGAATTCTACATGTATAACCGTCCTAAAACTTAAACAATGTACTATTTCAACTTGCAAACATTTTGATTTTAACAAACTTCTTTTATGCATACTATTTAAAATATGTGTGAGCTAATTCCTAAGCCACTTCGATTTTACACAATGTATTCGAATATACCCTAAGTTGCAATTTAAATGTTTTTAATTTCAATAAACTATACTAAAATAAAATTTTAGTAAAATTCAAATGCTGGTTCTTTTTTTTAATAAATGTTTAACTGCCATTTCGGATTTCAAATATTGAAATACCGCCGACTCTCAACAGTCGAAATATCGCCATCGATATCGGCGATAGTGAGTAACTTATCGACTGTGTGCAAGTATCGATACCCCAACACAGCTGTTTTATCTCCAATCGAGCGCAGCTTGTTGACGATGTAATTTAATAAATCGCTTGAAATTGAAGAAAAATCATCTATAAGTCAATCAAAATTGTTTAAAGACCACACCCAACGATGGCAAACCGTGCGCCTATGCTGCGAATCGGCCAGCAAGATCTAAAGTGTCGTCAAGGCTGTGGATTCTATGGGAACACACAGTTCGATGGACTCTGCTCGAAATGTTTTCGCGAGCGCAACGATAAGCAGCGGAAAAAGCGTAAGCGAATTGCTTGGGTGGTTTATCTATCTATAAAAGCCAATTAGTCATGCCTGTGCTTTCCATGTTTCAGTGAAAGCCAGCGAGGATAATGAAACGATTAATACTGTTCCCAGTAACGTTGGCGGCCACACGGAGCGCAGATCGCCGCAACATTTGCTCTCCCTGGGCCGATCAAAGACAAAGAAACAACCGGAGAAGGAACAGACACAAAACGAGACACCAGCAGCCAGCACAATGCCAAAGAAAAAGTCCATAGTACCAGCTGTGCTGCAAAAGACGCTGAAAAGTAAATTCCCAGCTGTTGTGCAGAAACAACAAAAACAACATGTTCCAACTGCCACGGAGAATCAATTTATGCTGCAATTGCGACAGTTGCAACTGCCCGACGACGCCAAGCGCAAGCTTAAAAGCGAAATCCAACGATTGGACCATGAGATACGCAAATATATGAACAACAGCAGCAGCAAGAATGTGGATGAGTTGTCTGATCTTGTACAGAATGCGTATACGCGATTTGCAGATGTTGTGCACAACGATCCACGATTCGAGATTGCTACAAATGAAGATCGGGATATTGCCATAGATTTCTTTGAGAAAGTTGTCATGACACAGAATCACAAGTGAGTCATTCTGTTTCTGTTTGTCCCCCATCATCGTTTATATCATATATTTTGTTGCAGTTTCCTTTTCAGTCCGTACTTCACCACAGACGAGGACAGCGACGTCAAGGTGCAGAAACGTATACGTCAATTAAGCTGGATTACAGCCAAGCATCTTGACTGCAGTATTGATGAGGTGAATGCGGAGGCGAGGGATTTGGTTTACAATGCCATATCAGAGCTAGTGGGCATTGATTCCTACTATTCGCCGCAGGAGAAACTGCTTTGCACTGTACGCTGCTGTCGTCACATCTTTGAGCTCTTGAAACGTGCAACTGGTGGTCCAGCGAGTGCCGATGATTTCCTACCAGCTCTAATCTTTGTGGTCCTCAAGGCGAATCCCGTGCGTCTACATAGCAATCTCAACTTTGTCAATCGCTTCACCAACGCGTCGCGTGTCATGAGCGGCGAGGGAGGTTATTACTTCACCAATCTCTGCTCGGCCATTGCCTTCATTGAAAATCTGAATGGTGAAAGTCTTAGCATCAGTTCGGAGGAATTTGAGGCCTTGATGTCGGGCGAACAGGCGTACAGCACGCCCTGGGAGAGTGCACTGTTGGCCTGTGAGAGTCTGCATCTGATTTCGGAGAACATGAAGTGCATGGAGCAATTAAAGCGACGTAATTCAATGATGAGCACCGGCATTACGGACTTTGAGCGGGAACTCATTGACTTTCAACGCGAGGTGACCGAGAAAGTGGACACGGTCATGGCCAAAGCGCCATTGACTCTGCTGCCGATCAAGACGCCGGCGTTTCTGATTAAGCAGGCGCGTGCTCATTTGGCACAGGAAGGCGTTGAAGCCGCTGTGGGACATTATCAGTCCAATCTGCTAAGTGGCGGCCTCGGTCAACACTCGCTGACACCTAAGGGGAAGGAGTTGCGAGCTATAACGCCAGAGGATTCAAATTTGGAGGCGACGCATACTTTGGCCCTCAAGGACAACAGCATTGCCACCGTTGGACGCCTGTCGCCGCTACATCCGAATCTTTCACAGCAGGATCAGCTCTTTGCTTCGCCTATATTCAATTATACGCCCTTTGACGCTGTCTCACTGCTCGAAGAATCTTCCGACAATGGGGATGTTCTGATGCTGGGCACAGAATTTCAGGGCGGTCTCACGAACATCAACTACGACTTTGATTTGTCCGACCAGAGCGGCGACAACAGCGTTGCAGAAGAGTCCAAGTTGAATCTCGACGAATTTGATCCTCTCGTGCAACGTCCCGTCACAAATCCTGTCGCCGTGGAGACGAGTCTGCTGGATACAACAACGGATAGTTTAATAGATAGCGAAGTGCCGGGCACTGGAGTGCTTTTGCCGTCGCCCCTAAAGCCGGAAGTGGCCAATTATCGCGGCTTCTCCAACTTTGATATTCCAAGCATTTCCTGCAACACGGGAGATTTCAGCTCGCTCAATCAGGATATTAATGATTCTGTTGAAAGCCACAAATAGATGTCCAATTTGCATACAAAAACTTGTAAATAATAATATCTTGATTATAATTGCACATATTTACTTATGTAAATTAACAATTTATAATTAGCAATTTCATAAAATAAATTTCAATCGAAAAAGCGTTATTTAAAGCTATCGATACGTATTCGATAAATATTTAAATACGATACGATACTTGGTCGAACTAGACTTGTTTGAATACTCAAAAGTAGTTCTGGTCAGAATTATGAAAACTCTAATATTTATGCTTGCTTTTCTCGCTGAATATATTCATTTACATAAATTAACCATTACTCATAGGTACAATTACCAAAATTTCAATTGTAGCATTAATCGAAGCTATTACTAACGATACTTTTTCGATGAGAATTCAAATAGTATCGCCATGAACAAGCATCGATTCTTTTCAGGCTTCATTGAATGATTTTGTCCAACTAGACTTTACTTTTGTTCGACTAGTCAATGCAGTATAGTTCTAGCTAAAAAAATTAGAACCGCATTTTTTTATACTGGTTCACATGGTTTCACATACCTATTAATATAAATTAAAATTTTAAATACTATTTTAACTGACACGTTATTTAAAGTAATTTTATTCAACTATCGAGAGCTATCGATATTTACTCGATACGAATATAAATGGTATCGCAATGAGCAGGCATCGATACTTTACAGGCTTCATCGAATGATTTTGTCCAATCAGACCTTACTTTTGTTTGAATAGTCAGAGCGAACAGTCGAGTTCTGGTCGGAAAAATGAGAGCTGGAATATTTCTACTTGTTGCTGTCGCAGCGATAATAAGCGCTGCTGCTGCGTCAAGTCTTCCGGCCGGTGAAATGTTCCACGATCCACTGGAACACGATTCACTCCACGACAAACATTTCGAGGGCGGCGAACACAATATAAAATACGACCACGAAGCCTTTTTGGGTGCCGATGAGGCCAAAAAGTTTGACGACCTTACGCCGGAGGAGAGCAAACGACGTCTTGGACTGATTGTGGATCGCATTGATGAAGATAAGAACGGTTTTATAACATTGGCTGAGCTGAAGAATTGGATTCAATACACGCAACGTCGCTACATTGACGAAGATGTGGGTCGAGTGTGGCGTGAACATAATCCCGATAACAATGCCACCATCGGCTGGGAAGTTTATCGCAAGAAGGTCTATGGCTTCATGGATGGCATGAGAAAGGAGGACTTGGAAGAGGAGGAGCGTGGTAAGCACTAGCAAATAGGGCTGCACAATCAACGATGGTTAAATTGATAATATCGATCATTTGATTATCGAAGATTTGATTGATTAAAGATAAAAAGTTAAAAAATAAATAGTTGCGAATCAAGTTAAAGCAGTCGACAACAAAAATAATGGAACATTGTAAAATAACAGAAAATAAGATCATAACTTAACAATTATAATTAAACTGCGGGGAAAATGATTTAAAAATTACATTCGATAATCGATATAACATATAATTTGAATTCAATATCCTTTGACAGGTATCTCCTACAAGAGCATGTTGAAACGTGATCGCCGTCGTTGGGCCGTCGCCGATCAGGATTTGGATGATCAGCTGACACGCGAGGAATTCACCGCCTTCCTACACCCCGAGGAGCATCCCACCATGCGTGATGTAGTGTTGCAAGAGACCACCGATGATTTGGACAAGGACAAGGATGGCAAAATCTCTGTAGATGAATATATTGGCGATATGTATCGTCCATCCAAGGCTGATGAGGAAGAGCCCGAATGGGTGCGAAGTGAGCGAGAGGCGTTTAGCAAATATCGCGATCTGGACAACGATGGTTATCTGAATGAGGCGGAAATCCGTCAATGGATTGTGCCCAACGACTTTAATCATGTCGAGAGTGAAGCTAAGCATCTGATATTCGAGGCCGACGTGGATCACGACGAGCAGCTGACCAAGGAAGAGGTCCTAGACAAATACGACGTCTTTGTGGGCTCCCAGGCTACAGATTTTGGTGAAGCTCTCGCTCGTCACGACGAGTTCTAAGATTACAGCAATGAGAGAAACTGAGGAATCTCAATCATTTTTTTAAGTCTGCAACTCCAACTCGAATGCCAAATAAATTTTAATTACATATATGTATGTGTGTTTAGCAAATAAGTGAAAAACTCTGACAAGTGCATTAAAAACAAAAACCAACAAATGACTGTAGCTCAAAGAAAAGCATCAATTTATGTTCAATTGATTTGATTTCAGCGTTTTTATTCATATGCGTACAAAAACAGACACGTCATCCACACAGACTCTTTACGATTGGCCCAGTGGGATCGCATCAGTGATGCCAACTTTTCTGGGCATAAATAAGCTACATTAACATTTACAAATGGCTAGAAAGTTTTCAAAATAGTTAGCTTAACTTGTTTTTGTATCCAATGCACGATAAATCAAGTAGTATCGATGTGTCCAAAATATTTTTTACTATGAACGTATAATAAACTCTGAAGATATTCAAGATTAAATGTTACTCAGAAAGAAGAAGATAAGACTGACGATACACGCAACTTTCTGCGTGTTTGTTTGTGTGTGTATGCGCTTGCTTGGTTAATCTTCTCAAATGGTGTAAAGATATTTTGCATTTTAGCTAGCCGCTATTTCCCACACTAAAACTGGCCGGAAAATAGCTGAATTGTCAGCAATGGATCGCATTCGTATTTTCTCTGCTTATGGACACGTCAGATACACATACACAAATGACCACATATGCAGTCATTCACACAACACTTGCATGTGTGTGTGTGTGTGTGTGAGACGCGTCCGCCTCTGTAACATAAACATAAAACGCTTTTGTTGTTGCGCCGCTGTGCCCGATTAATTTCCAGCTGCGAGAACATTCCAACAACACCAACAACAACAACAAAACAGAAATCAAAAACAACGGGTCTATTCGAAATCTCTTGCGTTGGACGCTGATTTTATATTTCTTCTGTTTTTGGTTTTCAATTTGCTGTGATAAGCATTTTGTCAATGATACGCCGTAGTAAATGTTGAAATTGAAAACCAACAATAAGAGAGACCTGTTGAGGTCGCTGCAAATGGCGCTCACACATACAAACATACAGGGTGAGGGTAAAAGTCATCATGTGGAGAAATGTCAATTCGATTTTGACATTTGTGAAGTAAAGAAACGCAGAATACAGAATCGAAAAGCCACGAATCAATTTAATAGTGTGGTTACCCTTGCCCCACCCTGTATATATGTATGCGTTTTGCATTGGGGATACTCAAGATTGTAATTAAATTTTATATGCTTTATTTGAATTCCATTGACACATTTATGTATGTATTATGTATATGTTATTAATTTTGCTGTTTTCGGCATTTTTTTGTTTTTTGTTTTGTTTGTTCTCATCAATGTTTAAAATACAAAGTATGCAAAGTTTCATTTTGTGTTTTTTTTTCTTTCTATCTTTCTTTGTGTATTTTAAATCAGTACATGTACATAGTATACGAAGGACATTTATTATCTTATTATGTAGCAATTAAAAAGTTGTTTGGTTCCACAATATGGAAATTGCGCTGATGCTGTTAGGAATTGCATCCCATGCATCAAGATATCTTTTATTATTTTTATAGTATGTATTTCTGCCTAATCTTTGCCAACTTCTTCTTCTTCTTCTTTTTCTAACTTTGATTCTCAGCAACAGTTTCTAAATACAATATGTGTGTGTGTATGTGTGTAGTTATTTAATTGTAATTGCAATGGAACGATCATTATCATCATCATCATCATCATTATCAGCTTTATCTTTATCTTCATCATCTACATTTATGCTCTTTCGGCTCCTTAGATACAATTTTCTTTCTATAAAGTTCTTCTCTTTTTTTTTTGGTTTTACAACATTAATTTTTAATTAACTTTTAGTTCAAATTAATGCACATGGTTGAAATTAGTTTGAATTGTATTTCAAAATGAAAAACAAAACACACAACGAAACGAAACAAGTGAAAACGACAAGCACAATTAACAGAACAGAACTTGAAAAGTTAGTATAGAAAATTCGGTTTCCCAAGCGTGTGTGTGTGTGTGTGTTGGGTAAGTTTCAACAGAGCAAAAATACATGCAGGTGGAGTGTACTAACAAGTTAACGTATTCACCACAGTTGCTTACTTATTTTTGGCAGTATGGAAGCAGAACAATGTTGTGAATAAAGTGAACTTAGTATAAGCTGACGTATTCACCACAGTTGCATGCTTGGTGCCTCAACAAATCGAAATCATATTGCAAAAAGATAAGGTATAGTTTTCTCACCACAATGAGAGAAATAGATGAATATTTTTGCAACAAATTGGGAATTCACCACAACGGTGTACGTCATCTTAAGGTGAATTTGCAATATGGTGGCGAATTCCAAACTTGCAACTGTGATAAATACGTCACATTATAGAAAATTCAAGACCCTGCTGCGTCATCTTTTAGTAATTCCACCATGGACACCTTGCTCCTGAGCACACGCCTCTCTCTCTCTCTCTCCCTCTCTCTCTCTTTCACTCACTTTCTCTCCTTTCGCTGCTTAAGTTACATAATTGTTATTAGTTAATAATATTACGTTATTAAATAGACTTGACGACAAATACAAATACAATGCTTCGTGGGTGTTCTTCTGTATGCATGTGTGTGTGTGTGTGTTGATTGTGTATGTGTTTGTGTGTGTGTGTGCGTCTTAAAATTAAAGCAATGCGCATTTACGCTTCGATTTTGGCTGCAGAACGGGACAAAGAACCGATCTTATAGCCTCATCAAATACCGTTTTTAGGCCCTTTTGCGTCAGTGCCGAACACTCCAAATATTTAACAGCCCCAATTTCTTTGGCCATAGCCAATCCCTGGGGATATGTTATCGGCGCCAGTTTCTTATCGCGCAGCTTCTCAATCGTGTTCTTATCATCGCGCAAATCCAACTTGGTGCCCACCAATATAATTGGCGTACTCGGGCAATGATGACGTACCTCCGGATACCATTTGGCGCGTACATTCTCAAACGATGCCGGATTCACCAGCGAAAAGCAAATGAGAAAGACATCGGTCTGTGGATACGATAAGGGACGCAAACGATCATAATCCTCCTGTCCGGCCGTATCCCATAATCCCAAATTGATGGGCTTTGCATCGACCATCACATTGGCCGAGTAATTGTCGAATACGGTGGGTATGTATTCGCCGGGAAATGCATTTGTCGTATAGCTGATGAGCAGGCAAGTTTTACCGACTGCGCCGTCACCGACGACGACACATTTAATCGCCTGCATATTTGTTGCGTTTGCTTTTGTTGCTTTATGTGATTGTGCGGCTGTTGTAGTTGTTGTTGTTGTTACAGTTGTAGTTGTAGTTGTCTTTGGTTAGGGTGGTGCTGGCTGGCGTTGTTGTTGTTGTTGGGCTGGGGCTGTTGCTGTTTTGCTGTCGTTGTTTCCTTTAAGCTTCGCCTTTGGATCCTCACTTATTATATTAAATGACTCGCGACCTGTCTGGCCGTCACGGGGTGGGCGCGTTTGTTCTTTCTTGCGTTTTTAATGCGCGTTTTGTGCGTTTTTTTTTCAGCAAAAAAATAATTTTCTGTGTACTGCCTGATAGCGTATCGATATTGCAACTCATCGATAACATGAGTGCAACTATCGTGGGCACATCGAACGTATCGATATTTATGTCAGATTCAGCTATCGATAGTTGAAAACTAATTTAAATCCATTTTAATTAAAAATAAACAGGTCAACATTTAAATTAAACGCAAATAAATTTTATAAATATGACTAATCCCAAATATTGTCGTTTTATAAACAGAATGCAAAACAGTTGTGTCTTTTAAGTAATGTTTTAGCTAGGCAAATAAAAAGTATTTATTTTAATATGCGAGAAATTAATTACAAAATAAGTGTCATTTATTATAATTATTATATATTCAATAAAAATTATAATTAATTTCAATCGATTATATCGACAGATTCGCCTTGCAAGTGTCAGCAGCGCACACAGCTGTATTGTCGCGGCGAATTAGCTATTGTGAATGCAGTTTTCGCCGGTGCGAAGTCATTTGTTTAAACGCGCCCACCAAAGCAACAACACACGTTCGGTCGACGTTATTTTATTTGCTAATTTATCAGATAAACTGTAAACATTTGCTAAATTTATTGCCCGCAAAATATGTCTGACGTGTTCATTGTATCAGCGGCCCGAACGCCAATTGGTAAACAAATGATTTTCATAGAAAACTGATGCAATATTCTAAACCGAAAAAAAATAAAAACTTTCTCTTTGCATGTTTTTGTTTTCTTTTTTTTTAGGCAGCTTCAATGGCACGCTTTCTAAACTGAAGGCATCTGATTTGGGAAGTGTGGTTATCAAAGAGGTGCTGAAAAGGGCCAATGTGGAAGCGCCAAATGTCAACGAAGTCATAATGGGTCAGGTAAGATTGTAGTTAGCATATTTGTTGTTATTGGCATAATTATCGTGTTTGCTTAAATTAGAGATGAGCGATATGGTGACATTTGTGTCCCATTGACAAACTGTGACTGTTACAACTAAATATCAGTGACTGTGACTGTTATGACTGTAAATAGGTCAAACATATCATTTGGTTTATTAAGTTTTAAAATTGAAAAATTGAAAACGCGTTATTTACTGCAAGACCATAGTGAAGAAAATGCCTAATATCATTCAGTGACATAATATCACTGTTAAAATGTCATTCAATGACCAAATATTATTCAGTGACCAAATATCATTCAGTGACCAAATATCATTCACTGGATACTTTTGATATTTTGTCACTGCAGTGACGTAAATATCGCCCATCTCTAGCTTTAATTGTTATGTAAATGATAAAACAAAATAGAAACATTGACAGGCACTCGCTGCGGGCCAAGGTCAGAATCCCGCTCGTCAAGCCTCCCTGAAGGCGGGACTGCCCATTGAGGTTCCCGCCTATGGCATCAACATGCTCTGCGGATCCGGTTTAAAGTAAATATGCCAGACTTTCATATCAACAGATATATGTTTATACTATATTACTTATTTGCTTACAGAACCGTTGTGCTGGGTTATCAGGCAATTAAGGCCGGCGATGCGAAGATTGTGGTTGCCGGTGGCCAGGAGAACATGTCGCTGGCTCCACACGTGATGCATCTGCGTCAGGGCGTTAAAATGGGACCGGGAACACTGGTTGATTCCATGCTGCACGACGGTCTTACCGATGCCATGGAGCTTATTCATATGGGCATTACGGCCGAGAATCTCGCGGAACAGTATCAAATAAGTCGAGAGGCGCAGGATGCTGCCGCCGTGCAATCCCAACAACTTGCAGACTTGGCACAGCGGCAAGGATACTTTGACAACGAGATTGTGCCGGTAGAGATCAAGGATCGCAAGGGCACAACACTCTTTACCAAGGATGAGTATATCAAGAGCGACTGCAGCATTGAAGGATTACAAAAGTTGCGGACCACCTTCAAGGATAATGGCACAATCACCGCTGGCAATGCTTCCGGCGTAAATGATTCTGCCGCCGCATTACTGCTCATGTCCGGCGAGGAGGTCAGCAAGCGTGGAATTCAGCCGTTGGCCAAGATTGTGGGCTGGGCGCAAAGCGGCATTGAACCCAAGGTGATGGGTCTGGGTCCAGTTACCGCCGTGGAAGCATTGGTAAGGATTCCTATTTGCTTTTGACATTCTTTATGGTAATCTCTGGTTTTTTTTTTTAGCTGACGAAAATTGGGTGGACCCGCGATGATGTCGATCTGTATGAGCTGAACGAGGCCTTTGCTGCTCAATCTCTGGCTGTGTTGCAGTGCCTTCAGCTGGATGCCAGCAAGGTGAATGTGCATGGCGGCGCCATTGCCTTGGGTCATCCCATTGGCGCTTCCGGCGCACGTGTCTTGGTCACGTTACTCTACGCTCTGCAGCGCACGGGCGGACGACGTGGCATCGCCTCACTTTGCATTGGCGGCGGCATGGGCATCGCTTTGGCCGTGGAACGAATCTAAATTAGCTATCAATTAGCCAATTGAATTCTATAATTTTTCCCCACTTGATAAGTGCAAAGTTTTCTTCTCTATGTATTGTTATATTCTCTGCTAGTTTTGGGTATTACACATGGTCACAAATACTTGTATAAACTTGTAAAAATAAATAAAAATTGTTAATTACGATATTAGTAATGCGCGTGCTTGTTATTTGTTTAAAATTGTAAATAAATATTCTGCTTGCATTAGAAAACAATCAAATATTTAACTTTATCTATATATCTATAAGTATAAATCTCTTTCTCTTGACTGCATGATCAGTGTGGAGAGCAATAAGAAGGCTGGGACTGAATCAGAGAATAACTTAATAAAGCAAATAAAAAATCAAGAAATTGTCTATCAGAATAATAGTTTATTTTTGAATAATGAATTATAAAATTTCATAAAATAGAATTCGAAAAACAATTTATTAAGTTTCATTTTGAGATATTCATCAGAGTTTATATTAGTCTATTGACCTGTATTTATAAATTTATAAAAGTAAATAATGCAAATTATAATACAAATAAATTCAGAAGACGTTTTAAAGATGTATACAAGAGAACAATAATTTACTATAGGTTTATTTTGATTTATTTATAAAAATACAAAAAACTGTCTATCATAAAATTGTCTAAAACTTGTTAGCGAGTTTGTTAAACCTTGAGTTGTATGATTTATAAAGTAGTTGAATGCAATTTATAAAGATTGAAAGGAGAGGATTAACATATTAAAGGTTGACCTACTATTATTTATTAAAACTCAAGCAATTGTGTAGCTGAAAAATAGTTGTTTTTTTATTTTTATTAAAATGGCCTTGCAAAGTCTTTAGTTAGTTCTAGGAATTATCTAAGCCTGTCGGGGGATAGTTAGTACTTAAAATAGACAATCCCTTCAATTGCTTACATTAAAGCTTTGTACATTTAACAATGTCTAAGGCAATTTGCACTTACAAGTATAGTATGTAATACATTGCAAATATTTAAATACTCGAACAATACAAAATGGTTAGTCTAAATTGAGTTATGGAATTCTCTAGAGAATAACAAATCTCTCAGTTGAATACTAATAGAATTACTTGGACTTTGTTTATTATTGTACGTGTAGAATAATTAAAATCTGTTGATCAATTTGTATGCGGTCGAAAGTGGAACATAATTGAATGTATTAACTGCTTGTGAGTATTGCTTATTAGCAGTTCATCAATTAGACGCCCCCGCCGTGCCAGGAGGTCGTCAGGTTGCTGCTCATGAGTTGTTCTGGCAGCGCCGGATAGAACCCATTGACATTGGTGGACACGATGCGTTCTGTGGGCGGCATTTGGGCCACTTGATCCATGGAGCTAACACAGATTTGGGCATAGTTGGCAATGAAGCCAGACCAGAGTGTTGGCGTGTTGCCAATAAAGAAATATGAATCCCAAAACTGAGAAGACAGCACAGCATTGAAGGCATAATCCTTCTGATCTACGAGCGACAATTCCTCGGCAATGGCCACCGTATCAAAGTCACGATGTTTGACAGGCGTATAGATATCCTGAATGATGTTGTCACCAAAGTAAAGAGCACGCGCCTCGCTTGTGCTCTTATTCAACTGCTTGGCCATTGTCTGATGTAGTTGATGCCAGTTGCCCTGCGAGTAAACCTCTCCCGACTCGAGATCCGCCTCCAGACTCAGCTCGCTATCGGGCAGCTCACGTTTGGCCTCGTTGTCCACGATCATGAAGGGTCGCTTCATTGTAAAGAAACCCGGTTTCTTGGCAAACGTGACCACAAAGTCGAACAACTCCTGCCAGTTTTGGCCAAACGCTTGCGTAGCCGTCAAATTGGCAAAGTCAATGTTCGAGCCGGTCAACAGGAACAGTTTCTTGCCATTGGCCCGCAATTCCTGCAGCCAAGAGATTAACTTTTCACTGCTGCGCAGTACATAGCGTTGAGGTTCCGCTCGCATGGCTTTAAAGTAGAGACTCTTGTCGTTGCTAAAGTGGTCCCGGCTGTAGATCCTCATCAATCCATCCAGTACATCCTGCCAGACTTTGTACTCCTCCTTGGGTGCTCCTTGTGAACCGCTGTCTCGGTCCACAATATCCACCGCTTGGGCAAATACCAGGGCACTCGGCATATCGAAGTAATCGAGCAGTGTGCGCATTTGCAGAGCAGCCGGTCCATTCCATGTGGACAGTGGATCATTGTAGAATGCCGTAGCAATGTCCCAGCGTCTTTCCGATCCATAGATGGCCACAATCTCATCATCGCTGAGACGCCGTGTGCCATGGGAGGCACGTAGAATGATCGCCTCATGACTTAGCTTCAAAATATTGCCACGTCTGCCATCGAGGATCAGACCCTTCTGCAGGAAATCCATGTCCAACTGTTGCTGCAACAGCGCCTGTGAATATCCCTTCTCTTCGACCAGATATTGTTTCAACACATTGTAAATCAGCGTTGTCATCTGCTGCAAATCGTAGCGTAGCAGAGTTCCATCCAAGTCAAAGCCGATGATATCATAGTTCATCAGCGTCAGTTCTTTGCAATACGAATTCATGATGGTGCTTGCCGAATACCTTGAGTAACTAACGGACCTTCGTTTTGTTATCAACTGTGCACTTGACATTTGAATGCGTTTGCTCAGCTGATTGTTGCCACCGTCGCGCGTAGAATTTAGCGCCAATTTTGCGGAGTCTTGACAGCTCTTACATAATTGGTCCGAAACATATGTTCGACTTTGTTTGTATACTTTTTCTGCTTGGAACTTTGTTGTTGATGCTACCGCTGTTATTGCTGTTGTTGTGGCGCGTACATTGGCTGCCAGATGGCACAAGCCCACTCGCCAGACGCCCGCTTGCATTTTACTTTGACCTAATACATATTTTGATTTAAAATTTTGACTAAATAATACATTTTACTATAAATTTCACTAACTACATTATTTTATCAATACACATTGCCACCTCACAACAGTCGATGGCACATTCGATTTTGACTTCAAGCCTTTCGATTAATACTCCTATCGATAAGGCAACGCTAGGTGTCGATATATCGTCAGTGTGAAGGCTTTTTATAGCAAGCAGTGATGCCCGTTTGGCCAAAAATCTAGCATTTTTTCAAATATATCAGTTTTAAATTGTTGAAACCCTAAAACCAAGAAATTTGTTGGATTTGTGGGTGCATTTAAATATTTTCTTTTCAAGCATTTTGTTTTTTATTTATACTTTTTCCATTCTTTTTGTATTTGTATGTGTTTTAAATCTAGCTTATTATAACTGTCAATATTCGGGCAACACTCATGGCAAGCATACCGATTATTTCTCACGCTTACGACGAATCGGTGTAGCAACTCTGTGTGTCAATTTATCGCGAGTGTGAATGTTTTTTTATGGCAAGCGTACCGCATTAAAAAGTAAATTGTGGATTATTTTGCGTATATAAAACGCGTTTAAGTGCCCAAGTGTTTGGTTCTTAAGCCACGGAAGTTGCAATCATGTCCACATGCATTGAAATTCCGCTGCAGGACACCGACGAGGTAAGTTTGTGCAGTCTGTACAACGTCCTCCAATGCGACCGCGTTTGCTACCAGAAAATGAGAAAAAAACCTATTACGAAAATTGATTGTTGCAGGTCATCGAGGTGGATCCAGACCAACTGCCAGAATGCTCCGAGGTGTTCAGCATACTGCTGCAGGAGCGTGCTCCGTTGCACGTCTGGGTTAATGTGGCGGTAAGTTAAATGCATGCAATTTCTGATACAAGTGGCCAGCACATAATACTTGTTGACTTCATTGCAGCTGGCGTACTACAAGCAAAAGAAGACCGATGACTTTATTACGCTGCTGGAGGCAGCACGTGAAAAGGGCACCACGGACTACCGTGATTTCAAAACGGATCAGATGCGTGCCCTGGACATGTTGGCCGCCCACTATGTGCAGGAGGCGTACCGCGAGAAGTCCAAGGACAAGAAGCGCGAGCTGTTTATGAAGGCCACCAATCTGTATACGAGTGCGGATAAGATCATTATGTATGATCAAAGCCATTTGCTTGGACGAGCCTACTTCTGTCTGCTCGAGGGCGACAAAATGGATCAGGCGGATGCACAATTCAATTTTGTGCTTAATCAGTCGCCCTCGAATATTCCATCGCTGCTGGGTAAAGCCTGCATTGCATTCAATCGCAAGGACTATCGCGGTGCCATGGCCTTTTACAAAAAGGCTTTGCGTACGAATCCCAATTGTCCGGCCAATGTGCGTATTGGCATGGCACATTGTTTCCTTAAGATGGGCAATGCAGAGAAGGCCAAGTTGGCCTTTGAACGTGCCCTGCAGCTGGATCAGCAGTGTGTGGGCGCTTTGATCGGCCTGGCCGTGCTCAAACTTAATCAACTGGAGCCGGAATCCAATAAGCTGGGCGTGCAAATGTTGTCCAAGGCCTACACTATTGACAATGCCAATCCGATGGTCCTCAATCATTTGGCCAATCATTTCTTTTTCAAGAAGGACTATCAGAAGGTGCATCATCTGGCGCTGCACGCCTTTCACAACACGGAAAACGAAGCGATGCGCGCCGAAAGTTGTTACCAGCTGGCACGTAGTTTCCATGCCCAAAGCGATTACGACCAGGCATTTCAGTACTACTATCAATCGACGCAGATTGCGCCAGCCAACTTTGTGCTGCCCCATTACGGATTAGGACAGATGTACATCTATCGCGGTGACACGGAGAACGTAAGTTAAGTTTTTTGAATGATAGATCAAATGCTAATATCCAAATATCTTTTTTATAGGCTGCACAATGTTTTGAGAAAGTGCTCAAGATTCAGCCAGGCAATTACGAGACCATGAAGATCCTCGGTTCACTCTATGCGCACTCCAATTCCCAGACAAAGCGCGACATGGCTAAGACACATCTCAAGAAGGTTACCGAACAGTTTCCCGAGGACATTGAGGCCTGGATTGAGTTGGCACAGATATTGGAACAAAATGATTTGCAGGCTTCGTTGAATGCTTATGGCACTGCTTCCAGCATTTTACGGGACAAGGCCAAGTACGAGATTCCGGCGGAAATACAAAATAATGTCGCCTCTCTGCATTATCGTTTGGGTAATCTGAGAATGGCCAAGGATACGCTGGAATCGGCACTGCAACATGCCAGCTCCGAAATGGATAAGGATGTCAAATATTACGAGTCTATTCAGGTGACCATGAAGTATAATCTGGCGCGGCTTAACGAGGCAATGAGCAGCTTCGATGTGGCCGATAAACTGTACAAGGAGATCCTTAAGGAACATCCCAATTACATTGATTGCTATCTACGATTGGGTTGCATGGCCCGTGACAAGGGTTTGATTTTTGTCGCCTCGGATTTCTTCAAGGATGCACTCAATATCAACAATGACAATCCGGATGCGAGATCTCTGCTGGGCAATTTACATTTGGCCAAAATGCAATTTGCTCTCGGTCAAAAGAACTTTGAGACCATACTTAAGAATCCGGCTACAGCCTCGGATGCATATTCGCTGATTGCCCTGGGAAATTTCTCGCTGCAGACACTGCATCAACCGAGTCGGGACAAGGAGAAGGAGCGCAAGCATCAAGAGAAGGCGTTGGCCATTTTCAAACAGGTAAGTCGAAGGCAACGATGAATTGTGACCAGAGATGTGAAACACCGTCATATTCTTCTTCTTCGTGCAGGTGCTGCGCACGGATCCGCGTAACATTTGGGCCACCAACGGCATCGGGGCCGTGCTTGCCCACAAAGGCTGCGTCATCGAGGCACGCGACATCTTCGCCCAGGTGCGTGAAGCCACCGCGGACTTCTGCGACGTCTGGCTGAACATTGCGCACGTCTATGTGGAGCAGAAGCAATATATTAGCGCCATCCAGATGTACGAGAACTGCATGAAGAAGTTCTACAAGCACAACAATGTCGAGGTGATGCAGTATCTCGCCCGCGCCTATCTGAGGGCTAATAAGCTGGTGGAAGCCAAGGCCGTGCTGCTGAAGGCGCGACGTGTTGCTCCCCAGGACACTGTGCTATTGTTTAACATTGCTGTGGTGTTGTCCCGCCTGGCCATGGCCATACTCAAGGATGAGAAGTCCACGCTGGAGGTGGTGCTGCAGGCGGTCCACGAACTGGAACTGGCCCACAAATACTTTCAATACTTGTCCGTGCACGGTGACAAGACGCGCTTCAACATTGAGGTGGCAGGCGTGGAGGCCAATACCTGTCAGGATCTGTTGTCGCAGGCACAATATCATGTGGGACGTGCCCGTCGCATTGATGAGGAGGAGCGCACGCTGCGTCGCCGACAGGAGGAGGAGCGCGAAGCCTTTAAGTTGAAGGTGCAGGAGCAACGCAAGCGACGCGAAGAGGAGGCCAAAACATCGCGGGATCAACTGTTGGCCAAGCGACAGGAGTATGTGGAGAAAACAAAGAATTTGCTCGTTATTGCGGTCGAAAAGGAACAGGTCAAGAAGGGCGGCGGACGTTCACGCAAGGATGATTATATATCCAATACGGACAGCGGAGATGGAGCACCACGGGAGGGCAACGAGCGACGCCCTAAGAAGAAGAGTAAGGGCGGCGAACGGAAGAAGGGCAGCGGACGAAAACGTAAAACGGAGAAATATGAAAGCGATACCGATCAGGAATCCGGTGGCAGGGACAACAAGCGCAAGAAGAAGAAGCAGCAGCAACAGAAGAACGCCAAGAAGTCTGATGAGAAATTGACCGGCAAGCAGCGACTCAAGATCGTGTCCAAGGAGACGATATCCACGAGCGAATCCGAGAGCGACGGCAAACGCAGTCGGAGCAGAAACCGCAGCAGAAGCAAATCCGGTAGTGGCAGTCGCTCCGGCAGCGCCAGCAATCGCAGTCGCAGCAGAAATCGTTCCGGCAGCAGAAAGAGCACCAGTCGCAGCCGGAGTCGTAGTGGCAGCGCCAGTGGCAGCGATCGTGGCCGGAAGCGCAGCAGGAGTCACAGTGGCAGCGACAGCGATGGCGTTGCACAGCGTAAACGTGCCAAGAATCGCATTGAATCTGGCGGCGAATCCGATGGATCACGTTCCAAATCCCGTTCACGTTCACGCTCCAAATCCCGCTCACGTTCACGCTCCAAGTCCCGCTCACGTTCACGCTCCAAGTCTGGCTCTCGGTCACGTTCCCGTTCACGCTCCAAATCTGGGTCTCGTTCACGTTCACGTTCCAAGTCTGCATCCCGTTCACGTTCTCGTTCCCACTCTGGCAGCAAATCAAAATCGAAATCAAAGTCGCCATCTCGTTCACACTCACGCTCCAAATCCAAGTCCAAGTCGCGTTCTCGTTCACGTTCTGGATCCGGCTCTCGTTCGCCCTCGCGCAGTCGTTCTCGATCTCGTTCCGGCTCAGCGGCCAGCAACTGAGGACAGGAACCCCAATAAGAACTGGCAAAACATCGATGTTAGCGGCCATCGATTATGCGAGTTCAAAAAAAAAACCTTGATGTAATCGATATAACTAAACATTTAGTACGAACAAACTTTAAATAAATTGTTTCAACTAAAATTCGATGATTCGTTTACCGGAAATAGGACATCTATTTTTATAATAATATTTAAACATTGATTAATTCATCGATGTATTCCCGGCTCTAAATCTTTAGGGGCTCCACAATATCACAGTATTGCATCTTGACTCTAAAATGTGACGCAGTGTGAACGGAGCATTATTCTTAACTGAAAAAACATGCAAATATTAAATTTGAGCAATTAAAAGAAAAGTTACATGGAACTTTTACAACGTAATGTAAAGAAAAGTTAAATGAAACTTTTACAACGCAATTAAAAGAAAAGTTAAATAAAACGTTTATTAGTGTATATTTCTCTACTGCAATCTGTACCAGGTACAATGGTACCACAATCTCTAGAAGGAATTATCGAAATTTTTAGCTTACAAACTTAGGAATAGGCAACAATTGGCTAACTGTGTCCACTTGGCACTGGGCGTGGCATTTACTGCAGATTCTGCTGTATCATGTTGCTGACAATGGACGCCATCAGATTTGAGTGACGTAGGACAAATGCATGGGCAATCTTCTTGGTGTCCAGCTGCGCATCCACTTGGGGATAATCGGACTTGAGCTGATCGTAATAGGAGACGGGTACCCAGCCGTCTGTGGTGCCGTAGTAGAACTTAAGCAAATGCAGATTATTCTCGACAAGCTCTCGCTGCAGACCACGCACCCGGGCCATTTCATCGTCTGCCAGAAATATCACCTTCTCTGCCACCGAAGGCTTGGTATACTTGAGTGCGGTTCCGGTGAATTGACGTGGTATGGCAAAGATCCAGAAGTAGATTTGAATGAGCAGGATGCGCAACCAAACGGGCAACGCATTGAACACATTAAAGAAGACGTAACCAAATACGGAATAGAGGGGCATGGCGATCTTTGTGAATACCCAGCCGTTGGGGGATTCTATCATGCGTTCGACGGTGGGAAATAACATATAACACTTTTTGATGCGACTACGTATCTCCTCGTCCTTAAGCAACTGCAATATCATCCAGGCGCCAATCGAGTGTCCAATTAAATGAATCTTCACATGGCTGGGCACATACTTCTTAATGAACTCAATCTTGTGGGTGATTTGCCCATCCAGATTGAAGAGTTCCTGGTTGCCGCTCAGTTGGGGAACCTCACGTATGCTAGCCTCCGGCGGATCATCATGTCCGGCGTGACCTAAAAAGTGAGTGAGAATCTAATCAAAAATTCGAAATTGCAAACAACACTTACCTATCACCCAAACGGGCATATTGTGTCCATTTGCGCCCAAATCCTGCTGCAGTCCACTACAGAACTCAGTGTAGAAACCAGGCAGACCTGGATTTCCCGTTATGCAAATAACCAACTCTTTAACGTCAGTCAGGGACTCCTCGATCCATTTGCGCCACGTTATGATGTGCGTGGGAATACCATTCAAATTGACAAAAGCCTCCTGCATCTTGTTGGCGTGGCAACAGTTCGACAAACACAACAATCAGCTGAAAATCAATGCGATTACTTTTTCCACACCTTCAACACTTTTTCTTCGTGCAGCAGAATTTGAAGCAACCGGTTTCTGTAGCGGCAACCTACTTAAAAGCCGTTAACGATTCAATTTTCAATTGCGCGCTTTATCCAGTATTAGTAACGTCTATTCACGGTTGTTGTCTTTTGCTTTAATCTTTCATTCTAACTTTAATTGCACAAAAGGGCAGAGTTCAGTCGTCAGCCCGAGTTGCCGGCTAAAATTCGCTAACGGCGATAGAGGCATGTCCACTCTCCCTTCGATTAACAGATTCGCGAACTTGTTAAAACGAGCCAGTTGGCTAATTACTGGTTCGCAAAATGCATAAACTACCAAAATTTAAAATGTTACAGGTATTCACATTAGAGCTTAAGAATATAAATATGAAATCGATTTTTCGTTTCGTATTTATTTTTTTCATCTAAGAACTAAGAGCAGAGGTAAAGAAAAATTGCATTTTTAATTTTTACTTCTGTGTTCGATGTAGTGTGATGTATATTCACACTTGCGGCTAGTCTGAATGTTTACATGTTATGGGTATTCCTAATTGCAACCAACATATAGAAAAAAGCTCAATTGCTGGTAAGACATGCATTTAGTTATCGATATCGGCTATTGCAGTTAGTCTGAATGGGCTTTTGGCAATTGCAATCAGTTGGCAGCGCTTTAATTATTTGTTGGTTTCTTTTGTTGTTGTTGCGGTTTTGATTTGTTATAATTTGTTATTTTTTCTAGAAAAGAGATCCCTGTCGAATTTTTTAAGCTATATTCCGGTTAGAAGCGTACTCAATGTGATATTAAAAATAAAAGCAGTCACAGCTACAGCCAGAGACGAGACCCGTTCATAATTCTTCAGCTTTGCGTCTGCCAAATGCATTTGTGTGCGTGTGGAGCAAGAATAAAACCGAAAGAGTAAAAATTGCACGAGCGCAAAAAGAATGTTGCTGCTACTCTGGCGCATTCTCGAATATTCGCTGCTATCACAACAAATTGGAGTATATCAAAATTAGGCGAAGAACAACGGGGAGACCCGAGCTGCTATCAACGATAATACAACGAATATTAAACTTAAGGGGAAGGCGAAGGCGAAGTTAAGCGGAGAAGTGTAGCGACAATGGAATTGTACTGTTGGGGCAACACATCCCGCGGTCAATTGGGACTTGGCGGGATTGAGGAGGAGCAGGTAATTGTGACAACAGAAATATATATGCCCCAATGGGATTTAAAGATAAGTATCTTCTTCATTTATGTTTTAGATACTCGCGCCCAGCAAGATACCCTGGCAACCGGATTCGGCGGTACAACAAATCGCCTGCGGTCATCGTCATACGCTCTTCCTGACAGCCAGCGGAAAGGTGTACGCGTGCGGGAGCAACGATTACTCACAGCTAGGACACGAGCTACCCACCAAAAGGCCACGTATGTCGCCATTTCGTATGTACAAATCTTCCATTCTCGTTTGTACACTCGTTCCCTCCTCATTTCCCATCACATTGTCGACTGTCGTATTCTCTGTTATGTTACACACGCAGCTCTTACCATTTAATTTGATTGTTTTTATTGCAGTGGAAATTCCAGAATTACAGGCTTATGTGGTTACTCAAATTGCGTGCGGAAGTCGCCATTCCATGGCACTAACTGAATGGGGACAGGTGCTCAGCTGGGGTGACAACGAGTGTGGACAGCTGGGACATGCTAGCGATCAGGATGTCATCAAGCTGCCCAAGATTGTGCGCTATCTAGTCTCCAAGACGGTGGTCCAAATTGCCTGTGGCAACAATCACAGCCTGGCTTTAACTTGCTGTGAGTAATCTCGCTGAGCGCATATAAGTTTGTGGCAATGTATATATCAGGCAGATGAAGGCATCTCCGACCCTTAAAGTATGTATATTCCTGAGCAGCATCAATAGATATAGGCATGTCTGTTTAACTCTTTAGATCTCAGAGTCTATAAGAGCTAGAGCTATTTAATTGGTTGAGTTGAGAGCTTAAGGTTTGGAAAACGGGACTTTTACAGTAGAGCTCACTCGTCAGTGGATTACTTAATTATTAATTTTGTTCAGAAATGTGCAACGTATTAAGGGAGGCCTTGCAGACCCCATAAAGTATAAATATTCTTGATCAGACGACGAGCAGAGTCGATATTATCATCGATTGGTCGATTTTAAATACAGAGCTATGACAGGGAATCAAATAACCCATCTTTTATGCATTTACGGCATCTTAACATTTTTTGCAGGTGGTGAGCTATATTCTTGGGGATCCAACATCTATGGTCAGCTGGGAGTTAAGTCACCAAATGAGCTCACACATTGCAACTACCCCATGCGACTAACCACCCTGCTGGGCATCCCAGTAGCTGCCATTGCCTGTGGCGGCAATCATTCCTTTCTCATTTCCAAGTCAACCGCAGTCTTTGGCTGGGGACGCAACAATTGTGGCCAGTTGGGACTCAACGATGAGACAAATCGTGCTTATCCCACACAGTTGAAAACGCTGCGAACGTTGGGCGTGCGTTTTGTGGCCTGTGGTGATGAGTATTCTGTATTTCTGACCAACGAGGGAGGAGTGTTTACTTGTGGAGCTGGTGCTTATGGTCAATTGGGACATGGTTTTGACTCAAATGAGATGTTGCCACGCATGGTTTTGGAGCTAATGGGCAGCACAATTTCACAGGTGGCCTGCGGTAATCGACATACGTTGGCCTTGGTGCCGTCACGTGGTCGCATCTATGGTTTTGGTTTAGGCAGCTCCGGACAACTTGGTACACGCAGTACAAAAAGTCTAAACCTACCCCAGGTTGTCATCGGTCCATGGGTGTCGCCCAGTGGCTCAGCATTGTTGCAATCCAGCGATAAAGAAGTCTCTGTTGTCATACATCAGATCTTCTCTGGTGGCGATCAATCGATTGTGACCACCTCGTTATATGTGGACAAAACACCGCCTACCGACTGCCGCATTTATAAGTGAGCAATTGATTCTAGTTAATTCTTATATTTACCTTGATTGTATATACCTAATATTTACAGACCCAAGTCACAGATCCTTGCGCTTACGGCGGAGGCGACGAAGCAATGTGCTCGCTTTAAGGAGGGCGATCAAAGCGATCTGGATCTGTTGCACTCAATGGAACAGATATTCAAGAGTCAGGCCTGCCTTAATGGCTCCTTTCTGCTGGCGCAGGACAAGCATTTTAGCTGCTCCGCCCGCAACTATGGCTTGGATCTGACAGCTGCCCAGTTAGCGTTTGATAATTTACGCAAGGTGGAAAACCAGAGCATCAAGCAAGTGGTGAGTTCCATCAGTGGAATAATGATGTTATTAAAAAACACAATTTTATACCCTTGCGAAAGTCCTGCTCAAGAATAAACCTGCATACCTAATGGGATCTTTCTGTTTAGATCTGGGATAACTTGATGGAACTGCTTGCTTCACTTGTCGCCTCGCCGGCGGATGTGGAGAGTATGCGACTGTATCTTTTGCTGCCATTATACCATGAGTTTGTCAATTCCAAGCACTTCAAGACACTGCACGTACCATTTGCCATTGCCACATTCAAGCTGACGGAGAATCCCCGCAAGGTGCTGGATAAATGGTGGGGTCACACTCCGACGGAATATTTTGAGCAAATGGTGAACAACTTTCTGCATGTGGTAATGCACATTATTAGCTTTACGATGGGCATTGAGGTCATCAATCACAATGAGCCGCGTCAGAAAAAGGTAAGCAAATATACGATTTTTATTCCTGGCCAGGTATTAAGTAGACTTCTTTTAGCTGCTGCCCTACAATAAAGACTTGGAAATTGTGCTGAGGCTGTTGGAGAATCTGTGTCGCGTCAATGATATGCGTGAGGATCGGCTCAACTATCAGCTTTTCCACTGGTCAGATCTGACGGATTATGTAGATGTGCAGCAGGAATACTTCCGCTGGACAATGTATGAGACAACGAATGAGTTCAACATCTGCAATTATCCATTCCTATTCGATGCGTCTGCCAAGACAGCGCTGCTCCAAGCGGATCAGCTGCTGCAAATGCACTCGGCCATGACAAACTCCTTCAATGTGCGTATTTTATTCTATATATATCCTGTATTCCCTTTTTATTAAATATTCCGTCTTTTAGGCATTTCATGATCTACTCGGATTTGGACCTATCTCGCAGTTCATAGTGTTAAATGTGACGCGAGAGAATATTGTCCAGGATTCGTTGCGTGAACTGGAAATGTACAGTCAACGTGATCTCAAGAAGCCGCTGAAAATCAAATTTCATGACGAGGAGGCCGTGGATGCCGGCGGCGTGCGTAAGGAGTTCTTTATGCTGCTACTGAAGGATCTCATCGATCCCAAATATGGCATGTTCAAGGAGTTTGAAGACTCACGCATCATGTGGTTTGCCGATGTCACCTTCGAAACGGAGAACATGTATTTCCTAATTGGTGTACTCTGCGGTTTGGCCATCTATAATTTTACCATCATAAATCTGCCTTTTCCACTGGCGCTTTACAAGAAACTGTTGGAGAAACCCGTCGATCTAAGCGATCTACGGGAAATGTCGCCAACAGAGGCAAATTCAATGCAGGCACTGCTCGACTATGATGGGGATGATTTTAAGGAGACCTTCGACTTGACCTTTGAGATATCCCGCGACGTATACGGCGAATCAGAGACTAGATCTCTTAAGCCTAATGGTAGCAATATTTCCGTAACGCTGGATAACAGGAAGGAGTTTGTTGATCTCTATGTTGATTTCATATTCAATCAATCCGTTGAGCTGCATTATCGCGCCTTTCATAAGGGCTTCATGAAGGTTTGCTCGGGACGTGTTTTGAAAATATTCCAGCCGGAGGAACTGATGGCCGTTGTCGTTGGCAATGAGGAGTACGATTGGCAGGCATTGGAAGATAACTGCGAGTATAAGGAAGGCTACACGTCTGGCGATGAAACGGTTCGTTTATCAGCCCAAAATACTTTCACTTCACAAGTTAATCTATACTTTAATTAGGTGAAATGGTTCTGGGAAGTTTTTCACGATCTGTCCGAAGAGGAGAAGAAAAAATTCCTACTCTATTTGACGGGTTCTGATCGTATACCCATTCAGGGTATGAAAGCCATCAAGGTAAACGAAACACAAACTAATCAATCTGTTTTTTAACTGAACCTTTGACATTTAAAATTTTAGATCATCATACAGCCCACACAAAATGAACGGTTCCTTCCCGTAGCACACACCTGCTTTAATCTATTAGATCTGCCACGCTATAAGACCAAGGAACGTCTCAAGTTTAAGTTGCTGCAAGCGATACAGCAAACTCAGGGCTTTAGTCTGATCTAATCATATTACATCATCTGCGCGTATGTTGAGTACAGGTATTTTTTGAGAATTTATATATTATTCTTTGCATTTGAATTGGGTTATAAAATTAAAAAAGAGAAAAGATAAAACATAACTATTTTCAGAGATTAAATCAACTGAAATATTATTGTGTTATAGCTTAAGCAAACGTTTTTAGTATAGTCAACACATTGTTATACAAATCAATTGATGAATTAAGAATAAAAGGAAGTATGAAAAGTGGCGTGCCTAAAGTGAAATGTGTTTGTTAATTTCTTAAAGTAAAAAAAAATAGCCGCAATGATCGTATTGTATTTGAATTGCGCGCTTTAAAAGTCAATTTATCGATAAGCGATTAAAACATCCCGACTTAAGCACGACATGCCGTACAACTGAAAAGCACATCGCTATTCAATGGCACTGTTTTTGTTGGTTTGGGCTGGCTGTGCAAAATGTGGCGGCAATTGGACTGCGGCGTTTCAGTTAGGTTTTAACTTTTGCAAGGTGCGCTTGCTGTCGGCGGGAATTGCTTTAATTATTTATTATTCAGCTGGCAGATTTCTTGTTGCCTTGCCGCTCAAGAACATTTTGGGTGTATGACAATTTGAATGCTGAGCGCGTGCCAAAGCCAAATAAATAGCAACAACAAGCACGTTACAAGTATCGCGACCGCAAAAGCAACAAGTGTTTATTCGATCGTTTTGTAACTTTTGGAACGTCGCGACGCGTCGCTGCTGCTGCTGCTGCCGGTACTGCTCTGCTGCTGCTGCTGACAGCGGCGGGTCAATCTAACGGTACTCGATCAAAAAAAAAAAGAAAAGAAATTCAAACAACAACTGCAGACAGTGAGTGAAATTATGTACTTGCTTTCATTTATCGAACGTGCATAAATAAATGTGTACATACATATGTTTTTAATGAGGTCTTAACTTCTAATCGTGCGACGCGACATCGCCTACTGTCGATGACTGTCACAGCCAATTGACCATTACGGATATGACAGAAAGACAGACTCGAATATTGACAGCAAATTCAGCAGCTAATCAAGAGCAGCAATTTTTGCATATGAATAGATGGAAACTTTGTGGGGCATCCTTGAAGCGACAGATAACGTGTTACAAATGTGTTGCATGCTGTGAAGAAGACAACTTAGAAAAAAAGAAGAAACATTTATATATAAAGAGATAAAGTTAAGGCAAAAAAAGCGGTTCTGCCGGTTTGCCCAGGTCGTGATCCGTCTCTGTATATTGGCTTCGTTCGGCGCGACTTTCTTTCCTTTGCGCAATTTGAACTTGGACACCAAAGACAACGACGAGCACAAATCTGGTTTATGTTTATGTGCGTCTAATAAAGCGGCATTTACGGTTGCCTGTGGCATGCCTCAGCTGCAACACTTTAACCTCGAGCGCACACACATATCGTATGTTCGCTTTTAAGCGACTCTTTCGCTTCCTGCGCACTTCCTTTTGACCACACACAGACACAGACGCACGCACCCCACACATTCAATTTATTTAGTTTCACTCACTCTCTATCTCGTTCGCTCTCTCGCACCTCGTCTGCGTTTGTTAATTTTGTTTGCTTAGTTTTATAACAGGAACAAATACAAACAAAGCGGGTCAACTTTGATATAACTCGACTCCCGACTTAATGTACTTAGTAATGTATGTATGTGTATATGTATATATATAGTATATATATAAATATGTATGTATGTGCATGTATATACAGTAAGTCAAGTAATTGTTTTGACAAAATATAAAATTCCATATTTTATATTGCCAAAACAAAAACATTTTTTTTTGTTTAGAAAAATCATAGACGAATTCTTAGAAATAACATTAAAATAGCAATATTAAAGCTATATCCTTGTTCGCGAGTGTTTTTAAACTTATTATAGTATTCTATGGGTCTTAGAACAAGTTAAATAATAAATAATAATATGCACTATTTTTTTTAAATAAATAACAAATATGTGCATTAATTTCGTTGTCCAAATAATTACTTGACCTACTGTTTACATTGCAGTACAACAATAATAACAATGTCCGCCATATTGAATTTGTATCGGATATCATTTTCAATTTCAATTTCAATGGTGTTGCTCTATTGATTTGACCCATTTTCAATTGCGACAAGACGCTAAGCAGCTTAGCTTCGAACCACAGCAAACTGCAAGCGATCGTCGAGTAACCTTGCTTCCTCTCCCTGTCTCCCTAACACCCTTCCACTTCACCCCTCGCAGAGTTGTTTGCCAAATATATATCGAAGCACAGTTGTGCACACACAATTGAAAGCTTGCGGAGCGTTAACTTCAATGTCATTGCCTCACAGACGGAATTAAAACAATAATAAAAAAAGAAGAAACAGAGAAAAGTAGAGGAGACGGAGACGAAGAAGAAACCGTAGCTTCTAATGGAAATGATGTAATTATTGCATTCAAATCTAAACAATGCAAACAAAGACTTGTTATAAATACATGGTTAAAGAATTGAGCCCTCGAAATTGCACGCATTTTAGTTTGGTTAATTGCGATAATGAGACATTGTTACGAGCATTATCGAGCTTGGTCAGGTGCACCAACTGTGTTGACTGGTTTCTTTGATTTATCAGTCGGTTGACCGCGAAATGTTGTTTTACTGTCAAATTATTAGGCCAGCAGTTATCGGCAGTTTCGTTATCAAACGCTTGGTTTTCAACTAAAATATTAGTGATAACTTTCTGTCTATTTGCGATAAACATACTACATACAGGGTGTTAAATGCCTAACAATTCTTTTTTAAATATAAAAAGAACACTTGAGAAATTGCATTATGACACTGGTTTACCTTTTATTCACACTGGGCAAACATATGTATGTATGTATACCGATAAGATAATGCACAGGCCTGTCCATATAATGACTCAAGCATTAAAAGATACGAACGTGTTCATGAACGAGGTCACAATACCCTGTAAGCTAAAAAGTGTTTGCAAATGAAAAGAGATTTTCCAAACGAAATTGAAAGTAAGCTCTAAAACACTATTTAATTCATAATGACAACTACTAAATATAGTTTCTAATTAGTTTTCGTATTTATTATATAGCCTATAAGTTGTTAAATATATTTTTTGGGTCAACATGCCCCATGTTGAAGTTCTGTAGAAGACAATAAAAAAACCCCGGTTATCATAAATTTCGATAGGCCGTGAAAAGTCTTTAGCTACTATAACTACATTTCTTTTGGTTATGGAACTGTCGATCCATTGTTGAAACGGCGGTTGGTTGAGCGAGAACGTGTCTTGTTTGGGATTAAGATTACCGAAGAAGAAGAAAAAAAACGACGCCAAGTGTTATATCAAAGTGTCAAGTCAGAGATTTTCGTAGAAGTAAAAAAATAAAAAAAAACGAAACACGGCAAATCTGAAACAGTCGCAAAAAGACAAAAAGTCTGGTTTCGTGGCCCATTCAATTAAGGTAAATGTGAGACTGTTTTAAGTTCCCCAAACAGCTTTTTGCAAATTGAAATTACATTTTAAGATCTGTCACCATTATTACCCCCTAAAAATGTGTATGTAAATCATTTTGTTACTTATTTATTTTATTTCTTTTGCTCTCTGTTTATTCAAAAACTTGCTATGCGTCAGACAATGTATGAGTCAGCAGCCTGAGATTGTTCCCCAATATTTTGTTTGCAGTCTTTGTTTTTTTTTCTACATATTCAACTCCGTAGCAACCGCCTCGAAATCAAATGAAGTTATGCGTTTTGTTTTTTGATTTAAGAGCCGAAAAAGTTGACGATCATTAAGAGCAAACCGATTCAACGATCGTTGACGCGTTTATTGACTTGATTTGTTGCTGGCATACCGACTTAACCACATGGATGTGTACATACATACATATTTCTCTATATACCAAGTAGAGGATCAACTCAGTTGGCTGTACTTCGAGTTGGTAATTAGTAAATAAATCTGTATATTTATTTAATATATTTTTACTGTAAATATTGTCAATATGCTAGGTAGACCGTAGGAGTTACCGGCTTTTGTTATTGTTGTATTTCTCAAGATGCCAACTCGTTGCGATCGTCGAGGATCGAATTAGTCAGCTGCACTTTAAGTTTGAAGAAAGGAAATATTTTTGAAGATTTGTATATTGTTCAAGATCCAGTCAGACTTGTATACTTCAAATGTGTATAGAGTAAACAAGTCTGATGTTTAGCTTAATACATATTCCACACATTTCTCTGTATTTATCAACATTGAGTTATTTTATGATTCATAAGAGCGTTTTGAGGATCAACTTGGTCAGTAATCAGCTTGGTGGTTTGTTTAATATTGTTTCTTTGTCTTTAACTAAATAACTAATAGCGGAGTGGTTATCGCAATTTAGAGGCTTAGACTCTTTTGTTAAACTGTAGTAAATATATTGGAATACCAGAGGAAGTATCTAAATTTTATTCAGCCAAATCATATTATATTTACGAAGATTCTAATACTTAAAGATCGTTTAGGATCGGTTTAGTCAGTCAGGTGTCTAGTGTCTATTTTCGATCAATTTATTCCGTTTTTATTGTCTATTATTTAATTATTACTCAAGCTCCCAATCCTTAAAGATCGCTTAGAATCTTTTCAATTAGTCATAGTTAAGTCGGAAGATATGTTCAATATTATTTTTCTCTCATTTTGTAAATTTACCCGTGTTATTTGTTATTTTTTAATTATATCTCAAGTTTTCCATTCTTAAAAATCGTTGAGGATCATCTCAGTCAGTCATAGTTAAATCTAAAGATATGTTTAATATTATTTCTCTATTTGTAATTTGCTATATGTAATAAAAAATTTCATTATTTCTCAAGTTCGCAACTATTTAAGATCGTTTGGGATCTGTTTAGTCAGTCATGCTTAAGTCTGAAGATCTTTTTAATATTGTTTCTCTGTGTTCTGTACATTTTCTCCTAAAGATCGTTGAGCATTGTCTCAGCCAGCATTTAAATATGCTACTTGAGTTATAGTTTAAATGAAGAAAAAACCTTTTGCATGTTATTCTTGCATTTCTTTATTAATCTTGAATATGGGAAAGCCTTTCATTCAAACTCTGGCCACATTGAGGAGCTGATAAAGGGGTAATACATCTCCATTGGACTTGCCAGCGACGAGATTGGAGGCCAAGACACGTGCCTGATAGCTACCGGGAATGGAGCGTTGATTGAGCTCCGTCTGTTGGCTGGCGGTCTCGTCGGTTTCGTCATTTGGCGAGGAACGATAATAGGGATAGTAGGGATAGCCAGGATAGCTCGGATAGCCTGGATAACCCGGGTAACTGGGATAGCCGGGATAACTGGGATAGCCAGGGTAGCTGGGATAGCGTGGATAGCCGTGATAGTGACCACCGTGCCAATGGCCCCAGTTATAGGGCCACGAATTGTAGGGTGGCACCCAGGGACGTTGCGGTGGCGGTGGTGGTGGTGGCTGTGGTTGCGGATAACTGGGCCAGGGATAACGCGATGCTGACTGCTGGGGGTAACCATACTGACGCGGATGCTGGTTATCCTCTGAAGAATAATAGTAATGGTGTTGATGTTGTACTGGCGGTTTCGGGGTAGTCGTCGAGCTGGAGGGCACAAAGTATTTGAAACCAGCCTTACCGATAGACTTCAATAGCTGATCTTCGATGCCACGTTGTGATCCCAATGTATCTTCAACATTTCCAGCAAGCTGTGGCTGTTGTTGTTGCGCCTGCGGTTGTGGTTGTTGCGCCTGTGCCTCATTGCGTCCCTGCACCAAAGCTGCCTGCAAAGATGCCTTCTCCTGAAAGGCCAAGACGTTGCCCAGCAAAGCAAGCACAACTGCAAATGCAGATTTGTTTAGATTTATTCAATAGAAAGGAGACTCCACTTTTTGCTTTCACTCACCTAGCCAGAGTACGGATGCTCTGTGTCCCATGGTTGCTGGAGGAATATGTTGCAACTGCTGCAAGTTGACCCTTTTATACCCATCGATTGAAACTCTGACACAGCTGCAGAGTGCATCTTCTTTATCGATCTTCTATGCTAACGTTTTTCTCATTAGAATAATTTCCATTTCCATTTTCTCAATCTCTCGTCTAGACCCAAATTTGAGCTGCTATTATCTGCTTTCTCCCATTTGATTCTAGTTTTAATTCCCTTTCGACCGTTCTTTTTAGTCGTTGTAGCTAATAAGATCATAAATTAATTTGCATATAAATGTGGAAGATCTTTTTGTGCCTGCTTTTGTCTAGCACACCGTCAATTTGGAACTTTATATGCATTCACAGATCTCAATCGATTGCCCAGAGCATTGGAGATGAAGAAAAAAACTCTCATAGAGTGCTCTGACGAGTTCAATAGCCTATAATCGAGTCTTGAGAAATTGCGTCATTTATAAGTCGCATTTTTCGGACCCTTTTCTGTTTATTAAATTTCAACTGGTTTTCTTTAAACATTTATGTAATTGACTCCATGTGTTTGAGTTTTCTTACTAGTTACTATCATACTACTACCTACAAAGGTCAATAAAAAAGAGTTATGGGACAGTTTTAAAAGCTCAACGACGACTATTAAAAATGAAGAGAACATTAAACCAGTTTTGCATAAGATGACACTTATCGTATGAATTTTTGATGTTGAAATCTAAATTGTAAGATAATGTGCATGTTAAGTAGATATTCCCATGCCAAGGAACATGTTCAGGTGTCAATGACACTTTGAGTTCCGTCTGAAAGTAAAGCATATTTTCAGGCGGCTTCTTTAATTGAACAACAATTAAAAGTTGAACTGATAAAGTCAAGATTCCCCACATGATTTACATAGGTGGAAAAGTTGATAGTGTGAGTGCAAGTGAGTGAACTGACATTGATAACGATTGTTGAACTACTTTACAATCTGTATACAATCTGTATACTTGACTGTTGTCTATATGAGCAAATGTAGGGAACTCTTCTCTAGAGTTGAAGCATTTTAATGAATCTCATTTTATGCTTAAGCGATTTGCATAATTAAGTATAACTAATTGTGATTAGAAGAGGAGGAAACTACTATTATAAAGATGTACTAATTTTTAGTAGAAGAGGAAAAAACTATTAGAAAAACGATCTGGTTATTAATATTTATAATTATAATTATTTATTCTCACTTGTGTTTCAAGAATCTCTTCATAATGCAGCAATGCAAAATGAATGTAAACGATTCACAAGGAAGTCAGTTATTAACTTTGATCAGAAGAGGCAAAGCAAACTATGGATAAAAAGCGCTGTGAAGATCAGCCCTTGTGATCTTGACAATTTGAATAAATTGTTATTTGCTTATTCCCTTAATATAATTTAAAAATTTTCTTAACCTACTTTATTTTTTATAGCTTATCATATGTGTAGTTATAAATAGACTTAGTTTTTCCAATGTTTAGCTAAGGTCTCTGATAACTGAATGAAAAATACTTATATAGGAATTAATGTAGAATTCAAATACATCTGTCAGTTTATAATAAAAATTTAGTATTTAAACAAATATATACATACAATTCTATGCTTGATATTTATTAATAAGGAAAAATGGGAAAAAAAATACCTTAATACCTAAAGAACTTAAGAACTACAATAAGTATAATTAAATATCTATTACAAATTGTGACCAGAAGAGGTAAAGACTATTAGGAAAAGCAAACTCTTGATAAAAAGCGCTGTAAAGATCAGCTCTTGTGATCTTGACAATTCTAATAAATTGTTTTATGGTTGATATTTGTTAATATGTAAAATTGGATAAGAAAACTTAATACCTGAACTACTTAAAGACTACAACAAGTACAATTGAATGATATCTATAACAAATTGCGATCAGTAGAGGAAAAATCTATTTAAAGATTAATCTTCTCCTTGAAGATCAACTTCGCTCACTTATATTGTAATTATCAAAGCAATAATGACAGTTACTAACTTTTACCAGGATAAGTAGATAAGGAGCACTAACTAATGTGTTACAAATTGTAAATAAGATTAAACAGGTTCCCGCGAATGTATGTTAAATGAATCTACAGCTTTCAAAAGCAAAGGATTGGCTAAAACCTGTTAATAGCTGACAGTTGCAAACTTTTATCAGTATTTTTGGTTACTAGACATCAGCTGAATCTTCCCCTTCGACAAATTGTACGTTTAAGAATTGAAGCGATGCTCGTTTCGGTCGATTTTCACTTAACCACACTGATTATTTTTTAAACTTAACTACGTGCTTCAAAGAAAAAATGTGACAAATCGATGGAAACTATTGTGCATGGACATGGACGTGGCTGTTGATATGAATATGAATATAACTATGAATATGTCAACTTGGCCAAGAGCAAACACATTGTATAATTACTTAAGCATGCAGTTTGTTTGCATTTTTTTTTGTTCCTCCAGCTGAAAAGCTGTTGAATTCCCCTTCACTTTATAAGTATTTTTTGTTTTTCTCCCCAGATCGTTTTCTTTTCTTTTCTGTCAATTTCTCAACGAATTAAGCAGTAAAACAAAAGCAACATTGAACAAATTGAATGTAGTACAATACGTACTCAATGATTTATTTAGCACGCTGATAACAGGCCGCTAAATGGACCGAGTCTCGGGGGAAACTGCAGTTGTCCCAAAGGGCGACTTTAGTTGACTCATGAGTTCCTATTGAGATTGCAATTAAAAATTCCCCAGTACGCTTTAAGCTGTCGAAACGTGATCATTGCAGATCGATTGAGTGATCAATAAAATATTTAAATACTGCAATATTATAATAAAGAAAATATCAACGAATAGCTAAGATATTTATATACTCAAAGTATATATATCTATATCTGAGTACAGGCGTTATTTGCCTGAATGCGAACGCACTATCTAATCTTGGGCTGATTGGGCCATTGGGAGTGCTCTCTGTGCAGCTAAACCGATTGATAACGTCGTCAACTACAACTATGTCAATTGAGTATTGATGGTTAAAACGTTATTGCCAACTCCGGGATCGTGTTAGTTTCACAACGCAATCGTTGACGTGCGGATGATGTGCAAAAGTTGATTAAGAATCCAACGCGTATACGAATTGATACAGTGTAATCAGTGTCAAGTGTCCCACAGGGAGATAGACCAACTAATAAGGATAAACCATAAACAAACACTTCAAGATGGCCAGGTATACTACGAGAATGCCGGCAAGAAACTTATCTAGTAGACCAATAATTGGTCTTGTTTAACTGTGTGTTTTCTTTTCCATCTATCGTATTGACTGATTAAATGCTATGGTGTCAATATTTGCAATTTTTAAGTGCTTACATCACTCTCTCAATAGTATCAGAACTTGTTCAGCAATTTCCGTTTGCATTTCCTAGCCACACCCAAGTTCCCTCCGCTCTCCTTACCAAGTAAATCCAACGAATGGCAAAAATATTAAACGCATTGCGTAATCAACGTATTTGGATTTGATGACAGAGAGAGAGAGAGAGAGGGAGAGAGCGGGAAAGAGATATTAAAGAGTGAGCGAACGGCCCAATAAACTCTAGACCCAATAATTCAGTTCTTTACTCCAGATATGAAATATATGGCATTGATAAGCTTAACTGTTAATTGCACCTGACTAAACCACAGTTCTATTAATATTCAGGAATTTTTGCAGTCTCTAAATAACTACATATATTATATTCTCTTATATTTCCCCCTACGATTTGATAAATTTGTTAAGATAACTGATCTGCGCCAGTTTAAGCCTCAATTGCCAAATTCATGCAAAAGCTATAAATTCTTGACTATCAGTTTTAATGGAGGGCCAAAAGCCTTTAGCAAATCTTATCAAACAATACGATTCTTCTGATTGTATATAAAATCGAACCTGGCGACATTAGGAATGAAAAGACCTTATAACGATTAGCCACAAATTACTTAAGTGCGAGGGCAGTTCCTAAGAACTTAGACTATCTTTTGACGATAAGCTAAAACGGTTGTAGTACCAAATTGTACCTAAATAAATCCATATGCTACAATCAACATGCTACAGTATTTAATATTCCTTGCCTTTATTATTTCTTTTAGCCTTAAATTACCCAACATGGAGACGGGTTTGCACGAACGCGATCGTGCTGGAGTCCAAGACTTTGTGCTGCTCGAGAATTACAAGAGCGAGGATGCGTTTATTGACAATTTGAAGAAACGCTTCCAGGAGAACCTCATCTATGTGAGTAGTCAACAGTTTGTTGCTGTTCAGCTTAAACTCATGCCTTAATCTCTTATTTACAGACCTACATTGGCCAGGTGCTCATCTCGGTGAATCCGTACAAGCAGCTGCCCATCTACTCAGATGCCCACATCAAGGAGTATCGCAACAAGCACTTCTACGAAATGCCACCCCATGTGTAAGTGAAAAGGAATACATTAACTATCAGTTCCATCTTTATCCTTCAATCTTCTGCAGTTTTGCGGTGACTGACAATGCCTTTCGCTCACTGATCGAGGAGAATCGTGGCCAGTGCGTGCTCATCTCGGGTGAGAGTGGCTCTGGCAAGACGGAGGCATCCAAGAAGGTCTTGCAATATATTGCTGCCTGTTCGGGCCACCAGACAACCGTTGAGGGCGTCAAGGATAAGCTGCTGAAGAGTAATCCCGTGCTGGAGGCCTTTGGCAATGCCAAGACGAATCGCAATGATAACTCCTCTCGTTTCGGCAAGTACATGGACATACAGTTTGATTATAAGGGTGCTCCAATTGGTGGCAACATTCTCAACTATCTGCTGGAGAAGTCGCGTGTTGTGGCACAAACTGCCGGAGAGCGCAACTTCCACATTTTCTATCAGCTGGTGGCGGGCGCAGATGAGAAACTGCTGCAGGAACTGCGCCTAGAGCGTGCTCTGGACAGCTACAGCTATCTCAGCGATGGGGTAAGTCGATCGCCTATATATCTATGATTTTCTAATACAGTGAAAGTTTCTCCCGACAGGTCAAGGGCAGCGTGGCCAGCATCAATGATGCGGATAACTTCAAGCAGGTGCAACAGGCATTGGGCGTCATCGATTTCAGCGGCGAGGAGCAGCGTGAGATCTTTGGCATTGTGGCTAGCATACTCCATCTGGGCAACATTGGCTTCAACGAGATCGAGGGCAATGCCCAGGTGAACAATCGTGATCTGGTTGTCACCGTCTCTCGATTGCTCGGTGTGAATGCCAGCGAACTGGAAGCAGCGCTGACCCATCGCACCATCGATGCACGTGGCGATGTTGTGACATCTCCACTGAACCAGGAACTGGCTATCTATGCGAGAGATGCCTTGGCCAAGGCTGTCTACGATCGTATGTTCTCCTGGTTGGTGCAACGTCTGAACATCTCGTTGCAGGCGAAGGAGACGCGTGGGGCACGCAACAATGTGATGGGCATTCTCGATATCTATGGCTTTGAGATCTTCAAGTGTAACAACTTTGAGCAGTTCTGCATCAATTTCTGCAACGAGAAGCTGCAGCAATTGTTTATCGAGCTAACGCTCAAGTCCGAGCAGGATGAATATAGACGCGAGGGCATTGAATGGATTCCCGTGGAGTATTTCGACAACAAGGTCATTTGCAATCTGATTGAGGAGAAGCACAAGGGTATCATATCGATACTGGATGAGGAATGCCTGCGACCAGGTGAGCCTACCGATCGCACCTTCCTGGAGAAGCTCACCCAGAAGCTGGCCGAGCATCATCATTATGTGTGCCATGAGAAGGCGCCAATTCATGTGCAAAAGATCATGGGACGCGATGAGTTCCGTCTGGTGCACTATGCCGGCGAGGTGACCTACAGTGTCAATGGTTTCCTGGACAAGAACAACGATTTGTTGTTCCGCGATCTCAAGGAAACGCTGAGCAAGGCAGGCAACGCCATCGTCCGTTCCTGCTTCCCGGAACAGGAGCTGCGTAGCAAGAAACGTCCCGAGACGGCCATCTCACAGTTCAAGACCTCGTTGAACAACCTGATGGAGATTCTGATGTGCAAGGAACCCAGTTATATTCGCTGCATCAAACCCAACGATCTGCAGTCGCCAGGTATCTTTGATGATCAGCTGGTGCTGCACCAGGTCAAGTATCTGGGCCTGATGGAGAATCTGCGAGTGCGTCGGGCCGGCTTCGCCTACAGACGCAGCTACGAGCTCTTCCTAAACCGCTACAAGTGCCTGAGCAAGAACACTTGGCCTAATTATAAGGGCGCAGGCGGAGCAAAGGGTGCTGTCCAGCTGCTGGTCAAGGATTTGGGCTACGATAACGAACAGTTCAAGCTGGGCGAGACGAAGCTCTTCATACGCTGGCCACGCACACTCTTCGATACGGAGGATGCGTATCAGGCGAAAAAGCACGATATTGCCGCCATTATTCAGGCGCACTGGAAGGGTCTGCTCCAGCGCCGCAAATACCTGAAGCTGCGTGCACTGGTCATCAGTCTGCAGAGCTATTGTCGCCGTCGTCTGGCCCAACAGGCGGCAAAGCAACGTCGCGAGGCTGCCGACAAGATTCGCGCCTTCATCAAGGGATTCATTACTCGCAACGATCCGCCCAATGGCTTCAATGAGGATTTCATTGCGAATACCAAGCGCATGTGGTTGCTGCGACTGGCCAAGGAGCTGCCACGCAAGGTGCTGGACAAGAGCTGGCCCTCGGCGCCTGGTCATTGCCAGGAGGCGTCCACGTATCTGCATCGCTATCATAGTCTTCACTTGGCAAGAATTTATCGCCTGAAGTTGACGCCGCAGCGTAAGCGACAGTTTGAGCTGAAGGTGCTGGCCGAAAATGTGTTCAAGGGTAAGAAGAACAACTATGCGACCAGTGTGCCCGCCTGGTTCCAGGACAATCGAGTGCCCAAGGATCACATTCAGCGTGTCAATGACTTTGTGGCCAGCACCTTTGGCAGCGAGCAACTCAAATATCAGTCCGACTGCACAAAGTTCGATCGACATGGTTACAAGTCACGCGAACGCTTCATCCTGCTGAGCAACAAGGCTGTCTATGTCCTCGACGGCAAGACCTACAAACAGAAGCATCGCCTGCCTCTTGAGAAGATCGACTTCACGCTGACGAACCACAACGACGATTTGATGGTGATACGGATACCGCTGGAGCTTAAGAAGGACAAAGGCGACTTGATTCTTATCATTCCACACATCATCGAGTTCTGCACCTACATTATTGACACTGTGGGCACCGCCGACATTGTTTCTATTGTGGACAGAGCTTCGTAAGTGCCAAAGATTTTGTATTAATCTCGAAATTTAACTAATTTGATTTAATTTGGTTTTTCTTAGACTGGAACACAACGTGGTCAAGGGCAAGGGTGGTGTCATAGATATTCAAACGGGTGCCGAGCCGGGAGTCGTGCGTGATAAGAGCGGCCATCTTGTTGTTGTAAGTAAATACGAATTGTAAATATATTTCCATTACTTATTTTGGTATCTTTGTCCCATTACAGATTGCTGGTCAATAAGGAATTTAACACAAATAACTAATTAATGGCTTTAAATCAAACGACAATTGTTTTGTTACTATATTCGTGTAATTTATACTGTATTTTTGTATTTTGTTAATGCAGCGAGGCGTGTAATTTTGATTTTATGTACGTATATGTACCTAATATGTTCCCCTATTAAACGTATATAAATGTTTATATAAATCGTAAATATACGAGAGTTTTTAGTTGACTATGTTGCATATATGTTTACAATTTCTTAATGCTGATATTTTAATTAATTCGGCTGCAATTGTTCAAAATCTTCCGCTCTAGCGATGACTCTAAAGGTTAGCAACTCTGGTTCACAATGAACTGGCTACGCTGCAAGAAGTGTGTACACACATGATTTAGACTTTCAAATAACATGGCGCTTAATTGAAATTATAATTAATTAATTGATTTTGCAATAAGATTATATTAAAATTACACAATTTTAATTCGAAAAGATATCATTTTAATGAATGTTCGATGTTCTTTTACTTTCTTTAATTTTCTTTCGTGTGACCTCAAAACGTGAAATGTATATAATTCTGTGAACCAAGTTTGCCGCACGTATCAACGAGACGCCACCTGTTGTTCGTTTGCAAAACATAAATACGCCCCCATGGCTTGGTCTTAACAGTGAATTCTGCTATTGTTAATCATAGTTCCATTGAAGGATTAAGTCCAGTGATGTGATGTACAAACGAATCGGTCATATAGTGGAACACAAACGAAAGATAATGGAACTCAAGAATGCAACCGAATTTATTACCGACAATCAGGTACAAACTTGTTCATTAACTTTGTTGAGTAGTTCAATAGAACTTATTCTGAACTATTCGATACAACTCTAATCGATAGCATAAAGTCGCAATCGATAGTATGAAATAACACAGAGTATTCGATATATCGATAGCACCATTGATAGTTTTGCAGCTCTACTAGCTCCTCCAGAAACTTTTACATAATCTTGGGCCCTGCGCTTACAAATTCAGTGTAAATATTGTTTAAAACGTGCTGTCAATCCGAATTCACTTCACTTCATTCGCATTACAGAGAATCCAAGATGTCGTTCACACAAGTCGCACGTAGCTGCGGCCGATTCGCGGCTGCTCTGGGCACAGTGCGCATCGCCAGCGCCGTTGTTCAGACACAGTCTAGGATGATGCACCGGATTGCCGTGCCGGCCATAAGCACTATGCTAACCCAAGTAAGCCCACAATCATCAATTTGATTGCATTGCAAATGCGTCGGTGTTCCGTATTACTTATTTACTGCACCCTAACCTCATTGTGAATACCTTTGCGGGAGAGTGATTGTGTTAAAATCAGCTATAGATAGTTATTTTAGCTACTCGAACATACGATAACCTTGCGTACATAGCTTGATAATTGACTCGACAGCTGACGATATTGTTGCATCACTTTCGTTTCGCCAAAAACATGATTGTTTTGATAATTCTCGTTGCACCGGCAGTGAACTAGTTCATCAATATTATTCCTTGCATTCTTACAGAAGTTTACAATGCGCAATTATTCGGTACGAAACACCATGGAAGAAATTGAGCATCGTGTTTTGAAAGTCGTTTCTGCCTACGACAAAGTGACAGCCGACAAGGTAAACGATCTAAGCAACAGTCAATTAACTTGGTTTGTTTTGTTCTTCTCTTTTTGGGCACACTATTATCCTCCAGGACAACAGAGGTCGCTGGCAAACGCAATTGGTGCGCAGTTACTCGGCGAAACCGCCATTGTCGCTGAAGCTGATCAACGAGCGCGTCTTGCTTGTGTTGAAGCTGTACGATAAGATCGATCCCAGCAAGGTAAAGACTAAGCTCAATGGCCAGATTTGCCTTTGCCAGTAGTTGAATTTATTCAAAATGCCGTCAAAAGAAACGAACAAAACTTCCGAGATATTGTATCGTTCCGATTTTAACTAGCTACTTTTCTATTTATATTTTAGCTTAACGTAGATTCGCACTTTATTAACGATCTCGGCTTGGACTCGCTGGATCACGTTGAAGTCATCATGGCCATGGAGGATGAATTTGGCTTTGAAATTCCAGATTCGGATGCAGAGAAGCTGCTTAAACCTGCCGACATCATTAAATACGTCGCCGATAAGGAGGATGTATATGAATAGATGTAATGCAAACCCATGAAAAGATTACATTAATTTTAAATGAAAAACGTCAAATTTAATTTGAATAATTGAATAAAAAACAACGTTAAACCAAATTTAAATCGATAAAGTTCAATTCGATGATCTCTAGTTCGGTTCACCCATATCTAGCGATAACGATAACTTTGACAGCTGGGTTCACCAATAAGACACGAACAGATTTAAAATGTCGGAGGTAATTGACGAATTATTGGCTGGCATCGGTAAATATAAAATAATAAATTGTCCTAGCTTTCATTAAGTAATCGGTCTCTAGCTTCGACACGCCAGACCATGCAGATGCAGGTAGACAAGATCGGCGAAATCATGGAGAGGTCCAATAAAACACTGCTGCACATCGAAACGCAAAATAATAAGCCGACGTTCTCAACGACAATAACTTCGCCGCCGACTGATGAAGCTGCCGAGTCCCAAAATGTTTACAACCTGAAGCCAGATTGCGAACAGTCAATTGTGAAGATATTGGAACAATTTCAGCTGTTGATGCAACAAACTGTGGACGGGGACAACAACGCTAAGGGACCAAGCGCCCTGGATGCCTGTTTACTTTATCGCCAGCGTGCTGAATATTTGGGAAGCAGTGTGCGCAAGTTGGTGGCATTCTGCGATACAATGAACGAGTTGAAATTGAATATACAGAGACAAGAGGAGCTCGACGAAAGCGAGAAAGAGAACACCAATGAGGAGTATTAGTTGCAGTTATATATTTAAAGAGAAATTTATAAATGAATCATATAATTAAGCATTGATGTAGCAGGTTATTTGCAATAGGGCGTAGGTGAGCACATCAACTAGTATTTCCAGGCGTGCGACGGCAGTCTCCATGGGATTCGCTACCTTCGACAGGGAGTGCGTGCGCATATAGTTCAGTTCCTTCAAATTCTCGGCGATGCCAACCAAGTTGGCTGCTTCGCTGGCCGTAAAAGCATCTGGTGCTTCGCGTTCGCAAGGCATAAGTTTCTCCAGCTGCTGAGCGAAACTCTGCAGTTGTGCGATCATTCCTAGGTACTCTGATTGTGTTTTGTTTAGAGCAGCTGCCTCTTCTTGGACATGTCGCAGCTTCTGCTGAAATTTTTTGAAGTCACTGTATACTTCAGCGGCCGTGCGCTCATCTTCTGGGCGTGTATTGTTAAGGGTTAAAGAGACGCTTGACGTGTTTATTATGGTCGTCTGGTCCTGGGAAGCATCGTTTCCTTTAAGTGTTGTGGAATTGGCACGTTGCAGTTCTCGCTTCTTCGTCATGCGCTGCAAATTGCTAGGATACGTGTCCAATACTTTAAATAGTTCGGTGTATTCTGCGACTGTGCCAAGTTTTCTGGTAGGCGTCGTTTGTGCAGCCTCATCGTGCATGTGTTGCTGCAGACTTTTAAAGAAGTTGGCCGGCTTCATTACCGATCTGGTTATGCACAACTCCTTCAGGTTTATAGCATTTTGTGCAAAGTTTTTATTAAACGTCGACGAAAATTCACTGAAATCAAAAGCGGCGTTGCTGGATTCCATTTTGCTTTGTTGTTGATTTGAAATGTTGCCATTAAGTAGTGATGTGAAATAACATCGATCGGCGATGCTTTCCGACATTAAGTCGATGTCAAATATTATGTTGTATCGATTTCAAGTGTTGCTTTTCAGCTGTCAATTATCGTCTATCGATAAGATGGGTGGCGCGCATTATGTTTATCAATTGGAGCGAACATTTAAATTTATTGACCGTCCGCTTAATGTTAACAACAATCTGCAATGTCAGTCGTTTTAGCCGTATTCGGATTGTACGGTAAGTGAAAATTGTCCTCTGGGTATAGTATTGGCATGGTACCAAATGCGTGTATCCACTAGCACTGCATCGCCCGGTTCTACATAAAAGGAGAATGACTGGCATTGATGATCGCACTCCGGCGCAGGCGAGAGGAACCAGCTTTTATTGCCACGCAGTTGCGCCTGCCACATCAGTCGTGGAATGTAGTCCAGCTGCAAAAGAGTGAATTCATATACTTATTTAACTGAACGGTCGAATGTTATCGGTGTTTATTACATGCATGACGGCGCCTTGCTCGTAGCCCATCAGAATGAAGTCCGTTTTTGGCATCTCTGCGTCGACAGGCAGAAAATGTGGACGAGGATACAACTTGCGCAGCTCCGTCAGCACCATGGGATGGCAAACACTCCAGCCCACAAACCATGGAGCGCCCTCGCTGAGATTGGCGCGTCTTGGGGAGATCTTAAAAACGTCACTCAATGACTTGAGATCAGAGTTAAAATGCTGGAATTGGCAAACATCCTCCAAAGAGCCAGGCACGCTATCGTACAGTTCCTTTATGGAGCTATAGTTAAGATTCTGCTGTGCTGGCCAATGCGCCACTGCCTTCTTCACAATTATTGGCAGCGAGGAATACGCATATCGAGCAAAGTCTTCGCGCGTCAGATTTGGCAAGATCAGAGGCGCAGTGACGCCCTTGCAAAACTCACAGTCACTGATGGGTCGCGTTGCCTCCCAGACTAGATGGTTGTTGGGCAGGAAGCAGCGGACGCCCAGCAAAAACGAGATGGTCTCGTAGAAAACGGGGGTCGCCACCAATATGAAGAATATGATGCCCAGCAGCCACAAGAGATTGAGGCGGTTTTGATTGGTGTTCATGTCGCGTGCCTTACGGTATGCTTCCTGCAGATCCGCTGTGGACACCAGGCCAGTCCGCAATGCATTCAGATGCAGTGCGTCGAGCTTGCTGATGAAATCATCGCCTAAACGCTCTCGGACCGCTCGCATGCGATTGCCCAGCGTCCCCATGGGACGACTTATGAACTGAAATGATAATTATATGAATTAATTTATTTGTTTTACCTTTATATTGTTATTAATTCTTACCAGAAACATGTCAACAAAGCCGCTTTCCTACCAACTATTTGCCAACAGCTGTTTATTTGTGATGCGAAAACATCGACACACTATCGATACTACTGATATACTAATCGATTTTATGTAATGTTACAAACAGTTGTATTAAATGTTAAATCAATAACATATGTTCGCATAAAGAACTGACTGAACGACAATCAGGTGCTCAACTGGTTCACTACAAAGAGTTGTTCGACCGAACTTATTCCAAACGATTCGACACAACCAATCATTTTGCAGATTGCTCTTTGCTCGGACGTAGTATCGCCCAGCAAAAAATCCAATTAATTCGGTTTTTTGTTGGATTTAAAACCCTATAGTACAAACTCTACATGACAATAGAACGATAATGCGTGTTCTGTAAAAAGTGAATTTAAGTTTTCATTCATCGTTTATCGCCGCTGTCCAACAAGAATCGTGACCCCAAAAGCTGTCCTCGTGCACACTTTCTAAACAAACATACAACCATACATTTTGTAGTAAATTGTGCAATAATAACAAAAGCAAAAGATGTCGACGCATGAGAAGGAAAAGGTCATACGTGTTGGCTCACGTAAAAGCGAGGTAAGATATGTATATGGGTACACACATATGTATAAATATGTGCATCCGATTTCAAGCACATATTTTACTTAACTTTCATTTGAATTTCAATCACACTCCTCGTCCGTTCATTCGTACATTCGTCTCCCTCTCTCACCTTCGCTCCGTACATTTATGCAAGACTTATAAGACTTGTTGATCGCTCGCCCAACAACAACACAACGCTGCCAGTTTGTTGTTTTTATATTTTTTTGTGCCGAACTGTGTTTTTTTGGTTAATGTTATACAATCGCAGCTCAGATCCGCACGGCTCTTACGCACAACTTGTATCTGTTGGAGTCGCAGCTGCTGTTGCTCTCATTAAGTTCACAATATCCATCTGTCTGTCTAGTTGCCATCGCCCCCCTACCCCCTGCGTTGTCCACCCCCTCGGCCATCTAGTGATTTATATAGTTTTAGTTTTTTTTTCTTACCGCTTTTATTACTTCAAGCCACCTTTGCACATTAGTCGTGCTTGGAGCGGATTTGCTTAGCATGGACTGGCTTCATCAAGGCCACAGTGTTGCTTGAATACACTCGAAATTACTTTGCTAATTGACGTTTCGTTAATAAATATACAAAATGCCATTGAGCAACAGCAACGACAATCGTGTGACACTGTGACACCTTTATTTCCAATTGGAAAAACAACATCTTACTCTCTCTTTTCGCCACTTTTCCACTTAGAGTTCATTCACATTCAAGCACTTAAATCCGTTTACATATTTGCCTATTTCAATTATCTCCACAATTGATGTGTTTAAATCCGTTTACATATTTGCTCATTTCTATTATCTTTTCTCTCTTGCAGCTGGCATTAATTCAAACTAAACATGTCATTGGACGCCTGCAGAAACTATATCCCAAGCAGAAGTTTGAGATTCGTAAGTGAAAGTCTACACAGCATTTGTATCTCTACATGAGATGGAAGAATTCTAGCAATTGTCATGCTGATCGTGCTACTTACTTACAGTTACTTTATTATGCTTCACCATGACTCATGAGTTTTTTGTTTAGTAAAATCACAAAAAACATACTCGTTACTCGTTATCTATTTCACAAACTCGAGCGTAAAAAATGTTTAGCTAAATTTGTCTTATCTCAGATTGCGTGAAATGCAATAAGATTACATAGTTTATAGCTCTCAATACGTAAATATTTATAAGTATCAATATACAGTTGATCAAGTAATTATTTTTACAACGGAAAGAAACTCATATTTTATATGGCAAAACAAACATCTTTTCTAGATTTTGCTATTTTATAAAATATAAAATAAATATGTGTATTTATTAAGTTGTCAAAACAATTACTTGACTGACTGTACAGTTGCTCTCAGCTTATTTTAACCACAACGCGTGTAAATTAAAAATATATTAAATGAGTGTAACTTTTAATCGGAGGGAATTATAAACAAAATAAATGTGTTAAGTTAAGAAATACAATTGTATGTTATTTATATGTTTGTACTTTAATTAAGCAATTAACGTAAAATATCGTCAAAAATGTAGTGGGTCAAATAAGCTGGGAGCAACTGTATATATACGTATGTATTTGTACATGTGGAGACGCGTATAATTTGAATTTAATTTTTTTTCTTTTTTTTTTGCATTTTATTTTATGCGGCTCTTTCGCGTGCCTTTTGCCAAACTTTGCTCAATGTCAATGTCTGTTTTTGTTGTTGTTATTGCTTTTTACTTTTGTTTTTGCACATGGCGAATACCACTTACGTTTATTTTAAAGATAAAAACAGACAGCTATCTACTTTGTCTGTATTCCAGCAATTTAACCAACGTGCTGCTGACATAATCTCACAATCTATTATCACATTTCTTTTTCATTTCCCTACATGTGATGACTATTCACGAATATATTCTGTAGATTATGTTTTAAGCGTGCAGTTTTAAGAGTTTGGTTTCTTCCGAAATTCAACTATATATATGTAGATACATTTCCTGTTTCCATTATAATAATTAAGCTATCTAGTATCTAGAGCTCTAGTTTTATCTCACCCATTATCTTATTAGCAACTGATTGCTAATCAATTGAAGTGCCACAATCTGAGAATCTATAAATCTATTTGCTTAATCATTTTTGCTAGCGCTTTATGATTAACTCTTTGATTCTGCTGAAATATACAAAGCAAAATATGGTATAAAGATATTTAGCAGGCAAATCCAAGTTGAAACCTGTTATTTTAATATTTTATGTATAATAAATGATATTTTTACACCTTTCACTCCCACAATTGGCGCTTGAATTAATTGCTTTAATCGAATTTTTGTAGGTTCTCTTACTTTCTACCATCATAATTGTGTTAACTAAAATATTAAGCTATCAAGTATATCTTGAGTTGTTTTATCTCAATCACCATCTATTTATAGAACCAAATTGTTAATCAATTGAAGTGCCATTTGTAGGGGCAACACGCAACATCCCGTTTAGATATACATTCCTCCATATTCAAATGCCAAAGTACAGTAGTCTCTCGACAATTAGTACACTTCAATTACACTTTAATGCGATTTGAATTGCTGAAATATTATTTTTTTTAGCAAATATTCCACTTACAGGCGGCACACTGTGCATTTAAATGACATTGTTTGGCAAATTCAGTAGCTGATAAACTAAATACATAGTTTCATTTATGGCGTGGCGATAAAAACTACAAGAATGAAAATAAGAAACTTGATATCATGCTATATTGTATTTTGGAAAAGGGGACACAACTCAAACTCGGAACTCGAGAATCGCGTGCGTGTTTTATTTGATTGCAGCGTCGCATTCTTATCAGTAGTAGTAGATGGCATAACACTACACAATTATTTGTGGCACGAGAAAGTCTGAGAATAGATGAAAAATTTAATATATACGCTTCTTAATAAAATATATGCCGATACGATGTTTACCATAAATGTAAATGTATCAAGTATTAATTATTTATTCTTTTTGATTGATTTACAGATACGATGTCTACGTTTGGCGATCGTGTGTTGAATGTTTCACTGCCTAAAATTGGAGAGAAGAGTCTCTTCACCAGAGATCTGGAAGATGCGCTACGAAATGGCGGTGTTGATTTTGTTGTGCATTCGCTGAAGGATCTGCCAACGGCATTACCAACTGGCATGGCTGTGGGTGCTGTTTTGGAGCGCGAGGATGCTCGGGATGCGTTGGTGTTGCGGGAGAATTTCAAGGGGCACACGATTGCCACGTTGCCTCAGGGCAGTGTCATTGGTAATTACACTAGACAGAAAGGTTGACCTCCGCGAGTCGAAGGTCTGATACGCTTGCAGAGTTCTGTATTAAATTTTCAGACACTTGTTCCTATGTCAGCTATATGATATAGTAGTCTGACAATAATCTGTTAGATTGGTTAAGATAAATCTATAAATAACAAAGTTTTTAATAGTATAGTTGTCAGATTTTTAAGAAATGTATTCAAAAAGTATAAGACAGTCACAAATACACAATCTGTGAGATTGGTTGAGATTTACCTAGAAACAACATAGTATTTTATACAAAAGTTTGATTTATGAACGATGGTTCCTATATCATATGGCTACGATATACTAGTCTAATTGTAAAGAAAGTTGGTCAAGATATATAAGCTCATACCAAATACACAATCGTTAAGTTTAGTTGACATATATCAAGAGACAGACACGTTTTTCATACTTCAGTTGGTTTTGCGACCGATTTTTCCTATAGTAGCAGCTATCATATATTTACAGTCTGTAGCAAAAAGACTTAACTGCTTCAAATAGCATCAAAACTAAGAGACTAGTTTGCTTAGAAATAGCCGGTCAAAGGCTATATAGACTCAAAATATATATGTATACTTGGTGACAAAATTATACCACCTACTGCAAGTGTTTAAACAGCAATTCAGTCAGTTGCAACTTTAACTAATCCCCATTTTCTTTACAGGCACTTCCTCGTTGCGGCGCACGGCGCAAATCCGTCGAATGTATCCACATTTGGTGGTCTGCGATATTCGCGGCAATTTGAACACTCGCCTGGCTAAGCTGGATGCCAAAGACTCGAAGTTTGCAGGCATTATACTGGCCCAGGCTGGACTGGTGCGCATGGGTTGGATGAGCCGCATTAGCCAGGTGCTGGAACCCACCGATATACTCTATGCCGTCGGTCAGGGCGCTCTGGCCGTCGAGTGTCGTTCTAATGATGTCCACGTGCTGGCCATGCTGCAGAAGCTTATGTGCTTAAATACCACGTGCCGCATTCTGGCCGAGCGCAGTTTCCTCAAGACACTGGGAGGCGGCTGCTCGGCGCCCGTTGCCGTGGTGAGCAATCTGAAGGGAGAGCCCAACACTATCAGTGGCAACAAGATGTTCCAGCAGGAGGTGGGACTGTCGCTGACGGGCGCCGTTTGGAGTCTGGACGGTGCGATTGAGATACGCGAGCACTTGGACTGTGCGCTGAATGAATCGGAGATCGAGGAACAGCGACGCAAGCGGTCTGCAAATGGAAATCAACAGCTGTTGAATAGCAACAACAATGACAACAGTTGCGATTCGCCGCCAGCAACGAAACGTGCCAGGAATGGCAACAGCCAATCTCCCAGCTCTGGCTCTGGCTCCGGCTCCGATTCGAGCTCGAATAGTCCACGGCAACAAGGCAGTCCGACTGTTATATGTGAGGATGCCAATGTCACGGGCTACAGCATGGAGGAGCTTTTGGAGCGACACATCGATTTGGCGCGCAAGTGTCCTATTGTTGGGCACGACAATAACAATGCGTTAAACGGCGGCAGCGGCGATGCTGGAGGTGGTGGCGATGCAGACACCAGCAATGCCAATGCGGCAGCGGCAGCTCATTGTCCGCTGCAGATGAACGTGGGACAGGACTTTATGGGCGAGTGTCCGTTTGTCAGCAACGAGACCAAGATTAACTATGCCAGTGCGGGGAAATGTCCCGTCACGCATATACCAACCCCGCCCACGCCAGCTGCCACGCCTCTTCGTAGCAGTGGCGATGAGCCGGACAATGCGGCAACTACGTCTTCCAAGTGTCCATTCGCTGCAATGCATCAAGGCAGCGGCCTCGAGGCTGTACCAGAAAAGCCTACGCACGGCAAGTGTCCGTTTCTGCAGAAGACGGTGCAGATGTTCGACTACGCCGACGAGGAGCAGCCACAGCCGCAGCAGCTCAAGCTGCCGGTGCTCATCGAGGATGTGGACAACCTCTTCTGCGGACTCTTTCAGCACGCATGTTACAGCAGGGAAATCTATGTGAGGGCCAACAAACTGGGACAAACGCTGGCCGAGCATCTCATCAAGAAGGGTGCACTTGATGTGATGAAGGTGGCCCAGGCTGAGATTCACAGCAAGGTGGTGTCCTGAGACCGATGTGTCAAGCTGCCAATGACCAATACCATCATCATCATTATCATCCTCATTCAAGAATACACATTAAGTAGAAAAGTGTAATTAGAAAATTGTTTTCAAATATTTGTTTTGTTACGCGCGGGATCTGCGTAAATAATTCGTTGGGATTAGTCCTTAAATCGTATGTTGTATCGTATATTATATTGTATGTAGGGTATCTATAAACACAGCATGCTGATCTGCTAGACAAACTGCTCTCTTGTTGGATTGTTTACCTCTGTCGCTTATTGTTTATGTTTATTGGAATATTAAACAAGAGTTCAATGAAAACCGAAAATATAGTTAAAGTTTCTTTTTTATTGTAGTTTTGTACTATGCATACAAAAATATATTCTAATTAAAATTATTCAATAAAAAACTCAGTCGGTGGTCGTCCTTCTTGGCCAACTTTCATGCCATCCGCAAAATGCTAAAAATTGCACAATTTTTCAAAAGTTATTGTGATGAAATACAACATTTATAAAATGTAGTCTTACTTTAGTTGAATTTGTGCTTTTTCTTGAGGTGCGATGTCAGAAAACTGGCAGCCTCAAAGACCTTTTCGCACTTCTTAATTCCACAAGGCAATCCATCCGATGTATCACATTCTGCGAAATGTTCAACATAATCCTGACTTGTCGCAAACTTTATTTCACACTTGCTGCAGTTTAAAAATGGTGTGTGCTTCTTTTTAATATGCGAATCCAAACGTTTGCGCGAGCTGACCACTTTGCTGCATTGACTGCAACTTAGCTGGGAGTCAGACATCTCTTGAGAATCGAGCATTTCACGCTTGTGTGGCATTGGATTGACGTTGATCTCGTCGAGTAGTTCAATGACCTCCGACTCTGACTTCTTTCGATTGTCTTGCCTTGATTTCTTCAACGGACTTTGTTCTATCTCCTCTAAATCGACTTGTGAGGATTCCGACTTGCGTTTATGTGACTTCTTCTTGATGCCATTGCTCATTGGTGTCAACAGTGAAGTGTCGAGGACATCGATGCCTTTCTTAGACTTAGACTTTTTGTTGGGCGTGTCTGCAATGGGCTCCTCAATAGCTGTGTCGTCCAGCTCAATGCATGTGATGTCTGCGTCCGCTTCCTTGTTTTCCTTTGCTTTTTTCTTGGCTGGCGACTCGGCTGATTTAAAGGCTTCTTTCAGCAGACTGGTTACGACAGAATCCTCATTCTTGGCTTCTTTCAATTTCTTCTTTGTTGGCGACTCGGTTGACTGCAACGATTTGACAGATTCCTCTATTTTGACTTCTTTCAATTTCTTCTTTGTTGGTGACTCAGTTGACTGCGACGATTTGATAGATTCCTCTAGTTTGGCTTCTTTCAATTTCTTGTTTCTTGGCGACTCGGTTCGCTGCAACGTTTCTCTCAGCTGTCTGGGAGTGTCTGCCTTCTTCTGGTTGCTTTCCTCGATAGGCATCTCTTCCACAATCTCCAAATTATTTTGCATCTCAGCCTGCGGCTCCTCAATGATCCTAATATCAACTGTTTTACGCCGTAGCGGAGATTTAACGGACTTCTTTTCCTTGATAGCGGCGATCGGACGAACGTCGATGGTTTTACGGCGTACTGGTGTCTTTGCCTTTTCCTGATCATCGCCGCAGTGCTTCAGCAGGAAGTGACGATCTTTTCCGGATTTGTGCACAAAAGCAGAATCGCAAGCATCACACTTAAAGACCTTGGGCTTCTCAATTTGGTGAATGGTCTTCATATGTTCCTGAATCCCTTTCACAGTAGGTACCTCCAGTTGACAAATCTCGCATTTGAATGCTTGCTGCACATTCTGCTGATCCTCGTTAGGCTTTGGGGTCGATGAATTGGTATCTTTAATGGCAAACGTATACTCAGCATTGAGTACGGGCTGTGCCTTAGCAGTTGGCTTCAAGGCAGTTAGCACTGCCAACTGTGGATCTACAGTCTTTGGCTGCGGCTGTTCTTCTTCGTGCTTCTCTTTGACTATGCCGTGTGTCAACATATGCTTAACCAAGCTCTTTTGTACCCCAAATGTCTTGATGCACAACGAGCAGTTGAAGATGCGTGGACGCTTCTGTCCGTGATTTTGCCGAAGATGACGCTTGAATTGTGGCGGCAACTGGGTGGTATAATCGCACAGTTTGCAATCAAAGCCAATGTTCTTTGCCTCCGGAATGTCAATTACATCATCTTCGTCTTCGCTGCCGTCTTCACTGTCTGATATATGATTAACGCTGTTGCCAAACAATTGGGATATGACCTTGCTTTTCTTGGGCACATCCTTGGCGGGAGTCAGCTTTATTACATCCTTTAGACTCTCCTCTAAGTTTTCCTCGAAGCTAGTTTGCAGGTCCTTTGGCTGCTTCTTGGGACTCTCAGTGGATTTCAGATTTAGAGAGATTGACACGGTCTTAGGTTGTTTAGCTGGACTAGACGCAGCTTTGCTAGGCGTGCTTGCCTGTAGTTCCTCCACTTTGGCTGGTTGCTTCTTACCACTTTGAGTTGCCGCAGTTGGCGTTCCATTTGTAACTGGGGCAGCTTTCATAGGTGAAGCTTTGGCTTTCGAAGGCTTCACCGGAATCTCCTCTACCACTGCATCGGAATCTGATAAGTTTGACTCTTTTGGATTTTCCACAGTTTGTTTCTTGCCAGTTTCCAATAAATTTGCGACCATGTGCGCGGTTTTTTCAATGGCGCCCGTTGCGGCATGCAAGGTTGAGGCACACATGCCGCAGATTTTGACGGGCGTGTTTGTCGGTATCTGAAGTAAAGATTACATGACACATGGGAATGTTGCCGCTTTCTATTTCATTTCATTCGACTGTACTTACTTTGCTATGTGTGACGATTTGTAGTATGTCAATAATCTTGCTGCCTGCAAACAGCATTCTGGATGTGTAAATCTGCTTTCCTTCTTTCTCAACATTGCAGTAATCGCAAATCATTGGGTCTTTTTTAGGCTTGTTGCTCATTTTGAAGAAATATTTGTTCAGATATAATTTTTTTAAAAGTAGCACGTTGTTTCTGGTCTTCTTCTTGCCGCTGCTGTGACCTACTGATTGCTTACGTTACGTTGCTTGCGCCCGTTAACAGAACATTAATTTATGAAATGTTAATAACAGTGAGCGCATAAATTTGGACTCTGAAATCTGCAGCACTATTTTGTAATTTTTAGTTAAATAAAATGATTATTATAGTTTAACTTATTTAAACGGATGTTGTTAATATAAAAAGTTAACAAACGCGTGTTAATTTAAAAGAAACGACCTGCATTATATGTGTGTTTGAATTTAACAGTTTGTAAAATGGTAGCCCATTCGTATTGCTTACATTAACATTTGTTGTGCATAACACGTCATGTTAACGCATGCAAAGTCGCATGGACGATAAACGTACTGGGAGTTAATCGATTTCGATATAGGTTCTGGTTCACAATGGGAACTACTGCTATCGTTGCTCACAATATATCGATAATTTTGAAAACAGTTGACTAATCAAATAGAGCTGCCCCTTGATCAGCGCCTACATCAAATTAACGAATTTTAAATGGAAGACGACGCCTCGGGGCAACCGTACCTTGTTACCATTTTAATTAAAGCAGAAACGTGCCTGTAAATGCAGAAGCTTATCTCTGGGCCAGTTGCTCGGCTTGGCAATCGTTAAGCCTAATTGTCGCCACATTTGGCACTTGACGTCGCCGAGTCGTTGGACTTTTCGAGGCAGCAGTCTTTTTGCTTCCATTTGCATTTTTGGCATGGAATTCAGATTCCGATTCCGCTTGACAGTAATTACGTCCGAATGGCTCAAGTTCGCACAAAATTTTTGATTTTAATGAAGGTCAGACAAACAATGCTCGTTCCTAATGCCTGCAAATAAAATGTTAAATTGTTGATTGATTTCTGGCAAAACGAAATCAATAAACAAAGTGAGCGCCACTTTACAGTAGCAATTTACTGCCGAACGCGGCATATTGACTATTTTAATTGCTCTGCAGTGTACTTGGTGGCAGGGAATTAATAAATTGCCAAAAACAAAATAAAAATGTTAATGATAAGCTTAGCAATTGGCCACATTGAGAATATTTAACTTTTGCTGTGGTTTCATCTTGTGAAATAGGTTTGTTTGCCTTCAAAAACATTTGAGGTTGTACTTGAACTCTACTATAGCGCAATTTTCAAGTTCGAATTAGAAATGAATTCATAAGTTATCTGGGAGGAAAAGACTTCCAGATCCAAGTCGAGCAATAGTATTATTATTATTATTATTTAATTAATGCTGGCTACTGAGGCTCGTCCGTCTCTCGTCTTGGCTGTAATTGAGTGCCCTGCTGTCTCAGCGTTTGTAAACCTGATTTACTTAGCCCGATCAACGACAACTGACCTCCAGGCCTGGCCAACTCAGTGGCTGTGACTGTGGCTCTGACTCTGGTTGTTTTGCCTGCTTCTTCTGCTCCATTGCGGTTGGCATTGTGTGTAAAGGCAGAATACTCTATAATGGAAACCAAAATAGATATAGAAATAGAAAAAGAAACAGAGTCAGAGTCAGAGTTTCTCTAGCTGTGAAATCTGCCAGGCAAAGGCCTCAAGGCCAAGCGAATTACAACAGCAACTGGCGGTCGTCCGGCTATGGTTAAAGCTGTTTGGTTTATGCCGTAATTGAGTTCATTATCATAATAACCCATTGACCAACTTGTCAACCCAGCAATAGCTGTAAACTTAACTAGCTAGAAGGGGGGGAGGGGGGGGGGGTGGATCGTTTTATTCTTTTGTGGGCGAATCGAATATTATACTTCAAATGTTTGACGTCATCTTTGAGATTTGACTGAATTTCTGTCACATACATAGATAGAAACGGATTTGATTAATTGTCAAAGATCCAGTGACATTAAATGCTGCGGTTAAGCAATAAATTTAATTAATTCAATTAAACGTTAACAGAATTAATGGACTGTCGTTAAGCACAAAACAACAACCAAATCGTGTGCACACTTGACCCAAACTTTTTATGCCCATTTTAAAGGCTATGCGGGCTTGAGCCAAGTTAACTCAAGTCGACTCCAGTCGAGACGTATTGGGTTCTAGGCAGAGCCTCTTTTCGCTTCTAAATACTCTGGCAAAACAACCTTTTGGGGTACTCAATGCAAAAAAGCTCGTCCATAAACCTTAATTTTCGCTGTCGACTTCCCACAGTTTTGCGGAAGTGTTGAGCCAAGTTAAACTTATAGTTAGCTAATTGTTAGCCATTATGTCTTTACATTTATAAATAAAAACCTTAATTCTCTGTGGAGAATTATTTTAAAAATAGCACGATAGCTATTCGTATTCCCCGCAATTTTTATACCTGTACTCGAATCGTATATCTAAAAATAAGCTATGAATAAGAAAAAAAAGCAACGAGACGAAGAAGAAGAACAATAACAAATAAAGTTAATGAAATTGAATGTTTATTTTGCTAATAAATCTGTGCATCAAATTTAATTAAAAAACATTATGAACTGTAATTACAAAATCAATTTATATACATCTATATATGTCTGCCATCTGCTATTCCCAGCTAACCAACATTTTAAGTGTTGTAAAACTCTATAAAGCAGCGTTCCAGTGACCTGTTTTATGTTCGATTTTCAAGACAATGCGGAAGCCATGAAAAAATACAAAAAATCTATGAATCAAAACTACGTTGTAATGTTATTTAATTATATTTATTATATATTCTTAAACACAAAAGCCAAATACGAGTAAATGGCATAACTTCTCGAACTTCTCACTTCAATAACACAAAAGGTAAAGATCGAGGAACCAAAATCAATATGAAATACACCTGATGCCGCTGTCGATGTCGCTGTTGAGATGGTGTCGATGTGCCTCTAACAATATCATTAACAACAAAGCGCCCAACAACAATAGCAACCATTTAAAATATGACAATAATAATATAAAATTTGCCGACATCATTTTGCAGCGATTAAGGCAAAGCAAACGCAAAAAAAACCAGTCGGAAAGGCTACAGTCGAAATCGACTATGAGAGACCCCTTACTTATTCTTCAACAATGAAATAACAGTTACAAACTTACAGACTTATATATAAACCTAAATAAATTTGACGCTGCTCAGATTAGCTTCCGATTAATTAAATATAATCGCTTATGTTACACTTGAATTATTAACATACTAATGTTAATCTTAACATACAAATGTTAATCTTAACATACAAATGTTAATCTTAGCATACAAATGTTAATCTTAACATACGAATGTTAATCTTAACATATCTGCACATTTCCTGCACATTTCCTGCCATTGTACATTCGATAATTTGTTTGCTTCAAATCTCCGGTGTTTATTGTCCGATTTTGATGAAATTTTTAGTACGCATCGAAAGGAAAGTAAATTTTATGTATGCCTATTTTGGAACTTGTATCTTTTAAATTACTCGAGTTATTAGGGTTTTCCGATTTTTGGGGGCGGGAGGGGGCGTGGCAAAATTCTAAAACAAACTTGACCTTTTCGGGGGTCACAGGAGTATTGTCACCAAATTTGGTGACCCTAGCTCTTATAGTCTCTGAGATCTAGGCGTTCATACATCACGACAGACGGACAGCAGGACAGACGGACAGACGGACAGACGGACATGGCTATATCGACTCGGCTGGTGATGCTGATCAAGAATATATATACTTTATGGGGTCTGCCGGACTTCCTTCGACCTGTTACGCACATTTTTTTTTTGACAAACTTAATAGACCCTATTTACTTTTTTAAAGTAAAGGGTCTAAAAACAGGCAAAAATAGAAAATATTCAGTAAACAAAAAAGTTATTCAACAAAATGTTTAAACTTTTGTGGATAAAACATTAAAGTAGTACGCATTGTTATTGTTCAATTTTTGTTCTATAAAATAGTTAAGGAATTGAAGGATATGAAATAAGTGGCCTAAGAAGATATGTATCTAGAATATCTCTAAAATATATCAGCATAATATCAATATCGATATCAAACAGCTTCATAGCATAGAAGGTATCTTTTAGTCGAGCACTGCCAACCAAACTAAACTTACTTCCCTTATTAAATGTTTGAGTATCCATTTCGCTTGTTAACTGCTTCTCAAGACATACTACATAAATCTTAGCAGTTTAAGCTTCAACTAAACTTATTTTAAACCCTAATGAAAATGGAACCACTCCGTTAGTGCTGCCCGCATGTGGTACGAGTATGTAGTTATACTTCCGGGTCAAATCATTTCAGTTTTAGGGCGTCAAAGTGCCTTTAGCTTCGGGTCGCGTGTTCTTTTAAATTTTTTTGAACTTGGACCCGCTGAAAAAGCGAATATTAAATATGTATTCATTAGTTAATTGTTTTGTTTTGCTGCGCTGTGACAAATAATTTGTTAGCCAACCCCCCGCCTTCCGCTTCCCCCCACGAACTGTGATTAATGATGTTTGTTTGATTTTTCGAACATTTCGGCAGCATGCCAAAAAGATGCAAAGATCAAATGGGTACTGTCGAATTAGCCTTAATTGTTGACGGCATTTTGCTGTCATCATTGTTTTGGGGGAACGCGCAAAAATGCGAAAACTCAAATGGATCGCGCATTGTATCGGATCGAACCGGATCGTTGGCAACTGGCAAAGAGGCGTTGTTGCTGCGGGCACAGTACTCATATCTTTTGGCGGCACATTCGTGCTGAGGAAAGCCGTAATCTCTGGTTCCGCATTGCTGTCAATCAATAAATCATCGATGGCTTCCATCACATCTATCACAGTACAGCAATTAACTGTTCTACGCTTAGTCATGAACTAGTATTAATAATTATAATAATAATTTAGAATATTTTCTTTTGAAATTCCATTTGAAACTTTACAAATCTATTACGCAAGGTGCCTTCCAAGTGGAGCATTAAGCAAACGACAATGACAAGTCGATGCGCGTTGAGTTTTGTTTTTAGTTTCTGTGTTGCGAAGTGTTTTAGAATTTCTAATGAGCTGGGGAACCTTCGTCTGGGCTTGGGCCTGGGCTGTTAGTTTCTAGAACTCGCAGCAATTTGTTGTTAACCGAAACAATAATTGTCAGGCATAATGATAAAAGCAGCAGCTGTAACAGCAACAACAAGAACAGCCACAGCAACAATAATAATTGTAGACACAATTACCCATATTTTGTTTAATGTTTCGCTTGTTGTTTTTGTTAAGGCTACGTGCGCAAGGGAAGTTCAATGTCATCTACAGCTAGCTAGCCAGCCAGGAAGCATTAAGCGAAGCTCAAAAATTAACTCAAATCAACCCTGGCCGCCTTATCAATAGTCTAACCTAACCTAACCTTATCAATATCAATATCAACATCAATGCCTCGAGAATTTTTATCTGTCATTTAGCGATCGCTACCGTTTCAAGTCTATGATTTTATTTTATGTATTCTATTAGATTTCGCATAAAAGCTCAATTAATTAATAAAAGCAGATCTTGAAATGTTTTCAGTTTCGATTTCTGCACAGTTCATTAAGATTGAAATTTATGAATGATCATTCCCAAGTTTCTAGCTTAAGTCGTGGCTTATCGAATATCGTGCACTTCATAACAAATGCTGAACTCGTTTATATAAAAAACATTTCGCATTGTAAATATCTGACTTAATGAATTAATATGGACATCAATCATTTATGATTTGTTTTCAATTCCAATTTGCAAATTGAACACAGTTTGGTATTTGAAATTTAGGCTATCTAAAATTGGTCTAAAATAAGGTTTTTAATGTCACAACTTTGCCATAATTTAATAGATTTTAATAACAAATTTATTTTTGAGCATATTTTGGATCTGTTGTTTCCTTGGCAGCAGCTAATATATGCATTTTAGATTGTTCATATTTTAGTTAAACTTGTTAAGAAGATGTTGAACATAATTTAACTCTGATCACTATATGTTTAAAGCAGCTGGAGTATCGTTTTTACATATAGACAGCTAAGTATATATATTAGTAGTTCAATCCCTTATTTCTCTGCATAGTTGTGTAAATTGCTGAGGAATCAACCACCGCTTGATTGGCCATCACAGCGATTAACTTCCGGTAGAGCAAACACTCATCGCATGCTTCAGTTGAACACAGTCATAACAAAAGACTTAGGCAGCAAACTTGCCGCTGGGTTCTGACAATACGCTGACCTCTGAGACGCTAGCGAACAAACTGGCAACTCAATTCGGTAGCTAAGCAACCACAACCTCCCTCCACCAGCCCTGCCTCCTTCGTTATTATTGTTAGCTTTGTCACGTACTATGCGTAAATCGAATCAAAAATCGAATGAAATGAACTGAGAATTTCGAATGTACGTGACAATGGCAACAGCTCCCGAACATACAGATGTGTAGAGAGCCGCCGCCACCGTCCCATCGGCTTGCCACGTCATCAGGTGCACGTCATCGTGCCAATGGAATGCAAGGCAAAAAGAATTCGTCGCGCTCTTGTGGCTGTCCCTCGTCTAGACTTTGCACACCAATGAGCCAATGAGGCAGGGAGTGCGGAGAGTACGGAGAGTTCAGTAGCTCGGTCAGCTCATAGTGCACGTACATAACTAGCTAAATTTGAATTAAATGAAAAATTGATGAGTTGCAGGCAGCGTCGTCGAATTTCGAAGCTTGTCGCGTTTATTTGGCCATTAAACGCCTCCAGTGTCGTCCCATTCAGCGACAGTTGACGTTTGTCGTTGTCCGACTTCGGCGGTTCATCACTTTACGCGCAATGTTGTAAGCCTTATAACGAAACAGTTAACAAACAAAAAATAAATAAAAACCCTTTTTACAAGGCGTGGTTATCTCGAAAGTGTCTGAAACAAACTGCCGAATCATTTGCCAAAGTTATAAAACTCAATTCAAGTGTATTTCCAGACAAAAACAACAACAACAACAAGGCAAGTATAGTATCTATGTATCCATAACGATGTGCAAATCACCCACAAGAATACAATACAATAATTTAGCAATAAAAAAATAAAACGAGAAGATGCAGAAGATTCGCGTTTATTAGTAGCAATTTATGCGTATTTATAAATAAAACTATTCATAATTTAATTATACAATTTGATGAGTTCGCTATAAACAAGCAACTTCAGGCGAAAATTTTAGTCAAAATAGCGAGAAAAAAACTGGAAATAATTTATAAACAATCGCGTTCATTGACCAACAAATACAACAACGACGTCGACGTCACGCTCAGCTCTCGAGCAACCAACAAACGCAACACTATCAACCACAACAACAAAAAAAAACAATGATTTTAGCAATACAATATTAATAAAACAAGAATTAACGCAAAGGAACAGCATCAACTTGTGGCAGACGAAGTTTAAATACTCTGTGGAATTTTGAGAGACTGGAATTTAAGTGTAAAAGGTTTACAAATGAAACAAGTTAGAAAATATGTCTCTTTCTAAATTCTATGTTTCTTAATTTAAAAATGGATAAAAGTCTTCTTTCATTTACTCTCTGTCTAGTGTATTATAATATTTATATTTAAAAAATTATTAGAAAATCTTTAATAAATGTATTTACAGATTTGTTGCAATTTAAATATCACAACTACCAATCCCCTTTTTACAAGATAGAATTAATAATATCAGTGAGTAGATTACATTTAAAATAGCTTAGACAATAAAGTCTCATTAAGATTAAATGTTTCATAAGAATGCTTCGTTTTTATATGACAAACTTGGCAGCACAGCTAATATACCCACACTATAGAGTATGACTAAAGTAGCTCGAATAAATTCTGCTTACTTTTGACTTGTTTTTTTTTTGTTTATTTCGTTGGCGCCAGCTGCGTTTTCATTATATCTGACGGTTTTTATATGCGAGATTTCCTAAGAATGCGCACAAGAATTCCACAAAAAATAAGAGAAAAATAAAAAAACAAAAATATAAAACCAAAGAAACAAAAACAAAAATAAACCAAAAAACGACAACAAAATATTTACGCAAATTTGCATATAACTGAATCATCGCAAAAAATTGAAGAGTCGGCGACTTTATCGGGGCAAATCCGTAAAAGATTTCACAATTCAATTGAAATTTCATTACATAATGCCAGTTGAGCTTGAAGTCTTAAATAAATGCAATGATTGTACGTATCAATCATTTGAGTATGTGTGTGCTTGACAGTCTGACAGGGGGGGTGGCATGTGGTTAGCCGTTGAGGGGGCGTGTGTGTGATAAACGCTGCCAGCTGTTGCAGTTACATTCACAGCAGCTCAATAAATATTAAATCTTATTCTCATTCTCAACTAATGCACACAGCTGTGCCCTAGACAAGACTGCCTTCCCTGCAGCTCTTGACCCCTCCCCCGCCCACCGTCGACCCCTTGAAACTAACTACAATTTAACACCAATTAGCAAAAAAAAAAAAGGGTAACTCATGAATATCATTCAAATGTACCTGCCCCCAGCTGATTGTGCTCCCTTCTCCCATTACTACTTTGCTTAATGAATTCAAGCATGCGCCGTCATTTCAACTGTTCACATAAGATATATATTCTATATATGTATTCTCGGCTTATATTTATATATCTATATCTATTCTATTCACTTAGCTTGACTCGAATCGTGTTTGGCTGCAATCGTGTCTAATTTGCTGCTGCTGCTGTTGTTGTTGTCGTTGTTATTGTTGTTGTTGGGGGCACATCTGTTGTTGCTGCTGATGCACTACATCGATAGATACAGTCAACTGTCAGAGTTTGTTGCATTGCACATTTGCATTCATAACTCAACAGATGCTAAAAAAAAACTACAAAAAAATGTTGCGTTGGCCAAATGACACATATTTGAATTTCGAATTAGTTACAAATTGCACGGCAAATACACTGTTCAACAAAATTGTGGACATGTGTTCAGCAATCATTAAAAAATTGCTAAATTTAATAAATAATATGATAAGGTGCAGTTTTATGTTTAAATAACTCTCAAATAATATATAATTATTTTGCTAAGATTAGTTATAGAAATTCTAAGAATGTGTCATGAGTAATTGAAGATTTGTGAAGCAATTTTCAACGCTCTAGCTCTGATTAACTCTGTGATCTGATCCTAACAAAGAATATCTTTACAATATGGGTTATTTTTAAATATAATATGTTAGATTAGAAATAATTTGAATTTAAACGAAACTGCTGTTAGGATAAGATATCGAAAACGATACTGCTGTTAAGCTAAGATATCGAAAATGATACTGCTATTAAGATAATATATCGATAAGTATACATATGTATCTTTGGTAAATGCTATTGATATATCGATACAAGCCGAAGGGATACATCGATATATCAACAATCGAAGGATCACTTCTGTACTAAACTCAATTAATATTAAATAAAACGTATTGTTTTATAAATAATATTCATATTATAAAATAAGAATACACTACCTCACTTCCAGCTATCTTCATAGTCTTTGTCGGGCAGTGTAAATTAGCTCAGGTAACAACAGCAGCTGCAGTCCAAGCCTTCACCTGTTGAATGTAGTCTCCCCCTGGTTAATCTCAGTGCTCAGTTCATTTCGCAGTTCTCTGCGGAGACAATAATTAATACACGTAACCAACTAATTTTGTAGCTATTTCGATTGGGTGACGGACGGTTAGTCGGTATGTCGCTTGCTCGAATCAAGTGGCCGTGGACTGTACGTAATTGCAATGATTTGCAATATTTGCATCGCAATCACATAACCCAATGGCCCTTTTCCTTTCGACAAGATTGGCAATCTGTGTCTAATTGCTCTACTACTAGTCAGAAAAGAGGGGTAAGCGTTGGGAGTGGGTGACTGGCTAGCAACAGCTGCAATAATCCGGCTGATTGAACAGATGTTTCTCAAATGGAAATGTTGTAGAACTCGCACCTCAACAATTACGAACTTGAACCTGTCTCATTTTTATTTATTTATAAGATCATTTGGATGCGGTGGCTTGGGGTATGTCAAGTGGTGCAGTATTTGACTGGCAATTGCTGTGAATAATTAATATTACTATTACACGGTGTGGGAATTGAATTGAAAGTCAAAGATCTATTTGAAATCGAAATTGGAATCGGAATATTTATATGCAGATGTTAATGTTAATGATGACAGCTGCTCTTGCGCTTCGTTGCACAATTGAAGTCTAATTGAAACGAGGAAGCGGAATTGTTGTATATATAGAAGTGGAAGTGACTTACATTTGGCGCCATTAACTAACTGATTTTGTAATTAATCAAGTGGCCGAGCCCCGGCACAAAGACAAAGTGATCAAATCAAACGAGGGCCAAAACTCGAGCTCTTCCGACTCGTCCAGTTCCGCATTAAGTGCGTGTCCAGCCGACTGAAACTCGCACTTACCTAATGTGCCAGCTATTCCTTACCCCTACCCGTCCCTCCCCTTAGCAAACTTCATCCAGCGAAGTGGTGAAGGTCGCTAAGCGCGAAAAAATATTAAGTATACGTACATGAAGAATAGCATTAAGTGAGCTCTACAGCTCTTGTTTAATGTTTAATAAAACTAAGCATTAGCCATAGCAAAGTGGCTCTCCAACAAAGAGCAGGAACACAATAAGAGATCACACCAGCAGCAACAGCAACAGCAACAACAACAATAACAAATTGAAAATTAATAACAAACGCTTAAAGTGTTAAGAAAAACATTTCGGCTACGAAATGCCGCAAATTGTAACATGGCCAGAAAACAGCCGAAAAAATCATTAACACTTAATTAATCGTAAAATTAGCAAAATGATTAAGCACAGCAAGGGGGGAAGGGGAGGCAGAGCAATATCAATGTCGCATCGCTTATCGGTTATTGAACGTGCAAATTAATCGCAAATTGCAAATCGATTGGAAACGCTTAACAGACAAAAAACGTTAAATTGTTGGTATGCATGAAAACAAACAGCATGACATGCAATTGACTATGAAAAGTAAGGAAGAAACCGAAAAAGAAGTAGGAAGAGAGCAGAGATACGAATTTAAACGTTGTCCAAGGGGCATGCTTCATTTTTCGGTAGCACAAAACTGAATTATGATCAAATCTCACGCCTGGCCATAACAATTAACAATAAATAACAAGCATGCAAATTATTTACATTGATATGCATCAAATTGTTGGCTCAAAACCTTCAACTGCGGTTAGCATTTACGTTGAATTTGCTTTTCGTTTATATACTTTTAATGGCCTGCCCTTCGAAAGTGGCTTGAAAATATGAGTTCTGCCTAAGGGAAGCCAAATTGCGAGAGTGTGCGAAGACAGAATCAATGAACCGACTGAAGGATAGGCTTATGAGTTGTCAACAGTTGTTGGATAACACTTTTTGGTATAATAATTGGGCATTACTTTCATTTGTTATCATTATTTCACAGTATAACAGTGTTATGTATAACACTTTTTGAGTATAACAGTTATTGGCATAACAGTAAGAAGTTCTATAATTTAGCTAACCTTCACAATTGCAGTTGTAGACAAAATACCGAGTATAACAGTTTTGTGTATAACACTTCTAGCGTATATTAGTTGACAATTTCAATCAATGTAAAGCTTGGGTGTTACATATTAATTCCTTGTATAACAGCAGTTTGATTGTATATAACAGTTTAGTGTATAACACTTATGACTATAACAGTTATTTATTTAGTAGGATTTATTGATAATATAGGATATTAATTGACTACACAATTGATTTATGAGAATAATTTTCTAGTATAACAACATTCTATATAACACTTTTAGCATATATCAGTTGATAATTTTAATCTAATCAATAAACAACTTGTTGGGTGTTACATATCACAGCAATTTGAATGCTCGCAATGCGCATTTGTCAATCAAATGACTTAGGCAACGAACTTGGACGCCTTTGTTGATCTATGCAAATGTCAGTCAATGGTGCGACACCGTTAACCAGAATAACAGTAATTAAAGCCGCCATCATCCAATAGCTTCACAGCTGGTTAGTGGTAACGGCTTAGTGCAGTAAGCCGCTGACAAGGCCGCTGGCATTTATGAAAAGCGACCCCAGACTATGGTTAATCTTGTCCAGCTTTAGCTGTAACCAAAGTGACTTTTATAAAGAGTTGGCTAAAGGGAAAATATATATATGTATATATTTTTTTTTTTAATTTGCATTTAGTGCAGTTTGGCTTCAAGGTTCTGGCTCTGGGCAGCTTGTGGCTAACTTTGGATTACGCCTGGCATTGGAAACGCCTCCGACGGCTGCCGTTGCTGCTCCACTTAGTGCTGGGCAAATATTGTGCTAAGCAATTTTGAGTCGCGTGCAAAAATTAGCAACAACTTGCGACTGAGCCGTTTAAGAGGAGGCCATAGACATGCAGCGGAAAATGAAACTGCTGCCAAAGAGGCAGCAGCTTTAACTTGCAATAGTTACTCCAACTAAATATTTAACAAAGTTAAAAAGCTGACGGGGCAGCCAGCAGGGTAGTTGGAATGGAGAACAGTGTCAGTTGCTTCGAGGGATTTCCCATGCAACATAATCCGATTTTAGCTGCTGCGTTGAGATTATGAAATATATTTATGAAGTTTGCTTTTGTTTTTGCACTGTTTGTATTTGGCAAATAGGCTCGACTTGCTTTGGGTATAACCAGAACAGTGGAAGAGCGAATAATGCAACGACCGATATAATATCATGTTTATCTATAACAAATAATACCTGCCTGACACGTCGATGTTTAGGTAATTTGTTTAACACTTTTACACATTTTATTTTTTCATTATTTAAAATGCATATTTGTTGCCTGTGCACTTCCTAACAACTGTACATATTTTATAAAGGCAGGAAATGTGTAAAGTCGGTTAAAAATTTAACTAACAATCGTTGTGTTAAGGGGGAATTCAATAAAATAATCTACATTTATTTGTCCAAGGTTATCAGGGGAAAGTTTCATACAAGGTTGTAGGTACACTTAGTGTTAAGTTGTTGGTAAATTTCTCTTTATACTCAATGCACTAAACTATTCTACTGCTGTCCGTTCTTTGCTAGCTCAACAGCTCTGCTTATTTTCCAACCTTGTTCTACTTATAAGATACTATTAGAAACTCTTATCAAACTGCTTAACATTTAATTTTGTCGAATACAATTATTGTTACTTAACTGCCCACTTTCCCAATAAGAAATATATGCATATTATAGATCTTCGCCTCAATTCATATTACCAGTTCAAGTTCGCTGCCTAAGTCTTTTGTTTGCAATTACCAAACTGCCTGGCAACCATAAACTCTCCATCTCTTTCTCGCCGCTGGGTCGTTGACTTCACTGAATACCCAACTGAAATATGTGTCAAGGTCGCTCTGCTGCTTCATTTGGCGTCACATCTCTCATCTCTCCGCTACTCGCGACGTACATACATACGTGCTCACAGCGACAGCGGACAATTTCACAATGTGCGGCAAAAGTTGTTTGCAAGTAAGAAAAAAGACAAAAATTTCTCATCTTTTGCTGGCGCTGTCTGCCACAACTTGGGGCTGCTCTGTCAATTAAAAATGCATTATGCAACCGCGGCGCATAAATCAAAAAAAGAAAAACGGAAACCCAACGGCAGATGACCTTGCAAGCTGCTTTTGTTCTGCATGAAGACTATGAAATGAGCTGCAGCCGGGCCAACACCACCCACTAGCCAAAAAAAAAAATAATAGAAATATCCACTCAGCACCCACCTAACGACTCCACTTCCCTCACTCCAAGTACAAATAGAAAAAAAATAACTTAACGTTTTTTTTTTCTATTTGAAAATTTGCTACGTTTGTTGTTTGCTTTTTGGCATTAACACAAAGTTCAGATCTGGCCGCTTGTGTGTGGGTCTGCGACTGCGGCTCTGGCTCTGGCTTTGGGTCTACGCCAGTGCCTGCACATACTACTACTACTACTACAATAGCAACAACTTGCACAGAGCCAAAAGGCAGCAACAACAATGTGCGGTAATGTTTAATGCTTTTTAATACTTGAGCCGTCGGGCGGCTGGTGTCTCAGTTAGTCTCAGCACAGCCGCAACGGAGTGTGCACGCGGAGCAGCAGCAGCAGCCAGTCAGTCAGTCAGTCAGTTAGACAGTCAGTCAGTTAGGCAGTTAGACAGTTATCAGCAGCAATAGCAGACAGTCGGCAGTAGAAAATTTACGCGCAAATTTATCGAAAATCCCAACAAGTTTCTAGTTTTTTTAGTTATTTTTTTCGGCTGGGAATGCGAAAATTTGTCAAAAAGTTGCCTGCCGCAGCTCGAGTGTTGCACAAAGTTGAAGTGCATCAAATCTAACTGTAATTGTAACGTTAACGACAACTGTAACTGTGTGACGCCAAAACAAGAACAAGTTGCAACCAGTTCAAAGTTGTTTTTGCAATAATTTCAAAAATTATTATTTAAAAAAAAATAAAAAACGAAAATATAAATTCGAAAAGTGACACACATAAACAGCAACAACAAACATAGACAATTGTGTCTGCCCTTCAAAAACAAATTACAACTAAACAAAAAAAACCCAAAACAAAGTTGACAATAAACTGTAAAAAAAAGCTAAAGATACAGAAAATTAACACACACCCACAAAACAACAACGCCAAAAAAAGGTTTAAAGACTTTTGAGTGTTCCCCTCCCTTAAGTGACTCTGCTTAGTCAAAACACTAACAACAACTAAATACGGTATACACAAGTTTATAACCAACTGTCAACGATGGAAGCGCATCCAAAACAGGTAAAAAAAATCAACAAAAAACAAATATTCCAAAATGAATTTGGCAAAAATTTCAATTTTTGTAATTTCATTTGACAAGTTAACTAGGCTAAGTTACAACAACAACAACAATAGCAACAACAACAGCATTAAAAGTGCGTGACAAGTTGTTGAACATTATTTCGCAGTTGTTCCCTGCCACGCCCACCGCCTGTCGCTTTGTTGTGGCCGGCTTGCCAAACTTGTTTACAATTTGTTTGTTTTGCTTATGTCTTGCATTTTATGAACATCATTATCAGCTTTATCATCATCAACGGCAACAGCAACAGCATCATTATAATCAACACTTGCAGCAGTTTTTATCTCATTTACATTTATCGCATTTACAACATAGTTTTCTGCGGAATAAACTTACATACAACAAATTATTAGCAATTACTTATTCCATAAATTCATTTTATGTATTATCAATAAATTTAATAAGTTATTATGTTTTTTTTTTTGAAAATCCAATTAACTTTAGTGCAGTTCAGGTCAGTGGCACGTTTTATGACATTTCATGAAATAAAGCAATTGTCATATACCCTAACAGAGGGTATGCTACGTATAGAAAGAAGTAGTTAAGGCATTAAGGAAATGCTTCTATAATGCATGTGTCATATATATACACATAATTATCTCTTAAACAAAATCTCCCTTATTAAGGAATATTTAAGGAATGACATAGAAATAATAATGTTAAAATGATTCTAAGTTTATCAAACTTGGATAACTACAAATTGGCTGATTATATAATATTCTTTCTTAAGATTAAACACCCCAAGTAAACCAACTAATTAACTAATATTACCATACGCGTAGGCTTTATAATTTGTGTATCTACAAATCGTGTTGCCATTTTAACTATTTTCCCTTGAGGGTATTCTAAATTCGTTACTTTATAGCTAATCTTATTTTCGTGTTGGTTGCACTTGGTTGTGCATTTAAGTGTAAAATGTATAAAATACACACCAAAAAAATTGCATTCGATTATTAAAATTGTTGAACAAAAGGCCCCAAAAAGTGTTTAAGGCGCTGGCTTTCAATGCAAACTTTAATTGCATTCAATTTAATGTTGTTGCTGCTGCTGCTGCTGTTGTTTGATAACCTTGTGCACAATTCTAACCAACTACAATAAAAATTATGCGGCCAAAGTAAATGTTAAATGTTGGGCAATTTCGGCCATTGTTATTGTTGCCACCTGTTATTAAATAACACTTCGATTGGAAGTGAATAATTGTGAATTGTTGCTGAGAGTTCCTCAATTTGCTTTGACATTTTCATCAATTAGCGAAGCCCAAAAAAAAAGTTCTCTCCGATTTTACACACGTGTCTTTAAATGTTGATCGCATTCCCAGACGCTTTACTTTGCCAACCCTTCACTTTGCCAATCAAAAGCAGACGTATCTTTCCACTTCACATTTGACAGACTCACTCACACACACACACACATACACACCGCCCACTGGTTTCATATATACTTTTTGGCCAGAGTGGAAATGAGGCACACCGAAACGAGAATGGGGAAGCAACATTTGACAAATGCGGCTCAAAAAATCAGAATGCGGCAGCCAACGACAACGAGAATCCAATTTAAGATGTGGATGATAAAAAAAAATACAAAAAAATATAAAAAGGAAAAAAGAATTAAGTAAACTGAAAGAGATACACAAATAAACATTTTGAAGAGTCTGACGGGCTCCTTTTTTGTGCAGCTGATGCTCAAATCTGAGATCGCAATACGAATCTGTCGCTTTTCACTTTCGAAATCCAATTAAAGAATTTATTGTCTTTTGTTTGCATATTGTTTTTTTTTTTTTGGGAGACATAAAGCCGCAAGTTTGTGTCACAAGTCTTTTGTTTTGCAGGTAAAGTGTGTGTGATTCTTTTGAAAGGATGAATAAAATCAACAGATCAAAGTTCTAAATACGCAAGTTTGTGTCTTAAGTCTTTTGATTTGCAGGCAAAGTGTGTAAGGTTGAATAAAATCAACAGATTAAAGTTCTATGCGAATTTGTAGAATGAACTATTTCCACATTTTAATGCATTTCTAATACATTAATAATTTATTAGAGTCTGGTTGGAATATAGGAGATTTTTTAATTACATAGTATGTGCAATAAATAAAATAACTTGTATAGTTTAAGTTAATTTGCAACATTTTAAACGTTTGTAAAGCATTAATATCTCTCGTTAGAATTGTTATTTATGGGAATATCTCATTATAATTTTAATGTGCAGACAGTTAAATGTGTTACTAAGATTAGCAGAGATCATAGATCAACATCAATTTGCATAAGTGAAATTCATCTGCTACATTTAAAAACATTTGCAGTAGCTTAATATCTAATTAGAATCCGATTCCTCAACAAACTTGCCAGCTAAAGTACAACTAGTTTCTTGTATGACTCAGAATAGATATGCCTAATGTCTGTGGCATTTAGAACTTGGTGCTAGGCAAAGCTTAAGGTTTCTATTTTTTTCAACATATTAATTACCCATAAACCAGGTTTAACTTATAATAAATTAAGCATTTCATTATTATACTATACCAAATATATGCAAATTAATGAAGGTTTTTTTTAAAGTGTTTTCTTAAGTAATGAATGAAAGCATGTCATTCTAACTCACATTTATCGGTTTATCATTTGAATTGATTATCATTAAGAGCTTTTCTGATTACTATTACCGAATGATGGAAAAGATGGGGGGGAAGCGAGCAAAGAGAAGAGATGGGAATCAAATGCATATTTATGAAACGCTTCCACGTGCCGTCGATAAAACATCGCATGTCATTGATATTTTCATTAATGCGCGAAATGTGTTAACAAATTAATAATAGAAATTAAAATTGCCCAAAAAAAAACGACTTAAGACAAAATCGAAATGAAAATTAATTAGGCTTCCATTGTGTGTCTGGAAGATTTGCCAGCCAGCTTGTCGCTGGCCTGGGATCGCAAGGCGGATGAGTCAAAAATGTGTCGGCACATCAACTTTGATCGCAGATGCACAGTTTTTGGATAAGAATTATAATCATCCTGGCAGTTCCTATAGACACATATACATATACATCTATATGCGGTTCAATATTTGAATTGTATTCTAAAAATTCTCCGACATTTATTAGCATTTTCGTTTCTTATTGTTTTGTTTGTCGAGTTGTGCAATATTTTTATTTTTGTTTATACAACATAGCTAAAGTGCAGAGCGTGAGATTCTTAGACTTATCGCTGTCGACGTTGACTGCGCCGCTGACTGCGACGCTAACAGCGCAGCGTCTGTTTTCTGTTGGCCCCGCACTTGAGTTGAATTATTACACGAGTGTTTGTCGCACGCTTATTGCCCGTCTTCTGTCTCCTTCTCACTCGCACGCACGCTCTCTCTCTGTCCATCTCTCTTACTCGCCATCTATATTGTCATCGTCACACATGCGCCGCACGCCTCCCCTCGGCATTTGCTTGGCGTCGCCCCCGCCTCATTTGTTTGCTTTTCTGTTATGAAACGAAATTGTGTCAAGGTCAAATTTACATGAGCACGCTAAGCGCCGGCGACGTTGTCGTCGCTTCAGTGGGTAGAAGAGAGCGGGGAGGCAATTACAATCGGAGGCAGTCGACTGCCACCTCCTTCTGGCCGCCGTTTGACGTTGCTCCCGCAGCTGTTCGCCAAGCGCTTTGCAAATAGTTGGCCCCGCTCTTTTCCACGCTGTTTGCTATGCAAATGCCGGAGACAGCGCAACGGAGAGCATTAAACTGACAGACAGATAGACGGGTGGACAGAGCGACAGACAGCGGGAGCGACAGTCTGACAGACAGGCAGAAAAGGTGTCAAAGTAAATAGAAAATCGTAGCTAAAACAAAGGGGGGGAAAAAGGAAAACCTAATTCAATATAACACAAATCGTATACACTTCAAATGTTAATACTATATATAAGAAAATTGTTATACATTTGTTTAGAAAAGTGTTACATAAAGTGTTATACTGTAGATCATCTCTATAAGTAACATCTCCTTGAGAAATCATATAATAGAAATTATTCGTATTATATTAAAAACTAAAATTATACTTTAAAATGTAAATTCAATTGTCATTTACTTTAAAACAAACTATCAGCCAACTTTAGCTATTTTCACTGAATTCTTGAAACTTTACGACAAAGTTAATGTACTTTTCGACCCATTATAAATGGAACTTTAGCCTGGTGAAGCACCCACAGTATTTACACGCTATGTTAGCATATATTTATGCACATTACGCGGTAGATCTTCAAACTGGACTCTGGTCTTGTGCTGCGTGTGGCAAGTGCGACACCTCTTGACACTTTTGGGGGCATTTCCCGTGTCAAGTTGATGAATTTCTCATTAAACACTTTAGTGTTTGGCCATAAAGATGGGTCATATATGCACTTAACGAGCTTATGAATTGGTTATGAAAGCGGCACTTGTACTCAGAGTCAATTTGAGGTATTTGATTGAGCTGGGAGTGGAGGATGAGGCGAGCGATGTGTTAACTAATGCTATTCACAGAGTCTAATTGGGGGTCTCGTTTGAGCATTTGCTTGCACATCAATCAGTTAATGAATAAACAAATGTAAACAAAAGCGTTTAGAAATTTTTAATAATGGACAAAACAAATTGAGGAAGCTGCAGTTCAGTTTAGTAAACCAAACACAATTACTACGATCTAGCTATGGGAATTTTGTTAGAGGGGGTAGACTGGATAATTCTCGAGGATTGTTCATTTATAAATTTGGGTAAATAAACAAAAATTAAATAAAATAAAAGTTTCCATATTTAATGTAGTCATGACTCATTGACAAGAATTTCCCCTTCAAAATAGTTGAAGTCGTGTGTAATCGAATGTACGTATTCAAGAGTTTAGTAAACTTTACTTCCGCACAAATTGCATAACATTAAACATTCTATGATTATTCATTCGATATGATATGAGTTGTTCTATAGAGACATTAGTAAGCGCTTCTTCGTTAGAATTTATTGATTTCAATGCATCATCATCATCACCGATGTCTCGATTACTGTGCCTTTCACAAAACTCCCAGATGATTAACGCCAACATAAATAACAACATCAAGAACAACTAAACGATTAGCAACTGATACTTTTACATTATTATTAATAATGAGCGATTATCTGGCTTTAGTTGTGCCTTCTGCATACTGTATTTAACTAAGTATTTAAGCTGCCACCCACGAGCTTTCCAAATGACAAACATTTGTCTTCGGCCCGTTTATCGATATAACAACAATAACAATAAACAAAAGCTAGTACTCTAAATACCAAAAAATTAGTCATAGTTCAGATAAAAAAGGCGGCCAACAAAAGACACTCCAAAAATGGCCAATCTCTTGATAAATATCACGGTAACGAGCTGTGAGGCAGCTGCTTGCAAGCGTCCAAAAGTGAATTCAAGCCAGGTTGCAAGCGGGAATGTCAGCTACTGGTATAATAGTTAAGAAACTAGTTTAATATTTAAATATAAATAAAATTGCAAATAAATAAGTCTAGCATATCTTATATTAGCATCTATGATTTTGTATAACAGTTTTAAAACTGTTATAATTGCTCTAGAGCTCTTAAAACTTTGTAAATATGATATTAATCTGGAGTATATGATTTCAACTTATATTTTGTAGTTGTATAACAGTGTCGTAAACTGTTATACTCCACTGAAAGTTGCAGAAGTACTTCTGTAACTTCTAAAAACCAAATTTAACCACTTACAACTGTTAATTTCAATAGATTCTATATGAATAACTGTTATACACACATACACACTCAAGCAATATTTCCCTGGCTGGTATTTTGCCTTCACTTAACCACATTAGCATTGCAAATGCAACGGGCACACAATTTGTGCGATAACCGAAACCAAAACTAATTGCGAAATTCCTGTAGGCAGTCTCTGTGTGTTGATTCAAAGTGAATGCGATTGGCAGCCGACTGCTGGCATGTCGGGGGCGACTGTTCGCTGAGGTCCGGGAGCACAGCCGGATGTGTGAATTGGCATGCTAATCAGATCACTTGACACAAGGCAGAACATTCTGTCTGATGAAATTCCAATGGAAATGACAGTCACCAAACACTGACATTTATCTCAGCCCATCTTCGACATGGCAACATTTGCATGCCAGGCGGAGACAACGGTAGCAGACACTGACACTCAACAGTTCATTGGCGCCAAGCGACAAGCCCACCAACAGACTTGCCGCAGACAGAGCTCGAGCCTCCAGCAGCGGCACACACACTCACACACACATACATATGTCTGACTACAACAGCACCACCACCTCCGCCCCGTGTCAGCTACTCGTATTTTTATAGGCAACAACTCAATAGCATCGTTGCAGACACAAGAGACCAAAAAACACGCCCAACTTTAAGTGATTCAGTTAATGGCACTGCAATGTGGAAAACTTGGTTACAGTTCAGCTGCAGCTTATGGGCTTTGTAAAATAAGTTAATTATACTTGTAGTATGGCTCGCTGGTCACTTGGCCGACGTTGACCTTCAAAATGTCAGCTGAAGTTGGAGTTTCCGCTGCTGCTGCTGCTGCTGTTGGCAACTAACTAAAAACGAAAAAAAAAAGAAAAATCTTTTCTAAGCAAAGTTCGTTGCCTAAGTCTTTTGTTTGGTCCGGTGATGAGTGTGCCTGTAGGCTGCAAGAGGGCGGGGCGTGGCAGTGGCAAGGGGGATGCCAGCATGACGCTGGCATAAAAATAAACAACAATTTGGCCGACTGTTATAGTTAATGGGCCGCAGTGGCTACGCGCGACGGCATTAACAAGATTTAATGCTAAAAATAACAAATGAGCCGCAATTACGAGACCCCTTACCAGACTTCGACTTCGACTCCGACTCAGACAGAGACCCAGACCCGATCGGAGACAGCAGACAGTGACTCGACGACGAACTGTGAAATAACCCACGCGACCGACCAGCGCCCCATACAGACATCGTCAATATACATATATATATCTTTTGATTTTATGATGTGGGAAACACTCGAAATTACCAAAAAAAAAACTTATTAGCACAAATAGCAACAAGAACAATCAAAAGCCTCAAGCAGCGGTGCGGGTGAGGTTGAGGTTGAGGGGCACAAGACCAACACTCAACAGACGTAGTCAGAGGCACCCGGATTCGTTATTTATGGCATACACAGCCGGGACTAGAAATTTATATTTATTATTTTTGCCCGCCAGACACACAATTTATCACGTGCGTCATATAACAGTTCAATCGATTCTTAGCTCAACATGCGTTTACAACTGTCTCCGCCCCGCTCCTGTCTGTCGCCAAGCTCAACTAACGGTTTCATAATTATACAATTTACGTATGTATAAATATATATTATTTATGATTCGCCAAATTAGCTGCGATTGCGATGGGATCTGAGCTCATGGATCACGTGAATTATTTCACAATATTTAAAATACATTTTCTGATTGTTTAATGTCATTTCAATGGCTTTCTTTTTGCACTGGAATGAAACTGGGATTTGGTATTGCAGTCGGTAGCATTAACCGGTTCTTAAGCTGCTCTCCTAATTGGCGAATTCCCCAAAAGTCGTACACTTAATATGAAAGCATTTCGTACTTTCGAATTTGTAGCACAACCAAAAACAAACAAATACGCAAATAAACAAACAAACAAATCAAAAACCGAACAAACCAAACCCGTACAACAAATCAAAATCTAAAGTAAATCCGGTTGAACTCTGGTTCTGTTCTGTTCTGTTTATGTGGCATCTTTAGCTTTAGGATTGGGATACGAATTGGGTATTGGGGTATTGCTTATGCCATAATTTTTGTGTCTTTTGCACTCCCGCCTGATAATAATTAATTATTTTAATTACTTATTAATTGACACACACTCCCACACACATACATACTACGTTAAAGACATCCAGCTGATGTTACGTCTTTTTCCTGCCCCAAAAGTCTTTTGTTTCTACGCTCAGATCGCAGGAACTTATTTATCAATTAGTGTATTTCATTTTTTTGCGGCTTGTTAAACACAGTTTAAAATAAATTTTGTTTAATTAATGAGCTATTAAGCTACGACTCAGCTGTGTGTACACAATATTAATACAAAGACTGGGCGTATCTATTTTTGGGTAGTCTCTTAGAGATGGACAACGAAGCGAAACACTTGGCAATCGGAAACAATTTCGAAATTGTTTAATTAGCCTTGGTTATGGTCAGATTACTTATACCTATATACAGGCATATGTTAAGCCACATTATATCATTGAAATAGATCTACACTTGATAAAACTACACACGAGTTTATCTTGCAATCGCGAACTTTTCCATTCTGTAACATTCGTTCAAACTAATTTGCATGCTATAAAAACTGACACAAACTCACATTCATTAGCCTGTAATGCTTTTTTAATGCATGTTTTAATAGTTGTTGGTATTTAAAATACTAAAAAAGCATTACGCCAATTTAAAAAGTATTTAATGCAATTGTTTGCGCTATTTATATAACTGATGTGACGATAAGTTCGATACTTTCGTGCGTGAGTCACACACGAGCTCAGCTCTATTGCGAGTTATCGATAAAAAAAAAAAAAAAAACTATAAGCTTGGCGCGTGTCAGTTAAAAATCAGCAACTTTGATTAAATCATTCGATCAGTTGTAGCTGATAGCAAAACAACAAATTGGTTTGCCAAAAATTGCTTAGCACTTTACAGCTTTAAAATACAAAAGAACAACAAAAAAGAGAAACAAACTAAACAAAGCGCGAGCATTTAAATTTATAGCCAACAGCTGAAACGAGTTCAAAGCCAACGAAAATCAAGCCAATGACCCAGAGAACTACTGAATAGCAAATAGACTAGAAATAGAACCCCTGGCACCCGAAGGGATACATATTTCAAGCATCATCTATCTTAACTGCTAGCACTCATTAAATATGGCCTGAGAACTTATAATAATCTGATCTGATTTGAAATTCCATTCGTATAAATCTAACACCATATCATTCACTTGGGAGACAGATAAACTGTCTGAGAATTGGACGAACGCGGGGATAACAAATTAGCACGAAATTAATTGCATTTTAAGCAACAATAAAAATGAAAAATTACTTTTATCGCCCAGTTGAGATCGTGTCTCTGGGTCGCTCCCACCAAAAGCTAACCGGGTTTTTTGATTTAAATGAAAAAATCTTTTTTTTTGTATTTTGCGCACCCCAAAACGCAAAAATTTGCGAGGTCTAAAACGGCGGCCAGAGATCTATCATAGAAACTCGGGTCGCTTTCACTAAGCAGCTAACCAATTACGATTAACATATGTAAATACCTACATAATGATTGTTCATGTTTGATTTTATGTTAAACAAATTGTAGTTGATTTATTGGCAATGTTGGTAAACATTTCAAATGCGGGTGTGTGTGTGTTTGTGTGTGTGTAGTTGTAGATACTGAAAGTTGAGAAAAACTATGGAATATGTGTAAAAGTCCCGTAGTAATGCCTATTTTCTAGTTGAATTTGCATTTGGAGAAATCCATTTCGGGATGTTGTTGCTTGAACCTTTAAAAAAGGAAATACATTAGAGTCACAGATATCGAAAGTTTAAAGATATATGGGTACTTACTTTTCGAGTATGTCCTGTTTCTTGCGATCATCACTGGTGGGCAGACCCATCTCCTTTTGGCGCTGATCGTACATCATTTTTTCGACCATGCTGCGTGTTTCGCCATCAAGATCGGATAGTTTGGATGGCTCTGGATTGATTTTGCGTGTGGATATTTCGGGATCGGTGGTAACTAGACGATTCCACCAGTTCATCTTGTTGATCTTCTCGAGGGTGATCAGCACCGTTTTGCTATCTTGAAGTACCCAAACCGATTCATCCTGCTTGACCTCGCCACAGAGCTCACCATCGATGATCGGCTCTTGACCTTTGAGGCCCACTTTCAATGATTTCTTGCCAATGCTGACCACAATGTCGCGAGCACGCAAAGCGAATGTCACGTTGAAGGGAATCTTCAGCTGCAATTAGAATGGAATGGATTTGATAACCAGTTGTTAGTTGTTAATGCTCAAATGATGATCAAGATCTACGACTCTGACTTTAACTGCAGAGCAAATCCAATTGCAAACAATTATGAGCACGTAACGGAGGCAAAACGTCTCCGGTTCATGTAATTTGTGATTAATGATCGTTGCCCCCTTTAGACATTCTAGTGGCCACGTAACAAAGTCAACAGAAACAACAATTGTTGATGCTGTCGCTGTCGCTGATGATGATGAGATGATGCCCAATGCTTTGGCCAACCTTGGAGCAGCTAATAACAAAAAACGATCTATAAATAAACCTCAACACATACACAGACATAGACGTGGATAAGAGGCATGTCTTATATATCAGCAGCTGCAATCAGAAAACTGGAGCTGCCCTTCACCAGGTCCGTTTCAAGGACTTGCCTGCTTTAGGTCTGCAATCAACGGGAATTTAGTTTAACTGCCAGCCAGGCCAAAAGAGTTCAAGGACGCACAGCGGTTGTTTATGCATATCAAGCAGATCCGGTTGCACTGTAAGAATCTCTTGGAATGCCGCTAGACAGGTTGCAGTCGGTGCCTGTGACTGGGCTAGGGATGAGCAACGATTAGAGGATATCGATTGTATATGGGTACAGAGCAACGATATTTAAGTAAACAACTATAGGATTCTTAATGACATGTACTTGATACGATGCGATATGTACGTTTTATTCTTTTCCACTCATCTTGTCAATATATCTATGATATATTTTATATTTTAACTGATTAATATTGAACTTATCGATACCTATGCTATGCTGTCGATCCTTTTTTTTATCGATACCCATCCCTAGTCTGGTCCCATATCCATAAACAATCACACGAGTGCAACACCAACACCATTCACCACAACAATGGGCTAATTGAGCGATGCCTGTCCAAGTTCAAAGCAATTACAGTGGCGTCTGAAATGATGTGGTGGCTGCCCATTAATTATGGGCCAGGCAGGCCACATATATTAGCACCTTTTCTATTAACTCTAATGAAAATTAATAATGTGATTTGTGTGAAAACCAAGCAACAGCAGCAGCAGCGGCAACATAATTAAAGCTTAAATTATTAGACACTCAGCCAGCTGAGAACATTGCAATCAATTAGCAACGACAACAACGCAAAGTCGACCCACTTGCCACAATCGCATGTGGAGTCTCTGTCGGAGTCTCGGTGTCGGCCAACGGCAAAACAATGTTAGCGGCTCTCGTCGGGCCTTTAATTAAAATCACACAAAGTTAAACCGCCAAGGACGCTTTCGTTCAAGAAGACAAAGTCAGCTGCTGCCACGGTCCAAGTCGAGGCACGACGAGGTGTGCGTGTGTGCACATCTCCAGTGAAGCACAAGTGTGTGTCTGAGTGTGTGTGGGTAGTCAAGGTGCCCCAACAACAGCAGCAGCAACCGCAACTTTAACAAGAGTGGAAGCAACAACAGTAGCAACAATCTCACACAGCACGCGGTCATGTCAACAGCAATAAGTGATTAGAGATGAGCTGTGACTGTGAACTTGCGTGACTGCAGTGAGAATTGCAATGTTTTTTTAGACCCTTTATTTGATTACAAATCAAACCTATTTCTTCTATAAAACTTAATAATACTATAAATACAGTTTCATTTGCCTCAATTTTACCATCAGATTAATTCCAAAATCACTTTTTGCATTCTTAAAAATATCTTATAGATATTTTGCATCACCTTTACCTTTAGCTCATCTCTAATACCAGCTTCTGTTAAGCACTCGACAACAATAACAACAACTACGACAAATGAGGCTTGTCGCCGACGCGTCGCTTAAATTTTCGACATATTCGAATTGAAAATGTGTCAAAAATGAAACTGAAGCGGATGTCAATTGGGGATTTTAAATTCATTGCGACGCGGATGTAAGCGAGGCAGCTGGAAAGCGTGGGCAGCGACGCAATTAGCAGTTTTTATATAGAACATCAATAACAACACAAACACAAACACACACACACACAATACAAAAAATATGGCGGATTAACAGAGCCTGTTAACGAGCTGCTGCATTGTGCAACACTTGAGTGCATTAATCGATATCTGCAATTGCTAATCAACACAGCTCGTTTAATATCTGTGTGCGTGTTTCTGTGTGTTTGTTTTTGGTGTATTTGTTTTGTTTTGGGAATTTGAAAGGGAATTTTTGTGGGCAAAGATAAAGCTTTCACAGTCCGCGCGAAGGTTGTGCAAACAGCACTTCTATTCTATGGATCAAAGCTCGTGCTTGCGTTACAAGTAGGAAATTTACACAAATCACAGCCACAATGGATACATTAAATCATCAGCATCGAAATCTAAAGGTAAACAATGGATCATGCAAATGGACGTGCTGGAAGCTAAGAAATCCAACAATAAAACGCAAACATGATGCGACTCAAAAATGAAGTCAACTACCAGCAAAAACAAAAGGCAAACATAAAACAAACAAAAAATATAAATAGCAATAAGAACAACAAACATGGCCAACAAGTTAAGTTAGGCGTCAGTCAAAGTTCATAAAGATGCGGAAAAGGTGTCGCATTTGAATTAATTAGCAACAACAATGATGGCACACTTATTCACCGTAAGAGAGAACGATTCAAAACGATAAAGAGAGGAAGAGACAGAGAGAGAGAGCTGGAGAGGATCAAACAAATCTATCAGACGCACGCCAGACGACATGTCTGACAGTTGCTGATTATGCAAATGTTGTCGGCCTGCATTAATCGATAGGCAGCTAATCGATCATTAGAGCGATATGCACCAGTTTATGGATTCGGTAAAACTGACAATTCGCGTTTGTTTTCTACGCGTTTTTTGTACGCCATAAAAGTTTAAGTGTATTTTAAAATGTTAATTTAGCTAAAGTGAAAGAAATTTCAAATTCACGTGATTTGTAGCTGCCGCTGTATTAAAAAAAAAAAAACGGTTTTACTGTTTTTGTTGTCGCGCTTTGTTTTGCTCAATTTGCTTAATTCTACGAATTTTCGAGATATATACGAAGACACATACAACACCAACAACTATAAATACATTTGATTTTCTTAAATATGTACGACGTATAATTTATGCTGAAAGAAGCGACACGGTGCCTGGCACGAAACCGCGATCTCCAAACCAGCGTGGAAACAATCAAAAATGCCAAGAAAAAAATAAAAATAAAAATGAGAAAAAAAGAATCATTTCAAAACTAGCCAGAGAAACACTAAACGAGGCGAGTGAATGGCGCGACTACGTCGATAAGACATTATCAAAGACCAGAGATTCCCAGAACCTGAAATCGAAGTCTAACCGAACCGTCTCCCAGAGTAGAGATCGTTCGTTCCCATTGAGCTTACATATATTGGAGTATTATTATTTTATTATTGGTGTCGTCGCCACTTGACAGAACAAATCATCAATTGAATGGCTTAAATCTGATTAGAATGGCTTTCAAACTGGAAACTAGTTATTATTATATGGAATATGAATAGGAATTGGAATAATAATATTCTCCACAAACGCGAACATAGCTCAAGTGCTTTGTGTGTGTATTGTGGCAATTGAATTTTGTGTCTGCTAAGCTGATTGGATAGCATTCTAAGAAATCCGGTAGCAGCTAAGCTCCATAAACGGTAATTTCCATAAGGAACAAGTCGATACAGAACTAGAGCTACAGCGACAACGACAGCTTATTGGCCTACTTTGACAAATTAACATAATCGATCGTTCTGCTGATTGATCTACAGATCAAAATTTACAAAATCTAGCATTTAATTCCAATTAAATAAAAAAAAAATGTTGTGTGTACCAGGAACCGAAATGAACCGAGCAAACGGATCTCAATCGAGAGTCAACAGATCACACAACAAAGTTCATTTACCCAAGAGTGGAAGCTACTATTGTGAGAAACAAGCCCCCATTGTTGAAGCATCGCTTTGTTTTGGCTTCTTCTACATATTCTATTCGTCAATTCAGTTGACAATTCCACAGTTTATGTGCAATCTTAATTTCAATTGACGTCTTAACTTAATGCATGACATGTGAAAAAAAATAACCAAACAATCTGCTTTTTATGATACCTATAAAGCTCTTTATATATAGACTAAGTCGTCTGATCGTAAAAGCGTAAATAATGTTGCATTTGCGTAATTACCAAGAAAAACCCACAAAAATCTTAAAGAAACTGACATCATTGAGAATTCATGTTCAGTATTTCCGCTTACCAGATGACTCAGCTGAGGAACGCTGACTTATCAGCATCATTAATTGCTCTAAAGCTGTATAGCTGTATAGTCGCCGTTGGCTAAAATTTTCTCTAAACGCTAATCTCCGAAATTAGCTACGACAAATGCTGTTATAATGTTATACTAACTATTTGCGGGTATAATCCATACTCTCATGCTGTTTGTAACATAGTGAGAAAACTCCCAATAAACTGATAATGATGATAAAAACTTTACTTTGAATAAGTATTATTATAAAATATACAAAACTGACGAGTTATACTATATGGTATACATATAATTATGTCAGGAATCTTCAACTTAGTTATTGTCGATAGTTCAATTTAATATAAAGATAGAAATGACTTCAAATTACTACCAATCTGCGAGGAATAGATGGTACATTACTAACAATTTAAGTCGAAAACAACTTTAAAAAAATAATCTACAAGTTGTTCTAAATGGTACAGGAATGGTAGATTCTATAATCCATCGTTAGTACCAATCTTTTGTATTTAAAGGAATGGCGAAACCTGGAATCTTTAAGTAAATCGATGTTCCACTTCAAAAAAAGAGTATAAAAATGTCGAATAATCAATTTTAAAAATTTATGAATTTTTTTTATAATGTTTTTGTCCATTGGGATTCCAATCGTGTCTTGTGACGCGCTCCAATGGCCGGTGTTTCCCCGCGCATCTGTTATCACGCAAATGGCATCAAATTATCAGCCATTGTCACCAAAAAAAAATAAATAAATGTAAAGAATAAAATATCGAGAAAAAAAGAATAGAAGCAGCCATAAATCCATAGATCAGATGGGGTTTCATGCAAGTAAATTTGAAATGCCAGTTTCGGGCGTTAATAGAATCTATGGCCTTAAATTGTTTTGCATGCTTAATTATATGCAAAAAGCAATAGCAACAACAACAAGAACTGTTGACTGTTTGTTTTGGTTGAGCGCATACAGCCAAAGAAGCAACCTCATCGATCGTTTCGGGCAGTTTAGGTGAATGTTGTTGACTTAACGTTTTTGTATTGGCTATAGTCTGTGGAGACTGTAAATTGCTTTGAATTGAATTGAGATTGGATTGGACAGAGTGGTTGTTGTTCTTCTCATGGTGTGTTTGTTTGTTGTATAGCTAGTGCTTGCCAGTGCCAGTGCTCAAGTGTGTAGCAGCATCTGCTCCCAACTCAAACTCAAAATACAACTCATCTCATCTCAATTTGATTTGATTCTTGCTCAAGTGGTTGGGTTTCCTCTCTCACCACTTTTTGTATGGTTCTGACCGATTGATGCTCTGCTGTTGGTAACTGGCACCGTCAGGTAAATCTTTGTCAACTCAGCTGATTAAAATGCACACACACAACACACACACAATGTTGGACATTGGGGCAGCCACTCACTTGTCTCACTTAAAAGGTGATAACAAGATGCTTGATGAAGGGGCTACAAATACAGAGACATACTGAAAACAACGTGTGTCCAACTAAAGACAAATTGTTGTTGTTGCCGCTTGACTACCGATTTGTTGTTGCTGTTGTTATTATTGTTAAATAAATAAAATTGTAACAATTTATTTGAACATTCAATTGGCACAGTGTGACAAAGTTTCTAACGATCGTTAGCAATTATAAAACATTTAATAAATGATCTCATTGAGTCTAATTGAACATATTAATGGTTTGACTAATTCAACAATTTACAATGTTAATCAACTAAAAATAGTTATAGACTAACGATCGCATTAGAATAATAGCTTGGACGTCCCACGGCTCATCAATATCATTCTGATTGTGTTCTATACCCTATCGATCTTCTCATCGGTTGCCGTTTTCGTTGTTTCTTCGCTTGACATAGAGTCTCTGTGTCGAACATTGACGTTAAATGCTGATATTATAATACCAAATATGTATACCAGTCTTTTGATATATAGCAAAAAATATAACAACTGAATGAGTTTGTTATTTCAACGATAGATCATTAACGCTCTATTTGGAAACTGTGCCAGAACAACAAAAGGGCGTGTTGGCCCTTCAAAAAATCCTTAAGCATCAGCATTTATTATTTATTTAATCTATTCCCACATACACAAGTCTCATTTGGAGCCGGATCTGGGAAACCCAGAGTGAATGACGAGCGCCCACGCTGTGAGAAGCCCTTCATCTGTTCGTTCCCAATTTACAGCCTACAAACAAACAAAAGTTGCAGCTTAATTTGCCAAAGTGTCTGGGCCGCGGGGCATTTGCTCCCATAAGGGCAAGCAATCAGATGATGTGTCTATTTATAGAGGATGCCCCCAAGATTCAAAACGAAAGTAGCTGAGAACGTGAAAAGAACATCAAAGTGACAGGCGCGGCAAACATCAAATCAAGCTGAGAGAGGGTGTAGGTGGTAGGCAGGGGGAATGGAAATGGGGGCCTACGCTGACCGGCAATTGATCAGAGAATGTTGTATAAATATAGCACAATGATTTAGCCAACCGACAGCCTATTAAACTGTTGTTATGGCATGCAAAATCCGGCAAGAAAGTTGCTAGCAACAAATACAGAGAACAGCGGCAGCAAGAAACAAAAAAGAGTTTGCGCATCGAAGCAAACAACCTGTCGACAGCGTCGACGCCAGCAGCGACGCCAACAGCATCGACCGCAGCAAAAGCAGCAGCAGCAGCATTTGCTCTGTTCGGCGTGCGCCGTTTGCTTCAGTTTGATTCTTGACGCCGTTTAGATCGGTTCTGCTTGGCGCGTGCTACGGACAAACTTGAAAGATAAAAGCAGAGTGAAAGACAAGCAGAAGAACCATAGTACTTCAGAAAGAAACATAAGAAGTACGGTCCAAAACAGCGACTGCTGCACAGTGCCCCAGTTGAGTGTTTTGTGCCCGCAAAATCAATAAAACAATTAAAAACTTAACAATTGAAAACAATAAAAAAAAAAACATTTCAAGACTGTGACAACTGGCAATTGTGATATTAGTGTGTGATAAATTATTTAATTATAAACTAAGCTAAATTTAGCCAAAAATCAAAAACAAAACACAAAGAGTCCCCCAAAAATCAAAATCACAAATAAACACAAATAAAAGTAAGTAAAATATAAAATACAAACTGGCCGAACAAGTTAACTTAACGAATATATATTGGTTGAGTGCCGGGTTGGCGCTGATAAGACTTCCGCATGCTTAAAATTGATATTTACACAAATATACTTTAAATACAATAAATAATCCCATCCCCCTACCCCACCCGCCCCCAACACTTGCCCAGCAAAATACAAGATAAAGTCTGTGCACGCAAACAAAAGACTTAGGCAACGAACTTGACAATGATCAGTCAAATTTGTGCGTACGTGTGTGTATGTGTGCAACAAATTTAGAATTAATTGCAACAATTAAGAGACCTACAACTGCAACAACAAATCCTATTTGCATTTAACAATCGCTCCGCTAAAGTGCCAATAAAAATGAGAAAGGCAGCCGCAAAATCAATAAGCAACAAAAAGCAAAAGGAGATTAAAACAAAAGCAAACCAGAGGAGTCCCATTAATAACAATAACAACAACTACTAGTTGAATAAATAATAGAACAACAACAACAACAATAACAACACAACTCTGAACAGTCTCCCCAAGTTAAGCGAAAATATCAGACCATAAATATCAAACGAGTTGAAGAAGACTCGAAAGTTCACTTTTTATGTTCAAATCAAAAGAAAAAAAAAAGGAAGGAAGAGAGAGGGAAGGAGAAAAAATACAATAAATAGAAAGAAAGAAGAAGGCAGTTATAACAAGACTAAAGGCGAGGGTGCCAACTGTTTAGACGCGATGACTTGTCCCCCCAAATTGGGATTAAATGTTACACAATAAAGTGACATTTGAAAATTATGCAAAAGGGGCAATAATTAAAAAGATCTAGTTAGTAAATCTATAGAGAATTATAGGAAAGTCCACAAAACTCTTTAATCTATTTGCATATCAGATTTAAATTAAAAATAATATATAATTCGAACTTGAATGCTAAATAATATCTTAGTCGTCGGCTATTGTTGGACGTTTGTTATATAAGTACATATAATTTTAATCAAAATTAATAATTCTATGTTGCTCAACACTTTTTTCAACTTCAACTGTAACTAATTTGATATTTTATTCTTTGCAGATGCAGGATTACTGGCACATCCCACGCGCCTCGCTCGTCTCCTCCAGCAGCTCGGCCATCAGCTCGGCGAGCTCTTCGAAATCATCGAACAAATCTAACTCAAATCCCCCCACGTTGGCCCAACGCAGCGTCGTCTCTGCCACTTCAAATACCACAAGCGCAGCGGTCACAGCTGCAGCTGCCGCAGCAGTTTTGGCAGCCGCCAAGCGAGGATCACGCTCGTCCCAAGGCTCCAGTGACAGCAACAACAGCACCCGGGTGAGTAATCAAACAACCTACGCAACAACATGGCCAAGAACTGTAACTGACTCATTCTGATTTGCTTCTCATCTACAGAGTGTCGCATCCGGGTCACTTTTGCTGACAGCAGCGAATCTGGAACGATTCGCGGAAATCCACAAGAAGCAGGAGCGTCAGCACAAAATGCTGCTGACGGAGCAGCTGCCCAGTGTGCATGGCAATAGCTCCTCGTCGGCCAACTATAATGCCAATCTGGCATTGGCCAGCAATGCCAAGGATGCCGTCATACCTATCGATGCTGATCCCAATCTGCAGTATATACGAACCAAAGACCTGGATACCGTTTCCATAGCCAGTTCCATGCACTTTACCATGGTCAATGGCGAACCCGGTGGTGCCAAGAAACCCAAACGAGGACTCTGCGATCGTGGACGTCAGGTGACGGTGCTTATTATCAGCATGAGCACCATATTCTTGCTGCTAATCATGGGCATGGTCTATGCACTAGAGAGTAAGTAATACCATTTAGACTATTTAGACACTTCAATCTCTAACAATCTTCATTCTCTTTCTCTTTGCAGTGCGCGCTCGTGACATGCCCAAAAGCTAACGCAATTATTTAGAATTAAACAATCTATGGGGTGTTCGGGGGTGGGCGTAACCCTTTTTTGGCTTCTTAGTTTATTATTTATTGTATTTCCCCAACGTTTCAATTATTATTATTATTATTGTTATGCGTCGTCGTCAACGTCTTTGAGCTAGTTGTTAAGTTATTTATTATAAAAAAAAAACAATTGTTTTCTGTGCGTCAGTTGAGAAGCGAAATTTTTGTATGACTTCCCTGTCATACTAGTATTAAGCGAAAAATACACAATGTAATTAGCAATTAATTAATTAATGGATACCAATTAACAAATTGTATCACAGCCCTGGACAATGAATGAGAAACTGAAGTGAATGCCGTAAGATATATATATATAAACATATATGGAAAGAAATGTATATATATATATATATATTAATTGAGCCAAGCGAATGTATTTTTCTGTTAAAGAATTAAGTTATTTAGCCCTGTGATATGTCAAATAAACAGAATTAAATTAAATTTGTATGCAAATCTTAAACAAAACTCTCTAAATTCTTTGCGGTCTTTTAAAGTGAGTCAGCTGCCTTTAAGTTGAGGTCAATAACTGGAGAAAACAGCTGTCTAGCGACACGTCACCCTGGTAACAGCCACAACAACTAAGGAACTATGAAAATACCTTGGTAACAGCCTATAGACTGAAACTCACCTCCAACTCCTGCAGCGTCTGTGTCCACATGTATTTGTCGAGTGTGCAACCGTTGCCAGCATTTGGTTGCAATTTACCAACTTCATCCTTCTCGCTGTCATCCTCAACCTTCTCAATGGGCTTAGACACATCCTCGTTGGTGGACGAGACTTTTGTTGAATCCCCAGCGCCATCCAGCAGCTGCTGTCGCTTTCTAATAATATACATAAATAAATAGAAATTAAAGATAATCTTAATAATTTTGAATGCTGCTCACTTGTCCTCCTGTTCTTTAATAATGGCAGCCGCCTCCTCATCGCTTATATCACATATTTTATTATCGTCCATTTCCCTTTGGCGTGTCTCACGTTCGACTCGTTCCTTTTCATCCTTCAAACGCTGCTTTGCCTCACGTGCTTTCACTTTCTCCTCATTGTCTGCCATGGCCAGCTTGGATTCTTTGCGGAAAGTATCTAGCAGCATTTTCTCCCAATCGGCCTGTTTGGCGCCCGTATAGAAATCGGTTTTACGGCGCAAAAAGCTAGCGAACGTATGTAGAAACTAAAAAGCATGGAAACAACGTGGGTTAGGCTCTTGCTGTTATTGTCGTTGCTGAATGGTGACTGGTGTAAAGAAACATGGCAATGCAGCAGTTGTCAAGTGCAATTTTCCGCCATGAAAAGCGAGTGCACTCTCCTCATAATAAGACACAGCAAGGCAATTGTATTTAAGAAAATAAAACAATAAACACATGCCCAAGTTTCTTTGTACCACGCCGTTGCTCTGCAAATACTTACGTCCGGTACGCCGCCTTGATGCTTCTCGGCCACGGCCAGTAATATATTGTCGAACTGTGCTTCGTTGGCAGACATTTTGATTATTTACACAACTAAATTCTTTTGTTATTTTGTTAGTTTCTCGAAAATTCGGAATTAAATTCTATTCTGAATTGACTTGTGTGCCGGGGACTAACAGTGTGGCCGTCTTCACTTCAGTCAAAAATACCTTCTGATCGATACAATGATTTGACAAATAAGAAGAACATGGGCATATATATTACAACAATCAATTACCAATTTATCGTTTGAAATTAAATATAGTAATGAAATCCTCGTTTTTTACACGGAAAACATTAATTATTCATGCAGCTCCAAAGTTTCTAGCCAGTGTTTCCACACTGTAAACTAAATTATTTGATTATCGATATTTTGTATGTCGTAGCGGTCAGCTTTTAACATACCATAAAGTGTTAGTGTAACGGAATTCTAAGTGAAAATGTTGTAGCATAAGTTTTAGCTGATTTTAGCTTTTTATAAATATTTAAATGAATACATTTCATTTACATATGCTTTTAGGCATATCACACTCTAGAACTCTTAATTCAAAAGGCAGCTTAAACAGTTTAGAATTGCATTGCTCAGCTCATATGCAAAAACTGCTAAGCGGAAAAAGCTCTTTACATTTTTATCACAGTCTCTCGTACGGTCGCTGTCTCTCTTTTTCTCTCTCTCTGTGTAATGTATGAAAATGCGTCTTTCGTCCTAGGCGCTCGTTCATTCTTATTCGGTCTCTTGAAGGAATCAGTCGCATTCTGAATCCATCGGACGTTGACAAAATAAACTAAATCGCAGTGCTAAAAGCAAACGGATATACTGAAAAAGTTCTTCATTTTGTGCTTACAGTGAAAACGGTTTAACTGCAGCAGCAACAACAACAACCAACGCAAAGTGCGACGGAAAAGTAATGCCAATAGTGTTTAGTTGAATTTAAAAGCAAAAGTGAATTAAAAATAGTATTCAATAAGAACAAAATGTGAATAAAATTGTTTAGGCTGCTCCCGCATAATTACTTCCTCTACTCCCATAGGAGTTTATGGTTGCGAAAATCGATAATAAAAATTTTGTGCATAAGTAGAAACATACATATACACACACATAACTATATGCATATACCTATATATACAAGCAATAGCGGAAAGATGGAATTAGAGAGCAGAAAAAAGTAGGAGGGCAGTAGCCCCAGATTACAGTGCCGTGCATATAATTAGATCCCCTTTTAAATTTGTGTTTTACTGTGGAAGCTATTTATAAATCAACCTGCAGAGCGAATATCAATTGTGTTATGATGATGTGACTTGAAGTGATTACTTAATGCTCCTCTATTGATGGCCGGCGGTGTGACAGCAAAACCAAAGCTCTCCCTTCACCCATCCTGCCGCAAGCCTCCCGCCCTTGTCGTTGGCTGAGTGAAGTTGTGTGTTCTCCATGCCTGTGTACGCAAGTGTGTGTGTGTGAGTGCTTCGTATGTATGTATTTGACAATGTTTATGCCGCTCTACCCCTTGCTCAATTGCTTTGCTGCTTATTTGCTGCGCTGCGTTGTACGCTTCGCTTGACTATTTATTTATTTATTTTTTTCTGTTGCGGATTCTTTGCACGCGACGGGAACTACGACGACGACGTAGACGATAACTATAGAGCTTGTTTTGCTATCTTTACCATGTGCGCGCCAAAGCCGTTCCAGAGCAGGCAACCAGCCTACTCTACTGCTCCGCTTCAAGGTCAGTGTAAGGTTAGCTCTGCAATTGCGGCGCGCAGGCCATGGCAGTGATTTTGAAGCTGCCACTGCGCGTTGGTCGCTGCCAGTTGTCATTGTTGTTGTTATTATTATTGGTGTCGATGTTGTTGTTCTTTTAGATACCAATGGGGGCTGGCAAAGAAAACGAGTCAGTTTGGGTCTGTGTGTGTGTGTGTGCGTATCCTTCGTCAAGCATTCTGACATTCCCTTGTGGAATGCCTTTCTCAATTTAATTTGTTTTTCATGTCTTCGCAGCCTCCCACTGCGTCGACGTCAACTGCGACTGCGACTGCGGTTTGTGAACGTGACGTGGGCGACAAAATGTCGCTGTGCAAATGTGTGTGTGTGTGTGTGGGCGTGTTTGTATAGGGGTGTGAAAGCTTTTTTTGCGTTTGCCTTTTCTACGTCACTGCTTCGATTTAAACTTTGACATTTATCTATGTATATATACTAGTATATCTTTTAGAGAGAGAGAAAGAGAGATATCCCCTAGCGTAACAGCATCTCTGAATGCCTTTCCCACACTCGCTCTCTTCCTACCTCCTACTCCAGAGCTTGCTCTCTTCACATAAGCTTACATAATCAGCTGCAAGCATAATACATCACATTTTGCCGTCAGTTCTTTTCACGCTGTTAAAGAAATTCCAAGTTCACTTCAATTGAAAGGATAACAATGTTGGCATTGTTTTACCGCTATTTGCCAACGTTTGCACTTGAGTGAGCTTTCCTTCTTCCTAGGCAATCACATAAAGCTTTCTTATCTTGTAGGATTTAAGATAATACTTTAATTGAATTTTAATTGTCATTGTCATTGACAGCTTAAACTGTTTGGGAATTATAAGTGCACGCAATGTAGTGAATTAAACTAGAAGTTAATTAGGCTAATTGCAATTAACTAATTATTGATATACCAAAAGCCTTGTCAATTTAGAAAGTAGAAGAATAATATAATAATCTGAGATAGAAATATGAACTACAACAGGTGTTGGCATAAGCTGATTAGCATTTCAATTAGGCCTGTGTGTAATCAACTAACGAGATGTGATTGGCTGGAGAATTGAGACAGAAATTGGATATATTCCGCGGTTAGGCGACAGGCGCCAATGTCACCGCAGTCGGTTGATTTGGTTCAGTGATTTTCCAACGGAAAATGTCGCTTCAATTGCGTCGTAACCAAAAGGAAATGGGAGTAGAGCAACGAATCTGTTGGAGGGATAGCAACAACAAGTGCATAAAGATAACAAATTGTTATTATGTATTTGTTGTTATTATTATTATTTTTGTTGCTTTTTGACTGTTGATTGAGGTGCATTCTGTTGACGACAATTTTCTTAATTGACATTTACGGTGCATTTAATGCCCTTTGATTTATACGGCATTATGTTTTCCATAATGCGTCAACCGCCTGACAAAGGCAATGGACTGATATTGTATAACAACGGTTCGCCGATTGATCGATTTGCCAGTTGCGAGCGTTATTAAGAAACGCACTGATAAGACAACCACGCAGTGTGCTCCTTCAACTGCATGCAAGGAAATTGAATCAGTTGATCGATTTGGCGTCACTTGCATAATGTGACGTCAGCAGGGGAAGAGCCGCTACCCGCACCCACCGATACTCCAAGTGAATTGCTCCATTTACACAATTAATAACAACAACAACATGTCGCGTATACTTGCGGGGGTAAAAGGGCAGTGAAACCTACCCCAAGGCTGTTCAATTGCTGAGACTTACCACAACGGGAGACGTCTCTCCTGCCCAGCCCTGCCCGCAAACACTGAGAAACGTGTAAACGTGGAATGCAAATGGATAGCGAGAAAACTGCGACGTTTGTTTATTGACTGCCATGTGCAGTCTCCATCCGTCTAATTGGCGGTCGCATCGTGCCAGGGGTAAGGGCCACACCTTGGCCAGGGCCAGAGCTATAAATAGCAACAGCATGATATATTATCTGGACAAAACCGATTCGAGAGTGGGTGCAGTGTGTTCATATCGCATGAAACGGCGCAGATATAAATTAAATAGACGACAGCAAATATACTCTTTACTAAAGTACATTGTATCGATTATATAATATTGTATTAATTGAATTACACTGAACTGTAAACGTAATGCACTCTTAACACTTTAAGACTATTTATTTATAAGTACTTTCAGATTTTTTATTAAACACGTTTTTTGTATAAATGTCGACGATTTCTCGAAATGTAATTCAATAGTTCTAAGAAATACTAGTTAAGGTAATTGCAGTATAATAATTGTAATACCTTCAATGTAATTTTAAAGCTTAATTTAAACCAGCAAAAAAAAAACAAGCCTGCTATCTCTAAACAACTATAACTAATTAAAACAACGGGACTTATGCTATTTTAAAGCTTAATTGGCGCAATCTGTTTTCCCTCCCCTTCAGTTTATAAGTTTGCACAGCTGATGATCGCGAGGTGCACAAACTAAACTGCTGGCATAAAAACCAATGGACACTCATATATAACTTGTATGTATGTGTATCTATAGGTATTCCTAGGTACTACATATATAACCAGACCTAATAAAATTGGAGACTACTTGAAATACGCGTCTGATAAGAAAGCACTAATAAAAACACGAACTGGTCAGATAATGCGCATTTATTAAATCGTATCGTAAATAGTTCAAAATAACATTAAGTTAGTCTTAGATTTACGATATTCGCACTGCAATTTCTCCTGCTTTGTTTTCTGATGATGTCTGGAATAACACGAAACCTGTAAATGTGCCCAAAATAAACAAATTTTGTTTATTCACAATTGATATTCTGATTGTTTAACACGAATTCGCTGGGTGGTTTATTGAAACTTGTTGCGTTTTCTCGTAAATGTAATCGCAACGTTTGTTTACGTTATAAGTATGTATATATCGTAGGCCAAATATATGTGAACGAGTGTATAAATATAGACTATATGTATATTGGTCTGCCTGGGACTTTGAACCGACGCACTGGAAGTGTGTCCCCTGTTTCCCCGACTCTAGTGTATCTCAGATCTTATATCTATTCCTTGTATGTGTGCAGTTGTTTGCTCTATCGGATCTCTTTGCTTATGTCGGCATCTTGTACTTATTTACATGAGGATTCAAATATTTGTGCAATGATATTCTTGCATTGTCGCCTTTCCATTCGCTCTTCTGTTTGGATTAATTTTTCGTTTATCAACATATTTGAATAATAGAGAACATCATCCCGCGGTCTCGTGATAGATTTGGAATTTGAATCTATTTTAGAGTCATATGACGGAGCTACATCATTTTTTGTCCATCTTAAAATAGAATTTATTGTTTGTTACTCTGACGAGCAAGTAAAAGTTATGCCCAGGAATTTTAGAAGGAAGAGTAAATTTTCTCCATTCTTTAATTATCTCTACCAAAAAATATTCAAATTATCATCTGGCATTTTGATATATTTTTATGGATACACATAGTATACGTATTTTGCCTCTCAAAGTGTATTTGCTGCTAACGGATGCCGTCGCTTTTATAAGTAAATAATATCTCAAGCACTTAAAATTTCGTTAAACTTTTTCATTGAGCTTGGACTGGGTACCGGGTTCATGGTCCGACCTACATCACGTCCATGCGTCTCATATCTATGTCCACACGCGCGCTCCAGCAAACTCTTATCAAATTCAGTTAAAAATTGAGTGAAATTCTGATTCATAACGTTTATTTTTATTTATAGTTGAAATACAGCTTCTATCACGCTAAAAAATCGTGTATTTATTACTGGTATTATTAAATTGATAGCAATCAATGACTGGTTCCCTAATTTCTAATTGTAGGCTAATCAATCTTTTGGTAAATTCCTCCCTATCGCATTTTGTGCACTTTGCGAAAAAGTTCAGTGTGCCAAGAAACCCGTCGTAGGGTCTTATCTCAATGTGTCAAGAGGCAAAGGTGTGCTAAAACAAATTATGAATTAAACAATAGAAATTTCAAAATAGACGGCACGACCATAAGATACCCCTTTTGTGGTATATTACGAACACAAACGATATCATCATAGAGCAAACTTAATTGATTTGACTTTCAGAGTAACACAAATTTGATATGCTCTTTGTATGCATGTCTGCTACAGGGTATAGAGCTAATGAGCAACACTCTTGTCGCCTCCTCAGCCCCAGACACTCGCCAATCACATGTTAGACGCCTGATACCCATCGCAGACCCCCCTTCCCGAATATCACGAATAACAAACTTGGGGGAACATTATCGCTTTAAAATTTTGGCACTTATCTGCGGGTTTGCCAAAAACAAAGAAACCGGTCTCTGTCTGTGTATAATCATTGGTATTTCTCCCTCTCTCTTTCCCTTATATTGTTCAACTGCTCCAACTATAACCGTCTGGAGTATATTTCACCAATGTGTCACCGTCTTGCGTCTCCGACGACGCAATGTGACGTAGTCTTCTCGCAGATAAGTTGGATCGTTCTCTTGCCGGCCGGCTGGGACTTTGAACGTTATAGAATGCATGTATAATTCATATATGTATGTATGTACATATGTCTACTCGTATATGTGTGTAAACATATGTTGTGTCTTACTGTTTTATGGCACAACAGCTTGTCTGATAATACGTAGGGATGGGTTTGGCGGGGGGAAGCGATTTTACGCGTGTTCCGCTGGATCGCTGAACTTGGCTATTGCTTATCAGAGTCGGATTCCAACATTGATTGATTAATTTGTGCAGCATTCATTAAGCAACTTAGAGATAAGTATCCTAACTATCGTATATTCCTCTTTCAGTCGCGCGCCCATCAGCGATTCTTGCGATTTCTCTTTCTCTCTAACGATGGGCGCGTGTCTTGGAAATTTTTTGTGTTCTATCTTAGTGTTTGCGAAATTGTTTTATATTATATGACAAACAAATTTGCATTTTGTTAAAAATAAATGCTTGCCAAATTGTTAATATATATGTATAATTGTATAATTATATATAGAATTGTTCAGATGGAAAATATTATGAATATTTTTACTGAATTGCACTCTTTAGCTATGTATTAAAAATGTATTTAGATCTGAGGTTGATGTATCCATGAATCTTATGCCAAAAAAGACAAATCGTTGACGGATTCGCGCTGACAAAATAAATATACATATATGTATGTATGTATTCAGTTAATTTGCGTCAGAATGTTTGAGAATATTTTAATATTTTTAAACCCTTCACTGAACAGGAACTTTTTAAACAAATACTTTGTTTAATTTCGTATGTCGTTTATAATAAAAACAAGTTGTAAATATTTCATTTTGCTGTTATTTTTTTTTACCTTAAATTATGCATTTTACGTTGTTGTTATTGCGGTTTATTTTACATACTATACATACCGTATTTGGAATTATTGCTGTTTGTTAGTACGTGGGGGCATCCAATATTTCTTGCTTTGTAAGTTCATTTTATTTATTTTATTTACAATTAAACCGTTTATTGAAATTTAAATTTAAAATGCACTTGTTGCGCTCGTTAAAATTATAAATATTTATAAACAAGTATTTCACAGTTGTTAATGATAACGTTAGTATTCCATTTGCGATAAAAGCGCCAGCAATAACTAGTATATAAGAGACCTCCTCGAATTGATGATTAATTACGAGTACTTACATGTGTGTGCAGGTCTATTGAACTATCTTCTGTAAATGGAATAATTGAATCAATATTGCTTCAAGTGCACATTTATTTTACGCAGCAAATATTCTTTCTGTCTTCTACTACCGCAGCCGATTATTAGTTTTCGATAGGTAGAAGAGCAAAAAGAAAATGTAAATGTAAAAATGCAATAACAAATCATAGCAATAAATCTCTCCCTCTCAATGCCGACACATTGGAAAAGGGTGTGAGGACGAGAGCGAAAGAAAGAGAGTGCATTCGTGGAATCGATAGATCGTTCTGCCTGCCTACTCTCTCTCTCTCTCTCTCTCTTAGCTAACGCGAGCCGGCTGCTCTGCTGCTGTTTAGGGGTTAGACATAAGTGCGCTCCGCAGTTGGAGCTCATTCGCTTGTGAGCAGCCGTCAGTGTCGCGTGTGCCCCAAATAAGCGTTGTGCGAGGAATCCAATAAACGTTGAGGCAAGCAGAAAAGTGTAAATGCATATGGCTGTGTGTGTGTTTGTGTGTGTGTGTGCAATGTGCCAATATAGTGCAAAGTGAAAAGTTGTACATAACACAAAATTTGTTTTATCTCAAGTGCAACACATTTCCAACACGTTGTTAATTAAATTGTTATTCATTTTCTCTCTCTCTCTCCCTTCGTCTTACAGCAAAGAACAACTGCGTTTTCTGTGCTAATTAAACTGTATTTAACAAATCAGCAAGTGCAAGTGAAAAAACATAACTCGAAAATAACATTAAAAATAATTTAGTAATAAAATAAAAAACAATTACTCTTAATTATTTAAAAGCAACGCAAAGCGAAAAGTTTAAGCAAGTGCAACGGTAATTGCGTATAATGGCACCAATAATCACTGACAATTGCGAATTTGAATGTGCAACAAGTGTTGACAGCAGCAGCATCAACAACAACAATAACAATAACTTTGAAAACGTTAACGATAACGGCATCGATATCGATAACTTTACTGGCAACGAACAGTCGAATGTGTCCGATTTAAGTCAAGTTCAAGCTGATCCTATTGATCACGATGAAGAGCAGCAGCAGAAGCAGCAGCAGATGCCATGGGAGGCACCTGGTAAACAGGGACTCTACGATCCCCAGAACGAGCACGAGGCATGCGGCGTTGGCTTCATTGTGGCCATCGATGGCAAACGGTCTCACAAGGTAAGTTTCTTTTAATTAATAAACAGGATTTTATAATTATTATTATTTTAATTTAAGTAGAAATTCTATTAAGATTAAGAACAAATATATAATAATTCGTATATTAGTTTTAAAATCAATGTTTAATTTCGTAATATTTATATTTAAGTGTTTAGGTCTAATTTTAGTTTTATTAATGTATTAAAATTTGAAATTATTTGCAAATTACTCTATATAATATATTTTGCTATCCTTGTGCAGATTCTACGTGATGCCCAGACCTTGTCAGAACGGATGAATCATCGTGGCGCCTGCGCCTGCGACAATGACACCGGCGATGGCGCTGGTGTATTGGCTTCCATTCCGCACGGACTCTATGCCAAGGCTCTGTAAGTTCATCAGTTCTCAAACACACACACACACACACAAACTTGGCAATGCGACAGGTTTGCCTGTTGCCATTGATGAATCGTTTAAACTTTACACGGTACATTCGTTCGCGATATCGCCGCGATCTCGTGCGCGAAATATGTATATATAAATAGTTTATAGCTGTCGAACAGTGTTTATGCCCTTACCACAGTCAAGGGTTTCACATTTTAATGAACGCCTGTGTTACTCTACTATCTTTCGGCTTATTCTTATAAAAGATATCTAATCTTTTATTCTTAAGAAATCATTTCGGAATATGCATAGGAATTTTAATTAAATTTGTGGTATTTGTATCATTTTCATATCATCTGCCCATCAGATTTTGGCTAGTATAGATTATAGTTAGGGTAATTTGAACTTTGGCATTCTAAAGAAATGGAATTTGATTTCGAAACTCCAACAACTGTTCGACAACTAAGATTTAATACTTTAACAAATTCCAATTTTCTGCAGTTCTACATTTAGGGTATTTCACCTTCGTCTTATTCTTGAATTTGCAGTTTTCAAATCATTTTGTTATTTATTTACATCACATGTACATGTGCATTTGCCACCGCTGTTTGCCTCATTCCCTCGGTCTCGACACAATAAAAGTGAAGAGAAAATAGAAAAAATAGATGGAATAATACCAGATGCACAATTACGTATCAGGCAAGCACGTCAAAAATAGTTTGCTAGAATGGGTCACATCCTCAACTCATTTAATAATCCCATAAGCAACTAAAATGAACCGAAAATTCGTCTGTTGTTTTTGATATTTTCACTCAATATTTGGCACGAATAATTTATTATGCGCTTGTCACGCTTCTCCACAGAATATCAAACGATTTTTGGGGTATAAAAAGTATAGCTAGTATAGAAAGAAGGAAAGTATAGGGGTGTGGTAATTGTTTTAGGTAATTACTTTAGCTCAAATTGTTGCAATTGTTCGATTATATTCTTTCACAGAAATGCGCGAAATGGAATAACACGACAAGGTCTAACAATTATGACAAATGTATAATAACAAGCTGGGGAGCACAACTTTTTAAACGAAAAATATATATGTATATATATGTAGTTTATATACAGATGTGTATATATCTGAGTTTTATGAACTTTTTAAGTGAGTTTTACAAGTCATGAGTGTGTCGTATAAAGATTAGATATAAACGAAATGAAAGTGATTCAGATTTAACAGATTATAAAGTAATAACAAGTATAGTGGTTAATAACCCCTGAATCATATAGATATAACTACTGTTTTTTTTGCATTACAAACGAGTCTCAGTTTATTATCACTGTCTAAATTTACATATAGGTTTAGTTAATTTATAAAGGTGTGCTACCTCAGTTAGGCCTTTTAAAATCACATAAACCTGTAAATTTTGTTTAATTAACGTCTAGTTTGACTAGACATTGGCTTAATTGATATGTCTGAAATATATTTGGACTTGTGTCGTACGCCTAACATTAATAAATAACTTGCAACTTGCGAAATACTTAGAATACAAGCTTAAATTCGCACTTGTCACGCACGTGTCGAGTGATTGAGATTGAGAGAAAGAGAAAGACGAATATATAGAGAGAGGGAGATAGAGAACAACTGTTAGAAATGTGGAGCAACAGGTTTCCTATTGCCAAGTTCAAGAAACGCATTGGCTGAGACATAAACATATTACGAAATCAATACCCCCGCGACGTAATAATATAGGGCGCTGAGCTACTCGAGTTTCCACATTTCTTTTAATACCCAACCCAAGTTATTAGAAAGGGGTGTTTTAACTTGAATACTAACTGCAAGTTCAAAACAGATATATGTGTTTCTTATAGGTATATAATAATAATAATAGAATAAATATTCTTAAATATTGTTTAGCGTTTCTGGTGTATCTTAAGTATAAATACCGGGTATCTCATAGTCGAGAATTCTAAATTATAACGAACTCACATGTTATTTTGTGCAATGCGCGTTTGAATGACATGCGGACGAACGTCTAATACAATTTAACCGACGCATAAAGGGAGAATGATAGGAAAATAGGGGAAGCAGGAGGTGCAGACTGAGGAAGGAAGGAGGACGGGTGACAGACAGGGTACTGTCGGGGAGCAACAGCACATGGTGTCTCTTATCAGCATCGGTTGCTTCGTCACTTTTGACGCCATGGAATCGAAGTGGCGAATGAATGGCGATGAATTGAATGGCAAAACGTTTGACATCAATTGAGAAACCAAAGACGCGCCAATTTTTATAGCCTCAGACACTGCGAGAAATAGAGCGGGTTAATTGCTGGCAGTAAATGCTTTTATATATTTTAATTTCTACATGCTAGCATATGCAAAACTTTACACAGAATGCTTTCAGTGTAGCCAAACTAATGTTTTGAGTATATCGTACATTTCTCTGGGTTTTTCATACCAATAGAAAGAATATTGCTTTAACTATGTTTTCTTCTTTCTACAAATCGAACTCTCTGTCTCAGTGTACTAGGTTTTTAACCTCAATTATGCCTGTGCTTTGATTTCTATTGAATGAGCAAAACTCTGAGAAATAACTTAAATATGTTATAAATTTCTCTCAATAAATATTGTTCTTGATTTAAATTGTTCTTTGATTTCTGGTCACAGAACTGTGAGCTAGACAATCATTAAACTTAAATGTATCACAATTTTTCCTAGTTTGATTTTGTTTACTATCGCCATTTAAAAGAGCACAGCGTTGACGAAGTTTCTGTCTATACATTTATCGTTTAATTCCAACAGTAGACTTAATTTCCTTTAGTGTAACATTTTAAGGAAGATTTTGTAAATATATCACAAATTTCCCTAAATATATTTAAGTAATTTCTTTAAATATAATTTGTCTTTAAATGGACTCTTTTAAAAACAGCTAAATTCTATTTAGTTACATTCTCATAACTCAAATGTAGCTCTAATTTTTGAAAGTGTATTCTATGCTTTTGCCTCACTTGTAACCCCTTCTTTGACCTGTACATTTGCAGCGCCGAGCAGGGTATAACCTTGCCGGAGTTGGGCCATTATGCCACGGGCATTTTCTACTTGGACGTGGCTCAGCATTCCTCCGCTGAGTCGGAGTTCAATGAGCTGGCCAAGAGTCTGGGACTGAAGGTGCTGGCGTGGCGCACAGTGCCATCGAACCAGCAGGCGATTGGAGTTGTGGCACGTAAATCGGAGCCGCTGTCACGCCAGGTGTTTGTGCTCCGTCCCGAAGGCAGCGACGAGAAGACCTTTGAGCGTCAGGTATTTGTGTTGCGTAAGCGGGCGAGTCATGAGCTGGCCAAGCAGGGAAGACGATTCTATATCTGCTCGCTGTCGGATCGGACGGTGGTGTACAAGGGATTGTTCACCTCGGATCAGCTGTGGGACTACTATACGGATCTAAGGGATCCACAGTTTGAGACGTACATGGCGTTGGTCCACACGCGCTTCTCGACGAACACCTTCCCCAGCTGGGAGCGGGCACATCCTCTGCGTGTTCTGGCCCACAATGGTGAGATCAATACATTGCGTGGTAATGTCAATCTGATGAAGGCTCGGGAGGGTGTCATGCAGTCCGAACTTTTTGGCGATCAACTGAAGAAACTCTATCCGGTGGTGGAACCCAATTTGTCCGATTCGGGATCCTTTGATTGTGTGCTGGAGTTCATAACAATGGCCAGCGATCGTTCTCTGCCCGAGTCTGTGATGACTATGGTACCCGAGGCTTGGCAGAATGATAGGACAATGCCGCAGGAGAAACGTGACTTCTATCAGTGGGCAGCCTGTGTAATGGAGCCCTGGGATGGTCCAGCCCTGATCAGTTTCACTGATGGACGCTACATTGGCGCCGTCTTGGATCGGAATGGATTGCGTCCATCGCGTTTCTATGTAACCAAGGAGAATGTGCTAGTCATGGCCTCCGAGGTGGGTGTCTACGATGTGGATCCCTCCCAGGTGACGCTCAAGAGTCGCCTCAAGCCCGGACGCATGTTGTTGGTGGATACCAAGGAGCAGAAGCTAATTCAGGACATTGAACTGAAGGCACAAATTGCTAAGTCGCGTCCTCATTCCGACTGGTTGCAGCAGAAGGTGAGTTGGATACGTTTTCCCCCGACCATCCTAGCTAGGATTAGCCTTAGACACGCCTTCCCCACACACAGCGCAATCGATCATTGGACACGTACATTTAGTTAATGTTTAATTGTCTCTGTAATTTGTCCTTTGTCCATTTCTTCTGCCATGCTCACAATATGAATTCACTGTGGACTTATTCAGATGGTGAGTAGACGTCTCTTTCTGCGGCTTGACGTCTCTTGTTTTTGATTTTCTGGTTGTCGTTGGCATCGCATGTTTTTACTCTCCAGTCGCAGACTCTTTTTTTAATCCTGCATTCTTTATTTGTTGCTCAGATCACGCTGGATGAGATTCGCAATGCGAATGTGCTGAATACTCCCACGGAAGAACCTCCTAAGGCGCCTGCCTCGCAGCGTGGCATCTTCGATCCGCGTCTCTCGCTCTTTGGCTACACGACGGAGACGGTCAACATGCTGTTGATACCCATGTTCAAGAACAAGTAGGAGAATATATTTAAATTCCCTAGCAAATTCCATAACTTTCTTTTCGTTTGCAGAAAGGAGGCACTTGGTTCCATGGGCAATGATGCTCCCTTGGCTTGTCTTTCTGGCTTCCAGCCCATTCCCTATGAGTACTTCAAGCAGCTGTTTGCCCAGGTTACCAATCCACCGATTGATCCATTCCGCGAGAAGGTCGTCATGTCCATGCAGTGTCCCATTGGACCGGAGGCGAATCTGTTGCAGCCGTCGGCACAGCAGGTGCATCGCATTTGGCTACCCAATCCCATACTGAGCATTCCAGATACCCAGCTGCTCAAGCGGAACACGCATCGCGGCTGGAAAACCAAAGTCCTGGACATAACATTCCAGTACAGCGATGGATATCGTGGTTATATCGATTGCATCGATCGCATTTGTCGGGAGGGCGTCAATGCAGCCCAGGCGGGTTATCAGCTGATCGTTCTCTCGGATCGCGAGGCCGGCACGAATGAAAAGGTTGCGGTATCCGCCCTGCTTGCACTGGGTGCACTGCATCATCATCTGATTGAGACGCTGCAGCGCATGAAGGTCGGTATCATTGTGGAGACGGCCGAGGCACGCGAAGTGCATCACGTTTGCGTTCTTCTCGGCTACGGCGCCGATGCTATCTGCCCCTATTTGGCCTTCGAATTGGCCCAGGCGCTGCGTGATGATGGAGTCATCGGTGGAGAGGTCACCGACAAGCAGATATACGCCGCCTACGCTCAGGCCATCGACACGGGCATTGCCAAGGTGATGGCCAAGATGGGTATTAGCACGTTGCAGTCGTACAAGAGTGCCCAGATCTTTGAGGCCGTTGGACTGGGTAATGAGCTCGTCGACAAGTGTTTCCGCGGCACACAGAGTCGCATTGGCGGCGTAACCCTGGAGATTCTAGCCAAGGAGGGATTGGAACGCTTCCAGTTAACCTACGGCAAGGTGTCGCCGGATACGCGCATTCTGCGCAATCCCGGACAGTATCATTGGCGGCATGGCGGCGAGGCGCACATCAATGAACCCTCCTCGATTGGCAGCCTGCAGGAGGCGGCGGTCAACAACAACCTCAGCGCCTTCGAGGCCTTCAAGAAGACCACGCTGGACAGCGTGAAGAAGTGTGCGCTGCGTGGTCAGCTGGAGTTCGTCACAGATCGCCAGAAGATCGACCTGGCTGAAGTGGAGCCGGCCAGCGAAATTGTCAAACGGTGGGTAAATTGACTTTGTATGGTGGAATCCACAAACTAATCCTGTCCATCCTCTAAACAGTTTCGCAACGGGAGCCATGAGCTTTGGCAGCATCTCCTTGGAGGCTCATCAGACCTTGTCCATTACCATGAATCGCATTGGCGGTAAGAGCAACACAGGCGAAGGCGGCGAGGACTCCGATCGTTATCTGAGTAAGTCCATACAGAGAGTTCAAATGTGTACTAAAATTAAGTTTTAAATGATCTCGAGATACTTAAAAAGCAAGTGTAATTAATCTTCTTAAAAGAGAAAATAAGCTGAAATCAAGTTAACCTTAAGATTCTCAGAAATGAGAAATCGAACTTCAAATATGGCGTTTTAAGTACGACACACTAAATCACACTGGGAATTAACTGGTTCTTTATGCTACCCTCCTTCTTCTCCTGCAGATCAAGATCCCAATCACAGCCGACGCTCGGCCATTAAGCAGGTGGCTTCTGGTCGCTTTGGTGTCACAGCCTCGTACCTTGCCAATGCCGACGATCTGCAGATCAAGATGGCACAGGGAGCCAAGCCTGGCGAGGGTGGTGAACTGCCGGGCTATAAGGTAACCAAGGACATTGCCAAGACACGTAAATCAGTGCCCGGAGTGGGTTTAATATCGCCACCACCGCATCACGATATCTACTCGATTGAGGATCTCGCTGAGTTGATCTACGATCTCAAGTGCTCAAATCCCAATGCTCGCATCAGTGTCAAATTGGTCTCTGAAGTGGGCGTAGGCGTGGTGGCCTCTGGCGTGGCCAAGGTGAATAACTAGACACTTGAACAAATGGAGTTAACAACACTAAAATATGCTTCTTCTTTCTCTGCAGGGAAAAGCGGAGCACATTGTCATCTCGGGTCATGATGGCGGCACTGGCGCCAGTTCCTGGACTGGCATCAAAAATGCCGGTCTGCCCTGGGAACTGGGCGTAGCCGAGACTCATCAAGTGCTTGTTTTGAATAATCTACGCTCAAGGTAAGTTAATGACCAATAGATTTCCCCTGTGGCCCAATTTCCCTTCTCTCTCTATCTTAAACATATTATCGGAGAAAGTTCCTGGTCTATCCAGATGACAGCGTTGGATGAGATTGAAAAGCGCAGTTAAAAGATTGAAATATCTAGGAAATGATCGATAATGCTGCAATTAAACTTCGTTGATTGATAGAAAGCGAATTTCTTCGCTGTCGATTGATTTGTAGATGAGTTGGATTAAGGAAGGCATCGATTATGCTGCTATCAAAATCTGTATTATCCTTGATCGATAAATAGCCTGATTGCTTATACTTTCATGTCAGTCGATTGATTGGTAGTGGAATTTAATAAAGGAAAGCACTCACTTCGCACCACTTGTAATTTCTTCTCATTACTTTGATTTGCTGCATGGAATTCTTGGAGTAACATTGCATTTCTTTGTATGTCGTTTCTTTTCGGAAACTCCAGAGTGATCGTTCAGGCAGATGGACAACTTCGCACGGGCTTCGATGTCGTTGTGGCAGCTTTGTTGGGCGCTGATGAGTTTGGTTTCAGTACAGCTCCATTGATAGTTATGGGTAAGTGCAGATAACTCCAAGTGGGAACTGATCATTAATAAACTCTGTTTGTGGTTGCTAGGCTGCACAATGATGCGCAAGTGTCACTTGAATACGTGTCCAGTGGGCATTGCCACACAGGATCCAGAGTTGCGTAAGAAGTTTACTGGAAAGCCGGAGCATGTGATCAACTTCTTCTTCATGCTGGCCGAGGATGTAGGTGATCTTGTAGTAATTCTAGGGGAACTCTCAATGAATGCATTTCCCTTTCCACTTTTAGATTCGTCAAATCATGGCTGGTCTGGGCATTCGCAAGTTTCAGGACCTGATTGGACGCACGGATCTCCTTCGCATGGCCAGTCAACGGGATACGAAGGCCAGCAATCTGGATCTCAAGCTGCTACTGCAGCCTGCTTTGGAGCTGCGTCCCAACACAAATATTGTGGGTGGTTCTGTTAAACAGGATTTCCAACTGGAGAAACGTTCCGACAATCAGTTGATTGAACAGGCTCAGCGAATCTTCAGCGGAGTGGAGGACAACATCACACTTAAGATGCCGATTCATAATGAGGAGCGTGCTTTCGGTTCCACGCTAAGCTATCACATTGCCTGTAAATATGGTGAAGCGGGTCTGCCTGAAGGCAAGAGCATTGACATCTTTCTGGAGGGATCTGCCGGACAGAGTTTCTGCGCCTTCCTTGCACGTGGCGTGAATGTAACTTTGAAGGGCGATGCTAACGATTATGTGGGCAAGGGATTGTGTGGTGGCAATGTGGTCATCACACCACAAGACACAGCTCCCTTTGAGTCGCACCTCAACGTGATCGTGGGCAATGTGTGTCTATATGGCGCTACCGAAGGTACCGCCTTCTTCAGAGGCATTGCCGCCGAGAGATTCTGCGTGCGCAACTCGGGAGTCACAGCCGTTGTGGAGGGCGTGGGAGATCACGGCTGCGAGTACATGACAGGCGGTCTGGTTGTCATCCTGGGCTTGACTGGACGCAATTTCGCGGCTGGCATGTCCGGTGGCATTGCCTATGTCTATGACATTGATGGTTCCTTCAAGCCCAAGGTCAATCCGGAGTCTGTGGAGCTGCTGCCCCTACAATTGGATGATGATGTGAAGTTGGTGAAGAAACTACTCAAGGAGTTCATCGACAAGACCGACTCGAAGGTGGCCAAGGAGCTGCTGGACAACTGGGCACAGGAGCAGGCTAAGTTCGTCAAGGTCTTCCCATATGAGTATCAGAAGGCGCTGAAGGATCTCGCCGAGCAGGAGCAGGTGCAGCAGCCCGTCAAGACGGCAGCCATCGAGAATGGCAATGGCAAGCACGAACCGCACATTAAGGACATCGAGGAAGCCATCCAAGATGTGGCCTTGGAGCAGAAGCGTGCCGATCGTGTGCTGGACAAGACACGCGGATTTGTCAAGTACAAGCGGGAAGCGGCACCTTATCGCGATGCTGGAGAACGTCAGCAGGATTGGGGTGAGGTCTACAACTTCCCACATGTCCGCAAGAACCTCAAGGTGCAGGCAGCTCGTTGCATGGAATGCGGTGTTCCCTTCTGTCAATCCAACTCGACTGGCTGTCCGCTGGGCAACATTATACCCAAGTGGAACGATCTCGTCTTCCACGGCGAGTGGCAGGAGGCGTTGCGTCAGCTGTTGCAGACCAACAACTTCCCGGAGTTCACCGGACGCGTCTGTCCGGCTCCCTGCGAGGGTTCCTGTGTCCTGGGCATCTCCGAGCCGGCGGTTACTATCAAGAACATCGAATGCGCCATCATTGATCATGCATTCGAACAGGGCTGGATTAAGGCCGAAATCCCAGAGACACGCACTGGAAAACGTGTCGCCATTGTTGGCTCTGGTCCCTCGGGATTGGCAGCTGCCCAGCAGTTGAATCGTGCCGGACACTTTGTTACGGTCTTCGAGCGCAACGATCGCGTCGGTGGATTGCTGCAGTACGGCATTCCCACGATGAAACTATCCAAGGAGGTGGTCAAGCGGCGTGTGGATCTCATGGCCGACGAGGGCATCGAATTCCGCACCAATGTGCACATTGGCAAGGACACAAGTGCCGAGAAGTTGGTCGAAAGGTGAGTTCAACTGCAGCTCCTTCTTAATTCTTGCTAATTCCATTCCATCTGTCCATAGCTTCGATGCCGTGCTGCTAACCACAGGCTCCACCTGGCCACGCGATCTGCCCTTGGCGAATCGTGATCTGCAGGGTATTCACTTTGCCATGGAGTTCCTGGAGGCGCAGCAGAAGAAGCAACTGGGCGGCAAGAAAGAAATCATTTCGGCTGCGGGCAAGGATGTCATCATCATTGGTGGCGGCGACACCGGCTGTGATTGCATTGCTACCTCGTTGCGTCAGGGCGCCAAGAGTATCACCAGCTTTGAGATTCTGCCAGAGCCGCCGCTCAAGCGTGCCGAGGACAATCCCTGGCCACAGTGGCCCAAGGTATTCCGCGTCGATTACGGCCACGAGGAGGTGCGTCTCAAGTGGGGCAAGGATCCGCGACAGTACTGCACCACAACCAAAGAGTTTGTGGGTGAGAATGGACACATCAAGGGCGTCCACACCGTCGAGGTGGAGTGGACCAAGACGGAGACGGGTCAATGGCGCATGCAGGAAGTTGCCGGATCGGAGAAATATTTTGCTGCCGATCTGATACTGCTCGCCATGGGTTTCCTCGGACCGGAGAAGTCGGTGCCCAATGAGCTGGGCTTGGAGCTGGATCCGCGTGGCAACATCAAGGCCTGCAATGGAGACTATGGCACCTCGATGGCCAAGGTGTTTGCAGCGGGCGGTAAGTCAAACGAGATTGGTTGGAGTAAGCCAGCAAAAAAAAACTAATTGATATTATTGCAGATTGCCGGCGTGGTCAATCTCTGGTCGTTTGGGCCATAACGGAGGGTCGCCAGGCGGCGCGTCAAGTGGATTCCTATCTCACAGGACATCCCAGTGGCCTGCCCGGACCAGGTGGCGTCATTGATCCCACTGGGCCCAGATGCTAAATACCTGATAACACCCTTGATGATGATAAGGAGGATGAGGATGGTTGGATACGGGAAGTCTGTCTGTGTGCGTGCGTCGTCCTTAGCATAGAAAAATTCGTGTGTTTTCGGTTGGAAAACCAATTTGCAATTTGTGATTCTTATTTTCGCGACTTTAGATTAGTTAACAGTAAACACTAAAAAAGACTTGAGTTTATTTACACTATTAAACACATTTTCCTTTTCGTTTTATTTTGTGTTGCGACGCCACGCCCACAAGGCGCTGCTGGCGATGCCCTCCAAAGAGATGATGATAATGATGATGCTGAAAGAGAGAGTCAATTAAGAGTGCAAAAAGAATGTTTAGAAATACCCGAAAATCTTGGGGTTTTAAACAAATATCCAAATTCAAGGACAATAACTAGAAATTAACCGTTACTGAGTTACGAAAAATGAAAGCATAGAAAGCTATAATATCACATAAAAGATACGCGTTTTTGTTCATAATTGATGTTGTACTTATTTAAATTTGTGTTTGAAAAATTGGTATGCTGATTTCCCAATTATTCAATGATAATAATTGAATATAAGTGTAATTACAACAACTGAACGAATATTTAATTATCTCATGTCTATATCGAATTGCATTTGTAGATGTTGTTTCGTTTTTTGAGCTACAACTGAACCGTTCATTGCTAAAGTACCTACTACTATTTACAATATGCATATAAATTATTGGTATTTTTAAAACCACATGTTAAATGTCTCTTTGGCAGGCTACCATTATTAACATATATACGTTTAACAAAAAACTTATGCATTACAATATATACTACATATAAATACTATATACCCTCTATATACAAACATATATGTGAAATAAATTGGTGAAGAGTATTAAATATATTATTAAACTGTTACAAGCAAAACAAATAAGTCAAACAGCTTTTTATTGCGCGCCAAAAACAATTGTTGAGCACAAGTTCGCTGTTGTAAAACTGCATGACTTATCGATACCGGCAAAGTATCGATACATTAACTGTCTATCGATGTCAGTGTGTACATGTTGAATGTAGTAAAAATAACATTTCTTTTCGCCAAAGGGCAGCACTGTGCGTCTTTCGCACGCGTATTTTTGTGCAGATTTTGTGTAGAAATTCATAGTTATTTGTTGTGAAAACAGTTAAAAACAGCAATAAACATGGCGCAATTCGATTTAACACGCATCAATTGTCAGTATTTGGACAGACATTTGACTTTTCCACTGCTGGAGTTTTTGTGCGGCAAGGAGGTTAGAAAATTCCCTGCTTCGTGTCACCGTCATCACAAATGGCAAATTGAGTGATTAACCGCATAAATACTTGCTTATTTCGCAGATCTACAACCAACAAGAGCTGTTGGAGTACATTCTGGACACGGTGAACAAGACGAACATGATTGATTACACCATGGACACGCGCAAGCGTCTCAATCTCAGCCAGGAGATGCCGGAGGAGCTGGTGCAGCGCAAGGCCGAAGTGTTGGCCACATTGAAGCAGCTGCAGAACGAGGTGGCGCCCATCATGAAGGCCACCGACATTTTGAAGAACGGCGAGAGCATGAAGGACTCCAAGACCTTTGTGAATGCCCTGCAGAAGGACTATAACTTCAAGGTGGAGCATCTGGAGAGCGCCTACAAACTGGCCAAGTATTTGTACGAGTGCGGCAACTATCAGGAGTCCACTTCTTACCTGTACTTCTGTCTCATTGTCATGTCGCCCAATGATAAGGTGAGTCTCGCTGTATATTTACCAGGATTGGTTCCTTAACATTCTTTCTTCTAGAACTATCTGAACGTATTGTGGGGCAAGTTGGCCGCCGAGATTCTGACCCTTAATTGGAACACTGCGCTGGAGGATTTAACACGTCTTCGTGATTACATTGACAGCGCCAATTTCTCGACCATTCAGGCGCTCCAACAGCGCACCTGGCTGATCCACTGGTCGGTGCTTGTGTTCTTCAACCATCCCAAGGGTCGTGACCTCATCATTGAGATGTTCCTGTATAAGCCGCTTTATCTAAATGCCATACAGACTATGTGCCCGCACATTATGCGTTATTTGGCCACCGCCGTCGTCATCAATCGCACACGTCGCAATGCCCTGAAGGATCTGATCAAGGTGATTCAACAGGAATCTTACACGTATCGTGATCCCATCACCGAGTTCCTCGAGTGCCTCTACGTGAACTTTGACTTCGAGGGCGCCCGCTTGAAGCTGCACGAGTGCCAAACTGTCATATTCAATGACTTCTTCATTGTCGCCTGCCTCAACGAGTTTGTCGAGGATGCGCGTCTGATGATCTTCGAAACATTCTGTCGCATCCATCAGTGCATCACGATTAGTATGTTGGCCGACAAGCTGAACATGAAACCCAATGAGGCCGAGTGCTGGATTGTCAACTTGATTCGCAACGCGCGTCTGAATGCCAAGATTGACTCGAAACTGGGACACGTTGTAATGGGCACACAGCCACTGAGTCCGTATCAGCAGCTGGTGGAGAAGATTGACTCGCTGTCGATGCGTTCGGAGCATTTGGCAGGTCTGATTGAGCGCAAGAGCAAACAAAAGAATCAAGAATCGATCGACTCCTGGAAGTACTACTAAGCATTTAGAAGATTAATCACATTTTTTGTAACCAAATGCCGCCGTGCATTACAATTGTAAACAAACGTCACTTGGCGCGAATAAAACAACATCTTAGTTCGCAATGCCTTCACATCTTCTCAATGCTTGCATATGCTGTATAACAATTACTTGTTTAATATGCTCAACATTTAATTTGCTTTTATTTCCATTGGAATATTAAGTTACAAAAAACAATACAGGTTTACGAATGCGGATATCAACCGCGACTGTTACACAAAATTTATAATTTGTCTAGCCTAGTAGAATGGTCCTAGCCCTAGTTCGCTAGTTTAGATTCTTGTACTAAAGACAGTTCGAAGATCAAACAATTAATTGCTACCTCCGCTTGTGCTTGGCCGCAGGAGACACCACCATCCAGGCACGCGTTGGCAGATCTTGCAGATGCCGGATCCATTTGCGGACGACCAGCAGCCAGATAATGCCATAGATCACACACACTATCGCCTCCAGATAGTAACCATCAAAGACTATTTCACATTTTCCCGTGCTTCTGGTACATTCCTGTAAGGAGAGATAAGAATTAAATGAAACAGCTGTGAAGTATAATCTCTGATTAATAATCTTACCTGTTGCTCTTCCTTGTTGAGGCAGGTATTGTTGGTTTGTGTAGTGCACTGCTTCCAGGTCAACACGTCCACTAGCCACAGGACCACCGTGTTCGGCCAGTTGCCACCCAGATTGCAGAGCGTATTGAGGAATGTCATGTAGGTGCCGCCCACAGCAGGATCCGAGATCTTGGCAAAGAATGCCATGGCAGCCACAAACATGGAGTAAAGAAATACCTGATAGCAGCCGTAGCTGACGATGAGCATGACGTAGTAATAGACGGGCACCTCACCACCCGAAATCAAATAGGGCGTAGCATAGGCGATCAATGTGGCCACCGTGGCCAAGGCAATACGCCAGGGAATCGCTCGCAAGTACAGATCCATGGGACGAGGTCCGTTGGTGTATTTGCCCACAATGATGGGAAGTATGAGCTGTAGTGGAATCACGGGAATGGCCAGCAATGCCAACTTCTCCTTAGGCACGCCGGCATCGATGAGTTTCAGGGATGTCACTCCATCAGAGGCAGCGAACGTTACTTTTACGGTGAGCAGAATTGCTGCAAGGATTTGTACAGGTCGCTTACGCACCATGTCCCACAGCACCTTATAGCTCTCCTGAATGTTTAGCTCGTGCTCCTGCTTGTAGCGTGCATCTGTGTGCGCGTCGGCAACGTCGTTCTCCTTCTTGAAGAACGCCACCAACGTGGTGGCCACTATGAAAACAATGCCCCAGAACCACAGGAAACGTGGCAGCGTTATCATGCCCTCATTCGCAGGCACAGCACGCAGATACGAGTTACAAAAGTCCTTCGACTCCATCGCAATGAACACCACATAGCCCAGAAAATAGCCAGCCGTTTGTCCCACGCTGTTGCAAGTGGAGGCATAGCCGACGTTGCAGCGCTTCAGCATGGTCAGGGCCCAGCCGTCGACGGCAATGTCTTGGGTGGCGGCCAAGAAGTTCAGCACAAAGAAGAGCAGCGTGAGCAACGGCACATTCGGATCAATACCGTCGCCTCCCAGCCAGCGATCCACGTGTGCTGACAGCAGCAGCATGAAGCCTCCCAGCAGATACTGCACTGGCACCAGCCACGACTTGCGGCGTCCAAAACGTCGCACATACAGCGAGTCCACAATGGGCGCCCAGAGCAACTTAATGCTAAATGGCCAATAGGCGAAGGAGAACTCTGCCTGTTGTTTGTAGCTGGCGCCGCGATTCTGCAGCAACATGGGCACGGCAGCTATCAGGCCAATAGGTATACCCTGTAGTATGTACAGGAAGAGAAGTATGGCAATGTTGCGTTTGTCGCCACGCAAATCGGGTTTCTCGTGTCCATCCTCCTCATCTGCCAAGAACTCGGCGATCTCACCCCGCCCATCGCTGATTTGACGACGACGTCGCTTTGACATTTTGCTAACTGCAGACTGAAATTTGAATATTGAATATTGAACGTGTTGTCGTTGTTTTTGCAGAAATTGGGTTTACCCGCAGCTGCTGCGTTTAATCAGCACACCTCACACAAATTACAACAATGCTCGAGGTCCACGTCAGTCCACTTCAACGGGTTGTTATGCTCCACTTTAATTATCTTTTACGAAGTTTCCACTTTAACAGCGATTTATACGATGTTTATAACTCAATTTACACTCTGATTTATTTCATTATGACGATGTGGCGACGGTTTGTTGACGTTTGCGTTCCTCAAAATCCAAGTACTTTTTGTATTTCATGCGACTGCGACGATTCTTTTGAGCATCGACAATCGAAGTTTGCCGGGGTATCGATATATATATCGATATACACACACTTGAAAGCTCACACCATAACGGGTTTTCAGATTAGAGGCAGTAGGTTAAATAACTGTTGTTTTACTTACAGCATCCACTTTATTTGCTTCATTTAGCTTTGTTTATACTGGTTCCGTTTTGCAAATTCATGGCATGAATGTGTACATTTGTTTGGAATTGTATAGGCAGCAAATTCACCTTTTAAATAAAGGAAAAAATATGTTTGGAAAAACAAGCAAGTTGATTCTCATTTCATGAAATTCCACTTCTATAAATAAAACGCATTTATCATTAATATTTTTTATTCATTTAGTAATAAAGTGATTCGGACTTTAGCTTTGCTTTTACATTTCTGTTTGCGATTACATATTAAATATTACAATCAAAAATTAAGTATACATATACTGTTACAGGCTCCAAATCAAAAAACACGAAACGGCTGTTCTCGAATAACAATTTTCAATTCATTACAATTTCATAAATTTCTCATTCTTATTTTTGTTTAAAAAATACTAACATATTTGTGACTGAGTTGATTTTTCGCTTAGCTTAATTAATAAAGATATTTAATTGAAACTGGCTGGCTGTGTGTGGCGTACGATTGATAAAGTCGTTTTGTATGCTTTAATTTTACTCTTATTGTTTTGTTTTGATCGTCGTCATCATGCTGTTTACACACATGGCGTGCTCCAGTTAATTAACTTGTGGAAGGCCAATGCAGACGGTTTCTATTTGGCGGGTGAGCCGCAGAAGACGGACTCCTCCCACTTGTGGTGCACCTCGGGCGTCAGATTGCTTATCTGCACGTGCACGGCCTGATGTTTCTCAAACTTGGGCGGAATGGCGCACAGTCGATACTTGACCTCATCGCCAGGCATGGGAACGTATTCCCCTTCGATGCTGAGTAATAAAAAGAAGTGAGTCAACATTAAATTGTTTGTTTCAAGCAAAGTGTTTGCTGCATTATTCAGCAACTTACTCGGAAACATGGCAAAAAACGTCCTCGCCGCCAGCGTTGGGCGTAATAAAGCCGTGTCCTTTGGTGCGGCTAAAGGATTTCACAACACCATTTACAACTGGATTTTCCATGGCGCGCGCCGAACTGTTGTTGTGCGCGCGCGTGTGTTTGTGTGTGGGCAGGCAGGCAGGAGGAGAAGGAGAAGCAGACAATTAAATCAAGGCCAGATGATAAGGTCGCAGTTTGAGGGGACACAGGGACTTACGTCGAGGCCGTGCGTGTGCGCCGCGTGATGATGGGGCTCGGCAGCTGCAGCGAGGCGTTTGGACTATAGCTATTTTGATGGAATATTGGCGGCTTGGCAGACAGCATCTTTTCAGGTGTTTTTGGCTCGGCCATTGCAGCGTTTATTGTCTTTTTTCTTCTTTGTGTGAGTGTGTGTGCGGGTGGGTGTTAATTGAGCAGCAAGCGGGGAATGATGTAAGAACGGAAGTAGCGCCAGCAACAGCAGCGACGGCGACAGCTACAGCAGCAGCGGCTTTCGATTGTTTCGCGTGTGTGTTTATCTCTCACCCAAATGGACAGCAGCCAAGTCTGTCGAGTTCAAGGACAGGGCGGTTAGTCAGCAAATTGCGTTGCGCTCAAAAGAGTATTGTTTTTTCTTCAATGTCACTTACTAAATTGGCAGTGTAACACTTTCACCTAGCCTCCAATTGGAAAACTTTGTGGATTTGAGGTCGCGGGCCTTGGGACTTCCAACTTACATGCATCCAGTCAACTACTAATACTGATGCAATTTCTTTTTTTTGCCGCAATTCGCAATGGAGCCGGTAAAAGGACAAGTGAGAATATTACGCGCGAGAAGTATAAAATTCAAACGGGCTAGATTTACACAAAGCTGCACTAATATTTCGGCGTACTATCGCTACAATTTATAATGCGCTTTAAACAATTAATTCGTTTCTTTTCGTCCAAAACTGAAAATGAATGGCGTCGGCGGCGTCGAAATGATATCGTATATTATCGATAGACACACTTCAATACTCGATTCTTGATTATTCAAGCAGCGTTGCCAGATAACAGACTTCGACCAGCGTTGCCACATAGACGGCTGTAGTAGAAGCCGCATCAATAAAAACAACGCGCAATAAATAAATGAAATGTAATGATTAAGAATGCTTTTAAACATTAATTTTTTAGTTTAAACCTTTTAACATTGTTACTAATTTAGAACTTGCAAATATTGGCGCCATGAGTGATAGCGAATCGGATACTACGGAACAGTATGGTCCGGCATCCAGTCAGAATGAGTATATGCCAGGAGACATTGCGCCGATATTGCTGCAGCTGGTGGGCGCCATTCGGGATCCGGAGGTACTTCAAGATATGTTGCAGTTGAATGAGGATGAAGTGCCGGAACCAGACACAGACGAAGATCCCGCAGAGTCGATCGATGAAGAAAGCAATGCAGCTTCCCCACCACAACCTCCTGTGGAGCCCGAGCAAGAAGCGGTTGTTGACCGACCTACGACATCGCACAGAGCTCAACAACAGCAGCAGCCCCCGCAACAACAACCTGCCACAGATGTTATTAACCTGGCCACTCCGTCTCCGCCAAAGAAACGCAAGCGTCTGTCTCCTGCCACTGGACATGAGACGGGCACTCCAGTTGCCAGGTCATCCTCAAGCGAAGTCGACGAAGACGACGGCTTGACGTGCCCCATTTGCTTGGAATCGTGGGAGATGAGTGGTGAACATCGCCTGGTCGCACTGAGATGTGGTCACTTGTTTGGCGAGTCGTGCATTCGTCGCTGGCTGATTGAGAGTCAACGACAGTCGTCCGTCAAAGTGTGTCCGCAGTGCAAGACAAAGGCCACCAATCGGGACATACGCTGTCTCTATGCCAAGCGACTGCGGGCCATTGATCGCAGCGAGGAGCATGACATGCGCAGGGAACGGGACGCTGAGCGTTGTCGCAGTCAGACTCTTACCACAGAACTGGCCACCGTCAAAATGGCACTCTCGATGACGGTCAGTAAACTGAATGCTCTGCAGGTCGACTACGACAGACTGCGGCAGGTGGTGCGCGCAGGCGGCACTGGACTCGGCGCATTTGCCGACGATTCCGACAAGCAAATCAAGCAGCTGGCCAGTCATCGTCTGTATATGGAGAAGAACTTTGAGATTACACGGGAACCCGGCTGCCGGGTGCTCCTCTATTCAGCAGGCCACTCCACGCTGATTGCGTCCCAGAAAAGCGCTCAGAATCTGTTTCCCGGCTATGGTGTGCGGTTCATCGATCCTCCCAGCTTCAAGCCGTTGCATTTTCTGCACACTTCGGCGCAGATGGTGCGGGACATTGCCTTCAGCGAGAGCCAGCATCTGTTGACGGTGGCGAGTCGCGAAGCACGCCTCAAGACATTCGACATAAGGACACGTGTGTGCAGCTTCGTGTTCTCTGCCAATGAGAAGCCAGTCTGGTCCTGCGGCCTGGACCGCAACGATCGGGAGCACTTTCTCTACGCGGGCGATCTGCGCGGAGGCGTCTACGTATTTGATGTGCGCTTCCCGGAGACGACGCTTAGCGAGTTCCAAGCTGACGGTAAGAGTTGTAAACCACGCATGGTGTAAACCACCCTAGTGCAATCTTTATAAAGAAGTCTCATTTAAACTATTCACTTCTTTCAGAAAACTTTAGTCCTGTGATAAACATTGCGCCCGTTCCCGCGGGCAAAGTATTCACCCAGGGAGGCTTCCTGGTCTGCCAACTGAGCGTGGTGAAATTCTACGAGTATGCCAATGACACTGCCGTTCCCACACGCTTAAACGTGGATGGTCCATTCCTTTCCATGCAGTATGATGCTGTGCAGGATACGGTGCTTTTCTCGGCCCGCTCCAATGCACAGTATCCACAGTCTCGCTTCATTCTCGGCCAGTTGGACAAAATTGATGGTGTACCCGTTTTCAAGGTGAAGACCACAATATTTGGTTCACCCGCCACGCCCTTTATGACGCGGCCAACGCAACTGGGCGTAGAGGATAATACGCTGGTCGTGGGTTATTTGCAGGACAATAAGCAGCTGATGATCTACGATGTGCGGCGGGAGGAACGTGTCCAAACGATGCCCGTCAACGAGGTCGTCTACGATATCTGCCCGGTTAACACGTCGACTGGTACTTACCTGGCCGCCTTAACTGATAACAAGTGTCGGGTCTACAAGGTCAACAGAAGCTGAGAAATGAAATGCAAATCACCACCAAGACTTTTGCTGTGCAAATTGACTGCTTTACTAAAGTTATTATTATTGAGAATTAATTTTAATATTAAATGTGTACGTCAAATTAGTGAAAAAACAATTGAATTCTATTTCCTTGTGGCATTTTATTTTATTTTAGTATAATTATTTAAACATTCTCACGCACAAACTTTTTTTTTATTATTATATATATATATATTCATATCTTTTTATTTTGTTATTTTATCACTTTACACACATATCTTGACCATAATGCTAAATGCTATTTATGTTTTTGAAGATGTTTTTCCTTTTGATTTTGCAGTATCTGTATTTTGTGTATCAATATCCAAATATTTGGGAAATTACATACATGTGTACATACATATATAGTATTTTGAGTATATTTTCGACAAAAACAACAAAAAAACTTGAGTGAAAAGAATGCTGTGTTACATAAGTTAGTAAAAATGTTTGATTAATATACATATAAAGCTATAGAAAATGTTTATGTTATTTATGGGATTCTAAATGAATTTTTGAAACTAAATAAATTCCAAGTTTCATTATAAATTGTAGCCCCCGGGACAGTCTCAATTGTTAAAGACGCTTTTCTATCTTTTTTTGATGCGTTCTTCGTTTTGACTAAAACTAATTGTTTTTTATGTTTTTCTTTTGATTCGAGTGTTGTCATTAGCCCCCATTTCTATGTAAAAATGGTCAAAAATATCAATGTATCAAAAAAGATCGTTGGTCATGGGTTTTTGTTTTTAAACGTTCAGCTATATCTTGTATATAGTATATATAATTATAGTATATTGAGTTATAGAGAATATGGTGTTGTGTAGTTGAAAGACGTCAAATTGTATCTATACTTTTCAAGTATATTTAAATATATTTTCTCGTGTTTTATTTGTGTGTTTTGCAGTTTTCTTTTGTGTGTGTGTGTGTGTTTGTTTGTATTAAGTTTAAAGAATACATTATCATAGATATATATGCATATTTATGTTTTTTTATGTTTATGTTTAGTAGAGACATGTTTGTATGCTGATTCGTACATTTTAGATGAATATGCTGCTGTGGAGTTTAGCGTTAGACTTAAAGAACTTACGAACTTAAATAATTGTCGAGAACTAAATGTACATTTATGTATTCCGTATATAAACACTAGATTCACTTAGGCTAAGCTAACTAAAAATTGAAAAAAAGAGTTATAGGGGGGAGATAATAGATAGAAATTCAACAAATCGCTGAACTTTGTCAGAGAGCAAGAGATTGAGGGGAAGAAGGGAAGGGAAAGGAAAAGTCGGCACTTGGTCGCTTAATCCACGCGCGCATAACGCGGCACAATATCATCCTCGACCCAGGCATTGCAATGCTCATAATCCTGCTGACCCAAGGCATCCTGTCCCACAATGATGACACGGCGACGCGAATCAAACGATTGCACCGTGCCGTGGGAAACGTAGTAATAGAAGAGCTGTTGCATCGCAGAGACAAAGCGTCGCTGCTCGACGGTGTGTGGTTCGTAGCGTCCGAGAATCGCCTGCACATCGGCATCGACAGTGGCCAGCTGATCCTCACCTTCGCCCTGTGTGACCACATAGAAGGGCACACTTGGCTGTAGACGTGCATTCAAGAGCAGCGGACAAATGGTGCGAATGTCCGTAATGAGGGCAACGAGAGTCGCATAGTTGGTGGCATTGTAGCGCTTTATAATCTTGTCGGTCATTCCCAGGGCGCCCAGCTGCGAGGCCTGCAGATAGGAGCGTACATCCTCCGCCGTCCAATTGGCATGCAGTTCACGCAGCTTCAAGGTATGTGCCTCGTGCGCCGTGGCGCCCATAACAAGTCGCGGTTTCTCCTGTTGATTGGCAGCGGCGACCTGCTTCCAGGAATCGGTGGGGTGCTGGTAGAGCACGTCGCCATCGAGCACCAACCATTCGTGACGATTACCATTGCTCTGCTCTTGGGCCTGGGGCAGATCGACGGGGAAATTGAACCAAGTGTCGGGTGTGGCGGCCCACAGTTTCTCGCTCGACGCCTCGCGCAAACAGTTCGCATCCTGACACTCCAACGTGGCCATCAACTCTTGATTCCGACGCTGCGATTCCGGCAGCGGTTTGCCGGGAAAAACAGCCGAAGCGGAAGAGGCCCAGGCACGCGTGTAGAGATCATTTACCTTGTCGGAGCTGACCAAAGCCGAGACAAGCGTGGCGCCCGCCCGATGACCCAGCAATGTCACCGACTTGGCATCGCCGCCAAAGTGCGCAATGTTCAGTTGAATCCACTTGAGCACCGCAATGATGTCCGTCAGCGCGTAGTTGCCCGAGGTGTGTGGATGCGACTCCTTGGTGAGTGCGTCCAGGGCGAGGAAGCCAAAGACGCCCAGTCGGAAGTTCGGACGCACAAAGATCACATCGTGGGAGCGAGAATAACGTGCAGAGGGACGTAAAATTCCGGGAGAGGGACCAGCAAGGGATTCGGCCCCAATGAGCACCACAACAGGCAAAGGATTCGTATAGCGCACATGTGGCGTTACCACATCCAAATACAGACAATCCTCTTCGCCCACTGTTGTGCCGTTGCCCAATCTTTGCGTGCAAACGTTGCTGCTATTGTGTGTCTGCAGAGTTCCATTCCAGCAATCCTCGATCTTGCCAATCAATTGCGCTGGCTGCCAACGCAAATCGTCTACTGGTGGCTTGGCGTAGGGAATGCCACGGAAGGCAAAGGCGCCATCCTCCTTAACACCCTCAACCATGCCACATCCCGTCACCGCAGAAATGTAACGTCCCTCGCGCAACGGCGGCGACGTCAGCGTCTCGTGGGTGAGCACATAGCCGATGACGGCCAGCAGCAGCATGAAGAGCAGAATGCCGAATACAATCAGTGCATCGTCCACGCTGCACTTGTAACCACGCAGACGCGTCCACACGGAGATGGGACGATCACGCTCCTCCTCTTCGGCAGCCAGTTTCTGCTCGGCGGCCAGTTTCTCATCCTTCAGCTCGCTCTTCAGCTCGTCACTGCCGTTGCTCTTGAGTGGAGCACGATCCACGGTGTCTTGATCCTTCAGCGAATCATCCAGCGTCTCCATGGACGCCAGGCCGGCTTTGCCCAGTCCGAGTTCAACATCCTCGCCTGCCTTCTTCTTGGGCATCATGTTGGCAATAGGCAACTTGATGGCATTGAGCAGACCACGCTTTGGTGGCGGATCTGCATCCTCGCCAGACGCTGCTTCGGCGGTGGCTTCTGTGGGATAGACAAAGAAGATTAGAAGGGGATTCTTCAAGGCTTTATTTCTTGTTAATACTCATACTTTATCTTTTTATTTATTTATTATAAACTCATAACTATCTGTTTTGCAATCTCTTATTTCTAGACTGTCAGCTTACCGGACTTGGCATCCGCATCTCCATTGGTCAGCTGCTTCTTCTGCTGATCCTTGTCGGCGGCGGGTTTGCGCACAAAGAAACTGCGCAGACGCTGGCCGAGACCGGCACGTGGTTTCTGCTCCTCCTTGGCAGCCGCTTCGCCGTTGGGCTCTTTCTCCTCCTGCTCCTTGTCCTTCTCGAGCAGTTCTCCCTCGGCATCATCGCCCTCTGCCTTGGGTTTGTTCTTCATGAAGAAACCGGGCAGTTTTAGACCACCGATGGGAATCTTCTTGGGCTTCACCTCACGCTCCTCCTTGCTGATCTTCTTCTCGTCGGTGCCATTAGGTTTGGCGCCATTCTCTGCGGGTATATCAATGATTTCCTCGCCAGACTTCTCCGTTTGCTCTTTAGCTTTGACTTCGGGAATTGGCGACTTCTTGGCCACATTGGGCGTGGCCGGTTTGGATGATTGTGGACTCGGTGTCTTCTCTTTCTCATCCTTCTTGCTGTCCAACATTTTGTCCGTCTCCTTGGGTTCCTCTAAGGACTCCTGTGCCGCCTGCGTCGTTTCAGTCTGTGGCGTTTCCTTCTCCTCGAGTTCGCCCATCTTTGAGTGGAGAGTGTTGTGTGTGTGTAGAGGATTTGTTTCCGGTTTAACTTTAGAGAACTCTAAATGAATTCTGCAATGAAGAAAAGAGATAATTGTTAAAAAAATTGAAGCTGTTTAATTGATAACTTGACGTTAAGTATCTTTTATATATAAGTTTCAATTATTATAAGTTATATATGTTAAAGATGCTCGCTAATATTATCAGACAAATTAAATGGTTTTCTTTTGCATTTTAACTAATAAAAATATATAAAAGCTTAAGAAATCTTAGCTGAAAACTATTGAAACAAGTTAGTTTAAGTTTCTGTTAACAAGATTATTAACTTAGCTGATTTTCATATTAGTTTGGATCACGTAATAATTAACTTTAGGTAATCTTCACTGTTTACAATATTTAATAAATTGTTTCTGCTGCTAACCGGCACTTGGTGGATTTGTTTATTAGTTTTATTTTATTTTATATTTCTGTTGCTAACCTGGACTTAGTTGATTTGGTTTTTTCTATATTTTTAGTTAACTAAGTTAATCTTTGGCCACAGTTTGTGTTTGTTTTGTACTCGTATTTAGTTGCTAGGCAGCTAGAAATGATCTAGGATCTATCACGATCGCGTGCTGATTTTCTTCTAGCTGCCGTTGCGTTCGCCGCTCGACTTTTATACGTCCGGCAGGAAAAACCAAATCCCTGAAAAGCCGACGCAGCAGCTGAGCTGCCTGACAAATGTCAACGCCGGCTGCGTCCTTTGTTGCAATTGCGTGTCTTGGGCCACTTTCTGTGCCCTGTTTCTACCTGAATCTGGACGTGCTGTCCTATGTGCTCAGTCTACCTGGAAAAGCGCCTCAGGTAAGCGTGGAAATTCGCTTGCATGTCGCATTCTATCGGGGCGGGAAGACCGCAAATTTATCAAGCCGCCAGCTGCGCCTTAACCTCCCCGTCCCGTCTCGTCCCTTTCCTTCCCTTCCCTCCCCGACTGTACCGAGCAACTTATAATACTACGTGCGCTTCAACGCATTTCACACATTTTCCCATTTTAATTAGCGGAAAACTTCGAGCGCAACGAGCGCTGCTTAAGAAAACTGCATGCCTTTGTCCAAGGACATGTCCGTCTTGGCCTCAATCATTAACTGTGACGCCGCTGGACAACAAAATGTCCAACTATTATTGTCTCAGTAGCACGTTCGGGATTTCTGTTTGGCTAATTGACCGCAGTCCAGGCGAGAGAAGTCACCAGAAAATCAAACAAAAAAGCGGAGTTAAAAACTGCGTCGGTTTTTTAAATGAAACATTAAATTTGCATTAACAAGAAAGCGACTGGGAATCGTTTGAAGCAATCAAGAAAGTCATTTAGTTGACATTAGGTTTAGTTTAAGGAAGGAGAAGCTGGTCAAGATATTTGTCAGATTTGAATTTGTATAAAGTGTAGACAATGATACATATTTCTCTATAAATAAACATTATTATACATACATATATTTATTTATTAGCACATATTAAATGCGCATGTGAAAGACGTTGTATTTACTACAAATCAAGATTTTAATAATAAAATGAAGGTGACACTTTATAGTTAAACTAAGTAACAAATAAAATATAAAGCATATATTCGAAAATGTATATAAAAACAATCAAAATATAAAGAAAATATAAGAAGAATGCTGTAAAATATTGTAGCGAAATTTATGCTATGATTTATAATTACAGTTGGGTGGGGAATCAGTGCAACGCCAATGAAGATAAATAAGTAAAACACGACAAGATTAAACAAATCTCTTTATTCCCTTTTTTACCACTCTCAGAATACTTTCGAGAGCATTTGAATAATTTTCCGCATACAAGTTGAGGTTAAGAAGAAGAGAGAGAGATGGATCAATTGGCATCTAGTGAAAATAAATGTCTATCGATATATCGATAGACATGGATCGTTCTCAGCGCAAAGCTGACGAGGGCGGGGGAATCATTCTAGTTCACGCAAAGTTCGCTACAATATATAGCACATTTTCTGAAGAATATACAGATACGAAATCTATTCTAAAATTGGCATACATTAACGATCTTTGTTAAACTTTCTTAATACAAATTGTCTTCAGCTTGAAATATAAAATAGACTGAAAGTTCACTTGACAAATCCTTCTCTATAATTTTGTTAAGGTTTAATAAATTTCTATTCTAACAATTGAAATCCTTAAGATCCTGTTACCCCAGCATATTTGTTGGAAAATAATCCTTTGTTAGGAATAAGTTAAGAATACTATTTAAAGATCTCAGTTTGCAGATCATTCAATATAATTTTCTTAAATAAAAAGAATGAATGGATAATGGAACGAAACTGATAAAAGATCACAGTAAGCTTTTCATTACCTAAAGATCAAGCGCTTAATAAGACGGAAGAATAATCTAATAAATCAAGCTTTCTCGTTTTTAGGATTTTAAATTAAAATTATATATTACCTTAAATTAAAATAGTTTAAAAGGTTGTAAACGTCTGAACCAACAAACAATCAACCAATACAGCAAAATTTGTTATTAAATCAGTTATTAGTTGACGTGAATTATGTGATCTCCACAAAACTGGAACATATCTCAATATATCTCTATTACGACCTTCTGTACAACGAAGTTTTCTTTACAGCGAATTAATTTCTAAAACACTTTCGTATCTAAACGTGAAATAAATCATCATGTATTACGAATTGTCCCCTTGAGTTTCGCTATATAGAAGTTCGACTGTACATTCTCCTAATAGACTCTTTAGCTCATAAACAAAAAGTGGTCAATGAGATATCTTAGTTTGCTGATCATTCACTTTATCGCTCAACCAGAAGCAGTAACAATTTTCTAAATATTTGGTTTCAATACTTTTTATTGAGATACATTGGTAATTGGAACAGTTTTAAGTTTCAACTGATAGCTGATAACCCCAAAGACTTGTCTAACTCAGTAGAACTTTAAAATAAACCAAATGTAGAGCTACTTTTGTTATCAACTTCGACAAAGTGTCAAGTTAGTGACACACTCGGAGGAATAGCAGAAATAAGTCCAAGTCTTACTTATAGAGAAACTACGCATAAAGTGAAGGAAACAAAATAGGGAGGAGGAAAAACAAGGGCTTGAAATGGAAAACGATGCCAAGTCGTGAACTCTGTCGCATGTAAATCAACCAAAATTCCATTAAAATGTGAACTTAAAGTTCAAACAAGTTGCGTGTCATAATCTGTGGACATTATCATTATCATTATCAGTGTTTGGTCAACTGCATGGAAATTGTGCAGCGTGGTGGAAATAGAGAAGTGTGGTGGGAAAACTCACTAGCAGAAAATGGAGCAGAATAACGCACCGTGTTGCGTATCGAAAGTGAAAAGAAGCAAAGTGACATACGACACTTGCAACAACATGCTACATGCAACGCAATGGAAATCCAATTGAAGCGGATTTTAAAGGCTTTAGACGAGCAGTCTCGACACAAAGCGAGAAATGGGGAGATATGGGGCATGCGGCATGTGGCATAAGGCAAGCAGACAGTTGCTAGTTGCCCCCAGCTACAAGTTACAGACTCGTTAACAGAAGTAGGTCAAAGTAATTACAACGCACTCCAAAAGATACTTCCATTGAACTATCTTATGATACAGTAGAAGTATTTGTATCTATAACTGAGCAACTGCAATTTCAACTGCAACTGTATCTGTATCTGAGCATATGTCTGGTCGGCTTCTTTATTGCAATTGCAACAACTCAGAGTCTATCAAGTCGTCAAGCTAAATTCCAAACAGTCATCATTGTTAATTAGCTGAGAAATGTGTTGACAGATACATGCTCTATCTCTCTCTCTCTTCCTCTTTCTATTCCCGTCTCTATGTATATCTTTCACAGTGTCCATCCTGCGTCCATCGAATGGGGGCCAAAGTTGACGCGCCCATTGTCACGCATGTTGCGGCAAAGTAAATATAATATAGTATATCTGACAGGGGGCATATCCGACTAGTGTATGCCACAATATGCGGCAACGTCTATAATTTGCCTTGCCTCATAAATTAAATCAAATTCGAAACTTGCGTTTCACATGCGATTCCTTGCCGTCTCTTTATTTGTAGTTGTTTTACTGCCGCACATGAAAATTGCCGTTAAAACATAAAAATTGTATGTGCACAGACATTTCGATAGGGATGTAGTTGGCACAGTGGCACGAAATGATAAGTTGAACGATAATAAAGTTCAGCAGATACATATTGTTTTATAACTGAAAACGCAGTATATCGATGGAAACTACAACTCACAAAAAGGCGAGCTCAACCAGATTTCTCTTTAAACTGTACTAAAACTGTTAGTTTGCCCTTACATTTAGCCCACTGTGCAACGCTAAAAAGCATGCAACAAAAAAACGCAAAGCCGCACATAAAATATAATCCTCCCCTTAAGCCGCAGAAAAACAATAAAAAAATGCAGCCACAACGACGACAACAACGACAACTATGCCCAGACATGACAACAAAAAATGCCTAAACTTTAATCAAGTCTACAATAAATTTGGAATATCTTTAACATGTCCAAAAACACTTAGAAACGCATAAAAATGCAATTGTTGTGAACACCCAGTGGGAAACTGACAACTGGTCACTACATTTTGTTGTGGTTGTTGTTGTCGGTGGTGTTGGTTGTTCTTTAGTTGTTGATCCTAACTGCCAACAAAGTCGCAACCTGTGAGTGTTGAGTGAAGAGAAAACTCTGTTAAAAGCAGTCGAGCATGAAATAATATTGTAGTAGGAAATGACAGTTAGAAATGCGACAAGGGGGAAGTGCTACAACAGGGAGGAGAAGGAGGGGTAGCATAGGGTGTGTGTTTGCGGGGGTGTTCATAGTAAATTGCAGTTATTTTAAAAAGCACTGTTATCATTGTTATTATTAGTTTTTTGTTGTTGACTAACACACGCGTTTCTGCGGCGAGTTTGAAGCATAGCATTAGCCAACTGCCAAACAACAGATGGCGCCAGCATTGTTGCGTGTGGACATGCAGTAACAACAAAAACATTCTTTAAGGGTGCAACTTGCTGTCAAATGCAGGACAATTAAACAGGATATTAGAAAAACAACTGCACACACGTTGCTGTCCCATTAAAAAACATGATAAGTATCAATTTTCAAGCGCTTTAACCTGCACTTATTATTAAATATATCAATATATACTACGAGGAAATTTGTCTAGACAGCCGACAGCAGAAACAACAACAACAACAACACCAGCTAAGAGAAGGGAATGCAATTAACGTTCAACGTTGGTGGGTGGAAAATTGAGTGAGGTGGCAAGTTGATGATTTGAGGCGCCACGAGTTTTTCTGCCTGCAGGCCAAATTACAGTGCATCCTTCTGCCTGCCACATCAGCGAACGCAATCAGCGGCATATTCAACACCACTTGCTGCGGCAAGCAAAAGCATTTTTCAATTTGCAACTCATATTTCAAAAAAAAAGAAGAAGAAGAAAAAAGAAGCGGCTGCCTCGTAACGAAGTCAATTTGTCATCCGCAGCGGATGGAAGGCAAAAGGGCCAAAAGAAACAGCTAACAGCGAACAACTAACAAGCTACAACTACAGCTTTGGTTGTGGCCATAGTTCAAGTACAAATGCCTTGCGGCAGTGGCTGTGTATCTATGAGATACAATTTATAAAATATGTTCCGCCCGCTTGAAATTAACTCTATTTTTTTTGTTATTAGCATTCAGCGATCTATCTAGCTTTTGTTGTTGTTGTTAATTTCATGGCAATTTATCATAAAAAACAAAAAAAAACATATTATGTAAGTGAGTGGCAAGCACACGTTGCATGATGAGCAGCTAATGAACTTGCGCCATTTGTCGATTTTTTGCCAAGTTTTCCAATCAAAAACCCAAAGTTCATTTGCCAGCACGTGTCTCATATCAAAGAAAAGGATGTGGAACAGGAGCAGAAACAGGAGTAGGAGCAGGAGCAGGAGAAATTGCTGATGCATAAAATGTGAAACAAATAAACTCAAACTTCAACTTCAACATTAATCCAACCACAGGCGACATTGTGGTTGACGCCTTTTCTCATCACGTGCACGTGCAGAAAATGCCCGGAGACGTTTACTCGTTATTCCTGTGATAGATGACAATCTTCGAGGGCAGGTAGCGAATGAGGAAACTCGAAAAAGGGTGCAAACTCTATAAGGGACACAGCAAACAACAAAACTGAAGCGCCATTTCGCTGGGGATTTGAAATCAAACAAAACGAGAACTCAAATTTTTATGAATTTGTAATTGTACACGCGAGACAATAAAAAAGCGATAGAACAGAGCATATGTTGTGTTAGGAAATACCCTATAAATAGGGGGAACTCTAAAATGCTACTGGACAATTTTAATAGATATTTTAATATCTTCTAATTATAATTTATCACTATTTTAAAAAAATGTGACAGTATAAAAGCGACAGATAAAATTATATGTTGACTTTAGAGTTGCAATACATATTAATACATATCTTAGAGATATTTTACTTTCAATATAATACAAATGTTATAAATTTACAATAGTGTTGGAGAGACAATAAAAAAGAAACAAGCATAACACCCTGTTAATATTATATATTAGTATATCTTAAAGTTACTTCTATTTTAATATAATAATATTTCTAAATTTGCAATGCTGTTGAAGAGATAATAAAAAAGCGAATAAGAAAAGCATGTTGAGCTAGAATATACTCTGTAACTATGAGTAATTCTGAAATATGGCAAATTTTAGTTGATTTATGTAATATATATTATTATTTCTTTAAAATACTATTGATTTCCATATAATATTCTATAGTTTATCAAATAAACTAATATAAAGTAGACTAGTAATACCGCTTAAATGACTTTTCATTGTCGAAACTCTAAGAAAATCCTGCAAATGATTCTATTTTAATACTCAAACTACTCAAAGCATTGACAATTTTAGCGAAACCATAAATAGTTTATTAAACTACAGTTCATGGTTTATTTAACTGTTTTCAATTCTATTTCACAGGGTATTCCTCTAGCTGCGCATTCACTAAACTGGCAAAACTTCTTGATCTTAATGCGCATAGCAAATGTTTCGTTATTTCCTTAGCTGTATCTCAACAAAGGATCTATTTAAGATTTTATTGCGCATTTCGAGCAAACACAAGATATCGTTTCGGATTTCTAAGTATCCCTTCAACATTTGCTCAAGGATCTGTTGCTTGTGTTTCTGTTTCTTTTTTATGAGCAATGCGATAAGCCAAAGATTGTACAAGTCTGATAAAAATAGTGAAAGACACCACAGGACCACTTCACATCGAACTACGTTTTCAGTTTAGAATCTTTAGGTTTTCTTTTTTCTACTTTTCTTTTCTGGACTGTTTACTTTGTGTGTCAACAGTTGGACATGGAAATTTATGAGTTGTGGCTCATTAGTTAGTGTCAATAGAGAAGAAATGGAGTCAAGTCGAGTCAAGAACGAGTAAGTATTGAGACAATAACAACAACTGCGTGGAGCATTAGCGGGATTGTTGAGGGATTTACAAGCCGGAAAAACCAATTGAAATGAAACATTTGACCGTGAACCCAAAGGAAAAGCACAGGGAGATGGGGGCGAGCTCACACAACTGTTGAGCGTTTGTTTATCTTTCAATTGGGGAAAGTGTTGAAATTGTTGTTTAGTTTTTCGGTTCGGTACCCTTCTCAACTCCACACTCCCCTCCCCATCCCTTTCCTTCCACCAAATGAGTGCTATCAAAAAAAAAAGAAAAAACCTTTTGCCAGCCGGGAAAAATTAAAGTCTCTAATTGTTGTTTACATTCAAAGTGAAAGCCTCGCCGCCCAGCGACAACAACAAATAGAGGGAGACTCGTGCCACGCCCACTCGTACCGCCCATTACATAAGAAATTTCAATTTAATTTGAAGTAAAATCTTTCTTTCTTTTGATTACGCAGTGAAAATTATTTGTAGCGGCTTTTTGTCTTTGAAAAAGCTGGCAAAACAATGCCACATCTATGGCGGGGGAGGAGGGGGGCGCGTTTTCCACACTGGCCCAATAAATCTTTGACGCATGAAAATGCAAATGTTGCGTCTTCAGTTTCCCAACTCCTCCCAGCTTCAGTTTTCCCTCACTCAGCTGTCAAGTCTTTTGTTGTTGTGATTTTTTCTGAAGTTTTCATTTCTTTTCTTTTATTTTGTTAGTTTTTTTTCGTTGTGAGTTTTCCGCTGATGATTCCCGGAAGCCATTTGGGCGCCTTTTCTTTATTATTATCATTGTTGTTGTTGTTGTTTTTAGATCACAGCTGTCCCGGAATTCGCCTATTTTAAAAGTTTCCTGCGTCTCGCTTTCTTAATTGCCCACGGCCTATTAATTTATGGTATTATTATTGAATTATTGCCGAGCTGTAGGCTTAAGAGTTCCATTTCTGGATTTATTTTGCCGGCTCGCATATTAATGAGTTACGAATTATATATATCTTTTTTTGTATGGACATTTGAGCATTTTTTTGAAAGAGTTATTTTTGGAATCCACATTCTCTGCTGATAGATTGAAATATTTCAATGACATTTGTGGGCTTAGTGCGTTATGTTTATGAAATCTTCAAAAGGATTTAACATGCATTTGTTGAGATTTCTGATTCTGATGAATGTGTTAATGGAATTGTTTCCGACACGAGCCACAGCAAAGGGGAGCGAAGTGAGAAGATTATTAAAGACTTGATGGAGGGAGTAATGACACGAGCTATTAGTTTAAAGATGCATCTGCTAATGGAGTTGGGGTTCAACTAAACTGAACATTTAACAAAGACATGAAAAGAGCTGAGATAAATATAATGTATTGATGCTGTTTTCAATGCTATCGGAATACATAGAACTTTACAAATGAGAAAGAAGAACTTCTCAATTTGATTTTGTTGTAAATCGTAATTAAACTTGGGTATGATTAAAAATACATATCCATATCCAAAGTGCATTTTCATTAGAATAAATATACAGCGTGGAGCAAAAGTAATCACCCTATTGGAGAACTCTAGAATTTTTGCAAATGTTGCGCAAAGAAATGGAAACAATTATTTCGCCTTCTTACGGAGTTAACCGATTAATGGCTTGTCGATTTTCTAAACTGCATTTGTTTACTTCACAAATATCAAAACCGAATTGACATTTGGCCACATGCAAAAGTTATAGCGATTTCCAATAGGGTGATTACTTTTGCCCCACCCTATATAATATAACTATAAAATTTATTACTTTTTAAGAACAGAAGTAGTTTTACATAGTTTAATCGAAAAGTGCTAAATTCTTAAAACAAATCACAATTTATTATTATTATTATATTACTTTTATTAATAATAATAATATTATTATTTTTATGAATATGATTATTATTATTTTTAATATTATATTATTTATATTATTATTATTAATATTATTGTTATTAATCTTAATATAATTATAATTACGATTTTTATTATTTTTATTATAAGTATTAATATTATTATTATTAATATTAATATAATAAATATTATTTTTAATATATATTTTTCTCAATATAAATTTCTCATAATTTCTTACTTGTTTCACTTTATGCAAAATATTTGCAAAATATGGCAATTGGGAATAATCCGAGTGCGGAGTGTAAAGCGAGCATGTACACGACCGGAACGAATCCGAGTTCAAATTGTATAGCGAGTCCTGCAGGACACTCTTTTTGGGTGTGTATAATAGCACGCACAGATTTCTTCTTATTGTTTTGAAAAATGCACACAATATTCGTTTGCCCAATTTGCTTTTCCTTTTTTTCTTCTCTTCTCTATTATTTGCACTTGTTTATGACACAATAGGAATATATAAAAGATATCCTTCACAAAGCCGGTCACAGTTTTTTTTATTTTGATTATTTCTTTTTGATTTGTTACTTGTCTTGTGAAGGAAAAATGGAAATAAAGAGGCTGGAAAAGTGCTTGTCGCGTGCGCGTTGCAAAAGCAGAGGAACCGAAAGCGTGCAGCGTCTAGCAGAGCGTGGCTCAAACTGGCGGCCAACGACGGCGTCAGCGCTAGCAGCATTCAAACTGGAAATGTCTACGTGCGCTCGCTCTCTTACTCTCCCTCGTGTTGGCGCTCGCTCACTGGAAGGCAAGCAGACAAGCACCAGTTGTCGAAGAATATTCGGGAATAAAAAAAGCTATATGTATCAAAATAAATAACTTTAAATCGATAAAACTCCTTTATTATAAATAAATATTTTAAAACAACATGTGCGATTGAATGAATTGACAAAATTAATTCGTAGCACAATTCAATATTCTATATATATACACTATATATATTCAATATTATTATATATTATCGACGCTATCTTGCAATCTGAAAAAGTAATTAAATCATTTAAATCATATCCAAATAGTAATGTCTAGCTACAAAATAGCTAAATTGGTAACACTAATGCAAGCAGAAACAAAACACAAACAGAACTGCCGGCACAAGGGTTGCCCATGGAAAGAGAGTACGCTCTCTTCATCACACGAACACACACTCTCTCGCTCTCTACTGCGCTCTCACTCTGCTGCAGGGATTGTGTGCATGCAGTAAGAATAACAGCAACAACAACAACAGCATGCAGCAAGAATAACAACAACAGCAACAAGAGCAACTCATGCCGACTGCGGCACATGGTGACGCTGGCTTCGTTGAGGTTTTCTATGTTTTTTTTTCGTCTTCTCTTTTTTTGTTGTACAGTAAATGCAAAATACATTGTATGTACTGTTGTGTTGTGTTGTTGTTGTTGTCTACTGCGTTGTCCCTGTGAACTGGGAAAGGGAGATGCTCATTGGGATTCCGTTTGAGATTCACCTAATGGCACAAGTGTTGAGTGTTGCCAAGGATGAGTCGCAGTTTACTTTATTTATATATACATACTATATGTAAATAAAACATCTGTCGCAACAGAAAAATCAGGCAATTGATGCGTCATAACAACTAACCCCCTGCCCCTGTTCCTGTCCTGTCCCTCCCAACCCCCTGCTGGCGAGTAACCCCTTTTGTTTTGTCGCCTACCCCTGAGAAAAAATAATAAAGCAAAAACTGTCTTTGCCATTTTTCATGTCACATTCTGATGCGTAGCGAAAATAAGAAAAACGACTTGAACTGCTTGGGAATTATAAGCAAAAATGCTGAATTTAGCTGTATTTAACATTTGCCTGAATAAAATTAATAATATTGACTCATCTGCCATGTTTTACATTTATATTAAAACAAATTAATGTATTTTAAACATATATTCTATAAGAAATGAATAAAATTAATTTACTTTAGAATAACTGACAACATAACGTCGCTGTCTGCCCACATGTCAACAACTTTCACGCCCAGAGTTGTCATAGGGGTTTCCCCCGTCTATCAGTTGTTAACAAATGTGGACATTTTTACAGCAGCAATTCATTAGAAAATTGTTAGTGGCAGCTGCCACATGCAATTCTAAAAAGGTAACCATCCTTCGGTATGGTATGCGTATCGCATTACCCAGCTACCCGAATGTCAGTCAACATAATGACGTATGCCTGTCACGTCGATCGAGGATCCTCCTCGGTGAGATCCCAGGGAAACCCGCCAAATGCCGCGCCATGGGGGCGTGCCAAGCGGAAGGGAAAGGTAGACAGTAGACAGACATAGCACATGTGGCATGTATGTATGTAGTTCTTGTTGCTGTTGTTGTTTTTGTTGTCATGTGGGTTGTGTGGGTAATTAACAAGTTCATGTTTAATTTAAATTTGGTTCAGTTCGCGTGGGCAACAGGAAGTGCAATGAGATTGCCTTTCCTTCCTTATAGGTATTCTTAAACTATAGAGTTGTCTTTCTTTGCTCCCTCTACTATTTCCTCTTCGCTTTACCAGCTCGTAATTCAATCTATAAATTGTCAGGGGCTTGTTTCTCTACCAATTTGTTAAGTTCTGCCGAAAAAACCCGAAAGCCGCTTAATGTTTAAGCTCAATTATATGGCTTTTTGTCTGTCTGTCTGTAACTTCATCCAATTCCTACTCCCCCTGCCGTAACTGATTCCTGGCCTAAGCGCCTTCAAGTAGGCTATAAACAAGCAAAGCGCCAGCTACAAATTCAAAGCATAAAATGTTATGTCGAGTATTTTGTGAATTTGCGAAAAGTATCATAAAAAAGTTTCGACCTCCTGCGGTTGCGGTAGTTTTTCCTGTAGTGGGTAAAAGTAATGGGGAAAAGGGAAAACGCTTACTCATACACCACCCAGTTGGTCAGTGGTTCGTCCTGCAACCACAAGGTTTACTGTTTTATTTACTCAGCACAGGGCGAGGCAGGAACTTGTACATGGACGTGGCACGTTGGAAGTGGAGTTAATGGGAGTTTCACGTTGCCTCCTGGACATGAGAGCACTTAAAGTAATGCTACGAGTCGAGGTTAAACACCTCAAATAAGGGAGCTATGACCAAAAGGGTTTCCATTTGAGTATTTTTCGCTTTACGCTCTGAATGCAATTCAATTCATAAGGTGAATCATGAAATCATGAAAAGAAATGTTAATCGATAGCAGGAATTGCACAATTTCTATACTTTCCCTAGTTGAGTTGCCTTTTCTCCAGCACTCAAGGGTCAATTTCTGTGCAGTTCAATGTCTGGTCAAAGATCGAGTATCTGACAGATACAGGCAAGTACTTTGCACAAAAGACCATTGAGAGGAGACACAAAAGAGCTGTAAGTCTTAAGTCGAAAATGATGCTCGTGAATGGGATGCTGCATCTTTAACAACATCAACAACAACAACAACAACAACTGCAACTGCAACTGCAACAACAACAATAACAACGCGACAAAGACAACCATTAAAAGTTACTTAAAATTGTACAACAATTGAGCGAAGGAGTGAGTGAGAGGGAGTGTCCGCTTGATGTCCACATGCGCTCAAGTGAGTGGAAAGAATCACAGACAATAGAACGAACATGCAACAACTGCGCTGCAACTGCAACCAGCAACAACAACTGCGCTGCTACCTTCGACTGAAGTGCGAAAGCAACTTGACAACGGTTAATAATTGACAATCCAATGCAGCTGCAACTGCAGCACATCATGATAATGAAGATCATCACAATGATGATGATGATGACGATGATGGGGCACTGAAGCGAACAAACAGCAAAAAAAAGATACAGTCGCAGTCGTTGCACTTTTAAAGTGTTGCAAGCACTCGAAAAACACCCACTTGGGGGCGTGGGGAAGCCCAAGGGGGAAAAGTCGGTTTGTAGATTGTGCTTGGAGGGCAAGAGCTTCAATTGAGGCAGCGCACAGTGGTGCTAATCAAGTTCCCAGAGCAGATTAAACCTTCCTTGCCTTCTTTTTATAGTTAATAATATAAATTTCTTTAACTCAAGCAAATTTGTATTATTATTATTTTTTATTAATTGTAATTTAGAGTTAAGTAGTTATAAGCAAATCAGCTAATGTATTAATCATAGAAAAAAGGTGTCCAACAAATGTTTAATCAATTAAAAGTAAATAACATTTAGTATAAAAAAAATTTAAAAAATAAATAAAGCTACTCGAAAGTTTAAAATTTGCTCTAGGATCTTCTTTGGCACTACTGTGCAGCGCCAGATTAACACACACATAGAATTGTGGCAAGTTGCTGCAGGGGCATGGATCTGACATTGACATGTAGCATGCTGCAAGCAGCGTCTCCCGGTTGCAAGCAGTTCTCCTCTGTGTGGGCGGCAGCTTGTCGCCAGGGAAGACACAGCTCAGTCTCTCTATCTTTTTCTCTGGCTCTCCTTTTCTTTCTCTTTCTTTTACGCGCTTGTTATAAATAAATAATATGAAACTTCCTACAATTTGAATGCGTAAATTGTATCTCAAAGATGAGAGAGCCGAAAAAACGCGTTGCCTTTAATGCGACATAATTGATGCACAAAAGCGCGTCCTATTCATGTTTCATTATGCATGCGTTTGCCTCTGATTTGATTAACAAGCTGTCTGTGTGTGTGTGTGTGTGTGCGTGTGTATCTTTCTGATACAGATACAGATACATGCACACTTGGGTGATTGTCGGCCTGGGAAAGATACTTTCAGTTTGTATTACAACAAAAATTGATGCCAATTTATCGATTTTCGCTGCCGGTGCAGTTGTATGCCACTTCAAAGATACTTTGTGTATCTCAGTGCAAGTGTGGGCGGTGAATTTCATTTTCAAGGAAGCCCTTCAAAGTTTTGTTTGCTTTATTTTCAACATGACATCGGGCCAACAGCGACAATTATCCGCTTAGCGTGTTCGGGCCAGTGCAGCAATGGGCAAAGTATCTTTAAGATACAATTGAGTCACAAGTTACTGGCCAAGCGATCGTCAGACCGACCGACTGTCTGTCTACCTCACTGTCTTGGCATAATTAAGCGCTTTCGTTGCCGCATCAATTCTCCAACTGGCACCGTGAGGAAAACACATTTTCTCAATTTAATGGACGTCGGGCAGAAACAATTGGTTTATCATCAAGACTCACAGATACAGCGGGCAGCTCTAATGAAGTTGCCGCATGATGATGCAGCGCAAAGTCAAATTAAGAGCCAAGCTGCGAGTATCTGACGGATTGCCATTGAGTCGACAGCTGAGCAAGAGAAGACGATAATTAATTACAAAAGTAAGAAAGGAGAAAAACTTAGCGCGTGCCATTGAACTCGCTGAAAAAATACTTTTGTTTCTCAAAGTTACTATTGTACGTAAAAGATACATTTGCATCTAAGAGATACGTAATCTGAAATATAATATTTTCTGTATCTAAGAGATACTTTTGTATAACAGATAATTTTGTATCTTAGAGAACTTATCTGAAATATAATACATTCTGTATCTAAAAGATACTTTTGTATCTAAAAGATACTTTTGTATCTAAAAGATACTTTTGTATCTAAAAGATACTTTTGTATCTAAAAGATACTTTTGTATCTAAAAGATACTTTTGTATCTAAAAGATACTTTTGTATCTAAAAGATACTTTTGTATCTAAAAGATACTTTTGTATCTAAAAGATACTTTTGTATCTAAAAGATACTTTTGTATCTAAAAGATACTTTTGTATCTAAAAGATACTTTTGTATCTAAAAGATACTTTTGTATCTAAAAGATACTTTTGTATCTAAAAGATACTTTTGTATCTAAAAGATACTTTTGTATCTAAAAGATACCTCTGTATCTGGCAGATATTTTTGTATCCAAAAGATACTTTTGTATCTGACAGCTACTTATGAAAGCAGCAGCTGATACTATTGTAGCTGCCAGCTGTATTTGACATTTTTGCACTTGACAATGTGCCGGAAATTGATTTCTTACTGCGGCAGCTGCAAAAGATACAAAAGAATCTCAAGAGTAGTATATGTGTGTGTGGGTTGTGGCTGCTGCAAAGGGCAAACGATTCGCAATGCGAATGAAATGATGCCTCGTATTGCAGTCAATGTGGCAGCTTCAATGGGGCACCACCAACTTCACAAACTCCTTCAACTCGGGTGGTCGCGTTTAATTAAATTGCCAAATGAATCTTTAGCGTGGGTGGGTTATCGTTTTCCAAGCCCAACTGCAAGTAAAGATACAATTGCATGGATTCAGAGCTGTTTTAAATTTCGTTTTATTAAAATCAAAAAAAAAACACAACGAGCGGATGTTGAAGTTAAAGTTGTTGCGGCATTCGTCGTCTTATCAGCTTAATGGCCAACAGAACCGTTTCAATAAGTGCCCCAATGTGTTTTGCTTTGAAATGCTAATTTCATCAACTGGCCAACACACACAAACACGTGCAGTGATCCCAATCCCAATCGCAGTTCCCAGCTCAAAATCAAGTGTTGAATGTTATTAGCGCGTTGTCGCCTCGAGGTCTACAAATGGAATCGGAGTTGGAGTTGTAAATGGAATCGGAGTCGAAGTCGATGTAGAAGTTGCTGAAGCGTGCGAGAAAAACTAACAAACTGCTGTTGTTGCTGCTGCACTTCGTTAGCACTTTTTGAATTGGGGGAACATATCCGTAAGTGGACGCTTGATGACCGGAAACGACGCCAGGCAAAAGCTACATGTGTCGACTGCCAAACGCACACCTGAAACCAAGTTAAAAGCGACACAGAGGGGAGCAGTTAATGATGGCATTGGCCTCTCCAGATTTGGCTTGTCTTGGCGGAATTGATTGTCTCTCTCTCTCTATGTCTTTCTCTTTCTTTCTCTTGGGGCAGCAACTCCCACACGAAGCACAAATCAAAGAGACGTTGCAGCTGCTTTTGAGGAGGGAAAAAATACAACAAAGTTCAGGCCAATTCAAGCGCAAAGCTGTCCAAAGTTAACAAGCAAATTGATGCAGTTGCAAGTTCCAAGTTGCAACTGCAACTGGAACACGGGGCATGCAACAGCAACAAATATAACAACAACAAATGGGCCAGCGACATGCAATTTTCAAATCGCAGATGCTGCAACAACAACAACGCCGTTTAAAAATAGCAGCATGTCACCAGCAATAACAAAAACAACAACAAATGCATCGATGTGGCAATGAAGCAGAAAGCAAAACGGCAAAAACTGCAACAGCAAAGCAACAACAAAGAAAGAAAAGAGACACAATCTCATCAGGCGCAGGAAAACAAACAGATTGTCGGCCAGGCAGACACAATTAATGCGCTATATTTAAATAATCGTTTACAACAGACAATTAATCTAATAATGAACCAACTCAGGAATGATATATTGACTATTTGTGATTAATAATATCATATCATATCTCTTTTCTATAAAAAAAATGTCTTTATAATTTGTTAAGAACTAAAACACAGTCATTGGATCTTAGAGTATTATAGATAAGACATGATTATTATTAAGAAAAGTGTTACAGCTAAAAAAGTGTTCTAAGAATGAAATTCTTAGAAACTATTGAGGCACAAGATTCAGCTTAAGAGCTTACCAGATTTTCACTTAATAAATAAGTTTACTGAAAAGAAAGGCATAATCAATAAATATCTAAATTGCTTGCAATAAAGAGAGACTTTAAAACTAAACTTAACTTAAGGAGCTTATAGATGTTCAACAATTAATAATTAATGGTTTTAAAGCTAGTAGCAAACTAGAACATTACTCAAGAGCTTTAAGAACATTTGCTGATTGCTAAACACATTTCATTTAAAAGCTCCAGACTCAGAAAGAAATAGTCAATTCTGTGGAGGATGAACATAGTCCACTTTTGGTACCGCCCAAGGTGCACTTTGCCTTCGGGTTGATCGTGACGTTGCGATGGCTTTGATAATGCGCCCACCAATTGGCCCAACGGATGGCGATGCCAACATCAAGTTGCATATTTTGCGCTGTCATTGCTCAGGCTGCGACTGCAACTGCAACTGCAATTGAAGCTGAGTCAGTGACGATTAGAAAGGATGACAAAACAGCAGCTACAAAAAACAACAAGATTTGGCATGGAGGGAGGGGAAGCGAGGGAGTAGCGTGGCATGTGCGTGATGCGCATGAGCGGCGCGTCATTGCGCCTTAAATGGGAGCAGAGTTGCAGCTTGACGTGCGCCCTCCTTGTTGATGCCACTGCAGGGGGAGTGAGGAGGCACAGAGGGAGTAAAGGGAGCGAGGGAGGAAACACTGCAATTTTTAGACATTTCTCATTGTTTTGTTGCATTTTTTTATGTGCTGCGAATGCTCAACGATGCGTTTATTAAAAGACAACAACATAAACAAAAAAAAAAGAACTAATCGAAAAGGCTACAGGTGAGGAACACGACTGTAGGAAACCCTGTACTTATTCTGTAAAACTTATAAAACAAACTAGTTCTGCTTTGGATATAAAGGAGCCTAAATACCAAAGTTGGTGTCTCTAGCTTTTAGAGTCTCTGAAATATAGGTGATCATACAGACGGACGGGCGGACAGACAGAAATGGCTTTATCGACTCGGTTGTTGATGCCGAACAAGTATATATACACTTTAAGGGGTCTGCCATACTTCCTTTGTTGACAAATTTAAAAGACTCTTGGTACTTTTTTAATATACAGGGTCTAAAAACAAACAGCCAGAGGGAAAGAGAAACAGGGAGTTAGCAATGACAACAAGAACAGTCAATGTTGGGGGTGCTCTATGGAAAGGGAACTGCATCAGAATCAGAAACAGAAACAGAGCCAGAAATTGTCGTTGCCCTTTTTTGGCCAGGCGCATTTTAATCGCGCACTGAAAATCAAAGGCGAAAAGTGGCCAACAACAACAACGACAACAACAACAATGAGTGCAACTGCAACAGCAGCAGCAACAACTGTTGGCATTTCGGGGTCGCTGCAGTTTGAATGTCGAGGACCATAACTCTTTGGGATCTCCCATCTTCCATCTCCCGTCGTTGTTCCATTTGACGTTTCCCTTTTGTGAATTATTGAAATTGCGCAGTTTCTGCGATTGATCTGCCAGCCGGGCGAAGAAAGAGCAGAGGGGAAACACACAGAACAACAACCAGTCTGAGTAACATTACAAGCAATCAATCAATCACTGAAATAGTCAAGATATCCGTAAGAGTCCATCGTATTACTTAGCTACCGTTTAAAGAGAGAGAGAGAAAACTTCTCATTCCATCGAAAAAGCCGCAGGAGCACGCGATTTATCGATGGGGACCAAGCAATGTTTTAGCCTGGTCACGAACTCAGCGCAACGGTCACGTGAGACGATTGCCCAGGGCGTGTCTCTGCCAAGATAGACTTCTCTATTCTCTATGGGTTCCACAAACGGAAACACTTAATGGATATCACATGTTATAGATACAAGATACAAGAGTGAAAGCTTTCATCAAGTTGAGGGATTGCAACGAAAACTAATCTGCATTCGTTTTAAATCTTATAATCTTGATCATCATTTATTATCAACTTGTTAACTAATTAACGATTCTTATTAGTTACTTCCATTCCCACAAGTATTCTAATGGCTTTCACATGTTATCCATAGATTCAAGCGATAAGTTTTAAAGTTTGACACTAGACTGAAAGTATTCATCAAATTACATAAATATTTATAGAATACTACAAAAACTAATCAACTAATACAAAGATCTAAACTGCATAGATTATTTTGTTTTATCAATTTGTCATGTTAAATAAAATGATTGTCGATTCTTCTTATACCCACTTAGAAATTCACTCTACTTTAGACAAATTAATGCGATAAGACTTGGCTTAAAAGTGCAATTTCTATTCAAGTTGGAACTGCATTTTAAGCAGAAGTTGGATTATAAAGATTCCTAGAGTTATGATCAGTTCATCAAAACACTTTTAGGTTTAAGATTGTAAACTGAAGTTTATACAAATTAAATTTTCATTCGAAAACAAAAGCATTAAATTATCCGTAGTATAACATTCTTAAAAATACACATTTACAGATCCATTTTATTGCTTTTCACTTGTTGTCATAATATTTTCTAAAGATGCGGACAGTTAATCAAAACATATCTATCAATAATGTCAAAAACAATATCATTAAGTTTATTTAAAATCGATTCTTATTAGTAAACGCCTATCTGGAACAGATACCGCTACGGATTGTTGTGCTGATTCTACCAAAAAATAAAACAGTGCCATCAAAAAAAAAAACAAAGCTCGCATCCAACTTTGCGTTGCTAAAAATAACACACAATTTTTTGTTGATCCCCCCTCAAGGGAATTCTATGGAATTGAAATGAAAATAAAGCTGAACTGGAGGATGTGAAATCAGCACAGAAACACCACAGAAATTGTGGGGAGCCAACGAAACGAAAGTCTCCCCCAATAATTGCCAGCCAGAAAGTCAAAGAAATATAAAAAAAAAGTAACTGAAAAGCGACAGACACAGAAATCTGGGACTAAGAATGGGAATATGGTATGGGAACGGTCTCTGGGACAGGTTATAATATGTCTGCGGCATTTGGAAACAGCATTTAATTCCCTGTGTGTGGAATGTCAAGTGCTAAAGAAAAGAAAATAACCAAAAAGGTTTTAAACAATGAAACGGCCAATTATGACAAATTTTCAAATGAATTTTAATGTCCAGTTTGGAGTTGGTAGAAAGGGAGTGCACTTGAGGGCCGCTCAACGTCATCATTAGCACCCGAAAATGTCAAGTGGCATGTCAAGCGACGCCTCCCATCTACGCCCCTCCCGCCCATTTCTTCCCCTCCTAATGATGGCATTTTGTCACACGCTGTTGGAGCTGTTTCCTCCCAGTATGGAGCTTTTGATTTTATACTCACTTGGCTCGTTTTAATGATTTTTAAATCGCTTTTCATGTCTTAATTGACATCGCTTGGCTTGGCTTTCTCCGCTTCTCGCTCCCCGCTTCATTCTTCCCCTTTCTCCCTGGCATTTAGCCTAGATTCAGACTACATTGTGGCAATCTTCAAGTTCACATTGTGGGTCAGCTGGATGGAAGGCAATTTGCCTCGATCCTTGCATTATCAGCAATTACCCGACCAACAGTTTTCACGACTTTTCCTGCCCCTCTTCGCTCTCCCACCTCCTCAGAGATTGCCTCTGCCTGCAAGTGGAACAAATTTATTTGCCCGCTACCAAACGACCATTAACAATTTTTCCAGCGACTAATCTTTGCATCTTTGGCAGTGGCTTTAGCCTGGCTAATGCTCTGCCAGTTGGCGATGCTCATAATTCACCCACCAATAACCGACGGTCATGTTCAGGGGCGAAATCTGATCGCGCCTCTTCGTTTTGGACTTTCCATTAGGATAAATTGCTAAAGAAAATTGCACATGGAAAATGTGCAATGTATAAAAATGTCAAAGATCGGATCGTAGTCGCAGTCGCAGTCGTTGTCGCAGTCGCAGTCGAGACTTTTCGACTCCTCGACTCTATGGAGTCGGTGGCGACTCCACTCTGCGCTAGATTAATGATCGTGCAAAGACCCGAGGATTAAAGCGCTTCAGTTTGGTAGCCTTCGCTCTAATGACGTCATTATGACCAAGCACAGCACGTGCTCCACTCCAATTGCCAAACGAACGAGGCTCTAGGCCTTCTTTTTTTTTGTGGTAGTCGGTAATGGCAGCGACAGTGGCTCTGTGGTTCTGTTGCTGTTGCCTCAGAGCCAACTGCCGCATGGCTAAATAAATAAAAATTCAAATTTAAATTCAAATTTTTATACCCTCCCTTCCCCCTCCTGTGAGTTGTTTCCCGCACGCCGCAGGCCGACAATGAGGGGGTGTCAAGTTTCATGAATATGCAAATTAGAGTCGGGCCATGAAAAACCATCACCATGATGGTTGATATATGGGCAGGAGACGCAGCATGGAATCAGCGTGCATGAATTGTAAATGAATTTATTGCGTACGCAGATTTGTTGTCTTTCTTTCTGTTTAAATACCCCGCAATTAAGTTCTCAAAAGGAGCTTAAAATTGGTTTATTATAGCTGATAAAACACTTTGAAATATTTATTATTATTAAAGAAATATGAGGAATATCTGTAGTTGTATTTTATAATATAATATTACAGGGTATTTTATTGCTCAAAAATACCTCTAAGTCACAAGAGTAAAGAAACATAGCAAACAATCTGTTATTATGACTTTTGTCAAAGAAATATTAAGAATACTTAAAACTCTAAAATGTGAGTAAATTACAGGGTATTTTATAGAGCGACTGAACAGAGAAAAGATGTAAACAGTTATAAATTTCACTTCAATTCAAAGATTCAAAGAACTATTACACATAATTAACGTTTCCAACTGTGACTAAGGTGCAGGATATTTCATAATTCAACAATGCTTTTACCAGCTAAAGAAAAACTACTAACTTTCAGTTCAAATGAAAGAAATGGTAAGAATAATTGCCGTTCAAAAATGTGATTAATTTACAGGGTATCTCGACCTTAAATATGATACAATTACAGAGTATTTCGACCAAAGAAATTAACGATATGCAGTGTACAAATTCGCAGCTTATTAAATTTAATATTTTACAAATAATAAAAGCTATCAGCATTTCAAATCTTATAGGGTATTTTCAAGTTCAGCAAACTCGACCGCTAGAGTTTTACGTTTGTTTTATGGTGCGTTCATGCGAAACAAAAGCAAGAAGAAGAGTTACATTCATAATATAACTTTTAAAACATAAATTATGGAAAAGCGTGCGGTCAGAGCTGGAGATACTTTCCCTCTTTCCTCCAAAAAGGGGATGCAATTTTTGGCAACATACGAGTATATTGGCAAATAATTAAAGTACAGGTATGAGAAAGTGTCCTTGGACACTTGATGAAGAGCTAAAGAGTTGATTTATTTATTTTCGTTTGAAAGTGACAATGAAGAAAATCCCAGAAGATGTTGTCACAAAGTTAAGATTTCTTTTATCTTTAGTTGATGTGAGGAAACTGTTGATGACAGGATTTAAGGTATTGAGATACCTGCACGCGGTATCACAAAACGAATGAAGACTTCTCAGGCATTTAATTGCCCCCAGATGGAGGAACAATCCAAGTGATGGCCATGGTCAGGAACTTGGCATCTGGTATTTGGTATTTTCAATTATAACATTCGCCGCGATAAACCTAATTGATTGACTGGTCCGTCGAGGTGCTGATAATATTTATACCACGTTCGGTCGCAACGAGCAATTTAATTGCATTTTCCACAACAGCAGAAAACTCCAGCAACAACAAGAACAGAGCAAAAAGAATGGCAGGAGCAATAACAATGCTGTCTGGATGCATTTTCCACGCTTTAATGTTGCAGGCGGTGCACGTTTCTTGGCCCTGGTCATTACATAAACCATAAGCACCGACCACAGCATCGAGAGATGTTGTTGCAAGCACATCCACACAGCAGATGTGGCAGCCACTGATCTACTGGCCTAGGCACAGGCCGAGCCTCAGATGCAACACAGCGCTTGTTTATGCCACTTCGGGGCCATTTTCACAGTTTGCTTTCTTGGGTCGCGTCTCATCCTACCTCTCCATCTCCCTCCCTGTTTCTGTAAAGTAAATTATCTGCTGTGCAACGGTAAATGTGATGCACTTCAGCAATCTCCTCCAATTCCCTCAGCTGAACAAGTGCAACGTGGCACATTTTCAGTGCAAAAGCAAACTCACGATTTTCACCCCAGGGAGGAGAAGGCGACAGGCCTAGAAGAAAACCCGCCAGGCAACTTTTGAATGCAGGATTATCCACGACAACCACAACAACAACTGGTAACTGCATCCCATCAACTGGAGCGCCCTTACTTTGCTCTTTGTTGTTGTCAACAAACTTTCAGCTAGGAAGCAAAAGCAACAAAAATCTTAACAGTCGGCGCCAGTTGAATGAACTCCGCGGCAAACTGGAAGCTGCAACGCGCGCTTCACAGCTGAAAAATAGTTCACTTTTTTTTACATTTAGACCCTGTTATTTGGAAAAGTACCAAGGGTCTATAAAATTTATCAAAAAAAAAAACAAAAAAAAATGTGCATAGGAGGCAAGGGAACTCTGACAGGCACTAGAAGTATATATTATTATTGATTAGCATCAACAGCTGAGTCGATATAGCCATATCTGTCAGTCCGTCTGACCGTGTGTCCGTCTGGATGAACACCTGGATCTCAGAGATTATAAGAGCTAGAGACACTGCAATTGGTATGTAGGTTCCTCTATGAGTTTGTATGAGTTTTTTACAGAATAAGTACAGGGTCTCTCACTAACAATTACGCTTGACTATAACCTTTCCCACTAGTTATTTTTTAGTTGGGCCTGCCACAGGTAATGATGATGTTGCCACAGCTCCCTGTGAAAGGAAGCAAGGCAAAACGAGGCCAAAACAACGGGGCGAGGAAGCGACAGGCCAGACACACATACAAGGCGAACAAAGGCGTCAGCAGGAAACGAGCCACAATAGACAACATGGTACCTAACAGGGAACAGGAACTCTCTGTATGCTGCGCCACGTTGTGGTTGCCTCCATCCACAATCAATAGAAGAAACAACGCTCAACCGAGCGCAAATAATTCCCCAAGAAAGCTGCAGATTTTGCGATCGAAATTGATAGAGACGTGGGGAGAGCTGAAGCTGAGGAAGCAGGCGGGCAAGAGAATGGTGCATTTCAACACATGCCGCCAAGTAGCAAAATGAAAAAAAGAAGAAAAAAACAGCAGCAAGCAGATTCACATACACGTCCAGATCTACATCCCGGCATAGAAGCTCCCATTTGTAACTCAATGGCGTGTAAAATAGCTGGCGGGCAGTTGGACAAGCGGACGGAACGGACGCATAAACAGAGTAGGAGAAGGTGCTGCCACTTCCACTCGATAGAGATGAGCTGCCCGTGAGATCGGCTGTGATTTGTCCATATCGGTGATCGATAACAGTGACTGCTACAGGGTAAAGTTAAAGTTATAACTGTTATTGTTTGTGTTGCATATCTAGCGATAGCTTTTAATCATCATTGACAGTTTCCTATGTCTTAACTGCACTTATCATTTGATAAAGATTCTTATGCATCAAATATGATCAGTCACAGTACTTATCGTGTACTTATTGTGTTTCTTACTACGCATCGATAATTATCAACTCAAAAAAACCTTAAACCTTAACTGTGATCATTTGCAGTAATTATTAGTTGTGCTTATCTGCTTTTGCCTTAGACTTATCGATTGTTGCCGCTTGTACAGCGGACAATCACTGCTGTTATCGACAGTGACGCCATATTGCGCATCTCTAACTGTTGATCGCTAGTGTGATCGAGTGTCGGTTGGTGGAAGCAGCTGCCGTTTTGTTCGATTCTTCAGATTTCAGCTTCTCTTCTCGTTCAGCTGTTGATTGTTGATGATGATGATTATGATTATGATGTACACATACTTTGTTGTTGCACTGTGCTAAAATTTAATAAGTGCAAAAATAATCGCTCGCTTTATGTAAGCTCCTAATGATTGTGCTTTGGCCTATTGTTGTAGTTGTTTAGTTATAAATGTTGCTGTTGTTGTTGTAGTTGCATTTGCCTTTCTCGGGTTCAATGAACTGCTCTTGTTTCTGCTTGTATGTACATAATTCAAAGCGAAATTATAATGTTGCAAATTGGAACTCAGCAACAAGAGCCACAACAAAAAAAAAAGAAATATAAAATACAAAAAATAAACCAGTTGAAGTTAAAGCTACACACATTTTCCCCTCCTCTCAACCTCTTTTCCCCTTTCCACCTGACAGCGAAGCGCGCGTAAAATAATTTTTTATGACACGGAGAGTTCTTGTCGCATTTGTTGTCGTTGTTGTTGTTGTTGGTATTGTTGTCGCCGCATTTGTTGCTCTTGTAATTAAATAATGTTAAGTTGAGCTGCGAGCGAAGAGTTGACAAACTGACACGCGAGCTCCGCTGGTCAATTTATGCCCGGGGGCGACTACGTAGAGGGGATGAGGGAAAGGGGAAGGGTACACGATTATGGGAAGCTACTTTATGCGTGTGTAAAAATAGTTTCCGACAATATGACGGGGCGGTAAATTGAGTGCCATGATGCACTTGACATCGCAGCCCAATTGGATGCATAATCTGATTAGGCATTGCGTGCAGTTTACAAAGAGTTCACTGTAAGACTGCAGAGATCAAGCTACTAAAGAGATCACACAGAGTTCAAATAGTGTCTGTATTCTTAGTAAAAACTAACTTATTCCTTCATTTAAGTTTGCAGTGAATCATCAATTCATTGTACAATTTTCAATTCGAATTTCTGATAAACTGCAACTATCACAATTGAAATATCATCGAAAACAAATTGGCTGCACATTAGAAACGCATAAAACTTCATTAAGCTTGTATTCTTTAGAGCTTTGGGAACAACTCGCGACGGCAGTTAACAATTAACTTGGCCCCGGCGAAAGATATGAGGCAACAGATAAAACGGCCCAAACTGGAGTGTGAGAGGAGCTCAACAGCTGCACCGCTTGAGTGCATCCACTTCGGGGCCAACAAACAACTGCCATGAATTGCAATGATAGAGGCAAACATATAAAAAAAGAGAAGCATATAAAACTAGCAGCAACAACACAACGTAACAACTATAAAATATTGTACAACAATAAGTCGGACCCCGTTGTCTGTCCACTTTTTTTTTGTTTCCAGCTCGGTTGAAGTTTTCGCTCGTCAGTTTTACCCCCAACTCCATCTCCAACACTCCGACTACGACTCTGACTCCAGTGGGGGTTACCAAAGAGCGCATGAAATTTGATTCTCGGAAGAGTTCATTTCTTGCTTACCGGGAAAGTTGCCAGGTAATGAAATTTACTGCCCAGTTACAAGAATGCTGTACTAACTTCATTAAATTTCAAACAAACATACGGACAGAACGGGGTATACATAACACATACATACGTAGTACGGCCAGGGTTGCCAGGGGTTACCAAAAAGATCTAACAAACAGGCCGTTAGACCGCCCACCAGGCTAACTAACTGCACTTTGGGGAGTTGTGACTTATTCAAAATAGAACAATAGAAATGATAAAAAAAAACAAGAATATTATCTTTGGTATGCCGTAGAATTGATACCCTGTATTCAATATACAACTGATCGTTCCCATTTATGTACACGGTCAGATTTTAATACAAGACGATACACAAATCTATCAGATTAGTAGAGTTATTTAAAGAAATATCGAATATTTTCATACTAATAGTTGATTTTCGAACGATGACAACTATGACAGCTCAGAAGTTTTTCATACTTATATATGCAGATATATGATATAGTAGTCAAAGAATTATAATAGTAATCGAGAAGACTGCCACGCCTCCTTTAATGCGATACACTTTAGCTGACAAAATTAAAATACCCTCAGCAAGGGTATAAAAAGATAGGGAAATATGCGACCCATTAGATTGAAATAACATTGAAACATTCAATAATGGCTGAGTACAAAAAAAAGGGGCGACAAGCACAACTTGTAAATTTGATTTTGCCAAACATTTTTCACTGCCAACTTTTTTCCGACTTTCCGCATTGAGTTGTTATTGCCGTTGTCATCGTCATCGTCATTGTCATTGCATCCCCGTGGGATCAGGAAGCTCCCCAAATTGGCAGCGCCTCAATGAGGTCTACACATGTTGTGGCCTTTTCTTTTCTGGCTTGCAACAAAGCGCAAACTGTTTGCCCTTTGTTTTTCTTGTTACTGTGAGGATAATGCACGATTTTTGGCTTTCGCTTTTACTGCTGTCCATGGAAGCGTGAAGTAAGACAGAAGCCATCGACTAGGGTGCGCCTCAATTGTTTGTTATCCCCCCTTCCCATCCCAAATACTGTGCCTCCTTCTGTGCACCGTTGTCATTCTACTGTTTTTGCACAGAAGCTGGGAGGGGGATTCGATACCAGCCGTAGAAAGCAGCTGGTTTGCCTTTTGTTTGGCATTTGCATTGATGCAGCAGCCTGTGCCATGTATTGTATTTATGCAATTGCAGATGATTCAATTGATTTGGAGCCTTATTGGGTTATTGCGATTGAGAAATAAAACCAATTTCCCAATGCGCAAATTACTTAGCATCGAAGTATCGATATATTACGAATAAGTTGATTTCCTACTAACCTGCGTTTCACAACACTGCAGTCGCTCTTCCTATGCTCCTTCAACACATTCACACATACACTTCAGCACACACAGACACTGCGATCAATTTGCCGCTTTATTTGATTATCCACTGAGTTTCCTTTTATATCTGCTTTATGCCAATGCGTTGTATGTATGTATTTCTTAATTAATTTAAACAAATTCAATGCGAAACAATTAAATTAATGCACTTGCCTCGCGTCGCGAAAAAACTGAACTTGCATCGATGCCAACCACAAAACGAATAAAACGAACAGACAAAAACAACAGGCGCAAAAAACGACAGGCGCTGCGAACGAGAGACAGAGAGAGAGTGATAGAGAGTAAGCGCGGGCTGAGTGTATAAAGTTTGCATGTGTTAGTGTGTGTGAGTGATTGACATGCAAATCGCTGTGTGCTCTTCCCCTTGGTCATGCCAGTGTTGTTCTATTACATATTTTGCGAAACAATTAAGTTTCCACTTTTTTCCGTTAAAAACGCAGTAGAAATTGTGGAAAGTTCTCGTTGCAATAAAAAATGACAACAGTGTCCATGGCCGCATTTGCAACCCCTTAGAATTATGCGCTGACCATGCGAAAAGCGGGGAACGTCGCAGTTTGCATTTCTCGTTTACATTTGCATGCTGAAAGGATTAAAAACCGGTTTGTTGTCCATTGCGCCCATTCCACAGTGGCACACAAAACAGCTTAACTGCCTGGTCAGCGTCCAACTGTGAGGGTTAGCAGTGATTTACTTTTGGGGGTGGCTCCCACACACACAGACACAAAATGCAGTCCACACTTCATTGTAATGGCCAAGCATTAGGGCGACACTTGAGTCTGTGTTGCATGTCAAAGTCAGCAGCAGTCGACGCTGCCCTACCGTCTCTTATGCAAATGCAAACAAAGCGACCGACGAGACGCAAGAAGTCACGTGCTGACAAACACCACCACCAAACAGAGCACAATTGCAACTCCAACAGCGACGCCGTCACTAATAAGCGGCAAATAATTGGCAGACGAACTTGAGACTACCCCAATGCCTCACTGGCCAAAGGGGGCGGGGGGTGTGCTCGCCCTGGCAACCGCATGGCACTAAAAATCGATAGGACTCTGAGTGCCACCCCAAAAATATAAGCATTCATTCGCCCGCTGCAGGTTGTCGATCCTTGGAATGTTTGTTTGCCTGGACACACGGTCGGCCGGCTTCCAGTCCAGGTTAGTGTTGCCATTTTAGCTATTTTACAATTGCTAATAAAAATTGAAGCTGTGCTATTAGCTAGAAATCTGGCTATTTTAATGCAGAATCTGAGAAAGATATAAAGAATTGGCCGATGATGTTTTATATTTTAATTACTAACCTTTAATTTGCGGACTTGTATTCTAAGCCTTTTAAAAAACTTGAATCACTGAAAACTATTTCTAACTATCTTTTTCTAACCTTTATTACTCAAATGTTCTATTCTAGCGCTTAAAAATCTGGCAACACTGGCTATTGATGGACAGCTGCAAGAAAGAGAGAGAACGTTTGCCCTGCTTTATTGCCACTCAAAGCTGCAACTGATGTCTGCATTTATGGGCATTGTGGCAGGTAAACCAAACAATATTATGTTATGACCAGTATAGTGACTCATACTGGGAATCATAAACTTTGACCGAAAACCCACCGAAAACCTCAACAATTAGAATTTCCGGCAATAAAATTGTGGAACCTACGATATACTACAGCGAATGGAGAACAAACCAAAACGCGTTAGGCCAGAACCATGTAAAGCTGTCTTGTCAGTCAACTGTCCAGCTGTCCAGCTGTCTGCGATTAGAGCACATTTCTCTCACAGCATTTGAATGTCAAGGGAAGCCATAAAGCACGCCCGAAAATGCAGTCACTAGCAGCTCCAGTTAATGACCACCAAGTGATCATTATAGAGGAGGCCACCCGCCTCCGTCTGCATCGTTGTGCAATGAGGCAAGCGAACTGTGCTCCGACATGGGCGACAATTAATTTGGTCAACGAAGCGCGTCTAATAATGTGACTACAATGACGACAATGGGCTGGGCACGTTGCCTGTATGCCTGTGCCGCTCCAGACAAAGCTCGGCTTGGGTTTCGCAGCTGGCAAGTGTTGGCTGTTGGAAATTGTTGGCTGTTCCAGCGATATATATCATTTTGATATATATGCCATGGGGCCATGGAGCACTCCTACCTTTGGGGCGGCAACAACAACGTTATAAATTAACACTAGAGAGTCTACCATACTCAGTGGGCGGTGGCAGGCCATAAATGCCCAACAACAAATGGAAAACAATTAACCGTTGCATTTGCAGTTGCAGTTGCAAGCCCAGCCGGTGGCCCAATCGTTCAGTGGCAATGCGTGAGATCGTCAGCGAAAGATAATGACCCTAAAAATGGTAGTTGGACAAATGAGCGATCGTTAATCTAAATGGATGTTTGTGAGCTCACTTAAATTTGCTGTTCATTTTCTGATCTAGAACGAAGGGGAAACTATCGAAAATTGAGTATATTGTGCAATAAAGATGGTAATTTTAACTGACTGGTATTTTAAATGCTTAAACAAGATTTAAGAACTTCGTCAGCAACAGTAACAGTAATGTTTTTTTAACCCATTTCTGTTATTTCTAATCCGTAAAAGTGTTAAGCATTCAAGAAAGGAAAACTACATTTTATATTAAAACAACTATTTCCCAGCATTACTTTAACTTATGTCGTTTTACAAAACTAATATTGTAAATAGCTAGTTTCTTTGATTTATAATATAAATTTGATTTGAAGTGTTATATAGTAATCCCCATACTTCTAAGTTTATACAAAAGTAGAAGACTTAAATAAACCATCTATAATATATCTTCCAACATTATATCTTAGCATTAAATGGTTTTGTCACAGATAGACTCCCTTTTTATGTATTTATGATGATACTTCTAAAGTTTTTCAGATGTTTCTAGGCTTTTCATAGAAGAAATATGATATAATTTATTTTCCCCCGCTTTCACTCATATTTTCCTGAATATTTGTCCTTTTCAGCGTCCCTTAGCATCACTCTCACTTTCAATGCGTCCTAAGCCAATAAATCTAAATAACAAACTCCAGTTAAGCTATAAAAACAAAAGTGAAACATGCTAAAAATCAATGAACTTGAATTTCTTGCCATCAAAATATACAAATAATGGAAATTTGTGAGAAGATGTGCAGACCACGTACCAAATAAAACCCCGATTTCGAATACGAAACTCAATCCCAAAAGCATTTTACGCATTCCCAGAGCACTATGCACTAAGGGTTGAACACGGAAAAAGCTACCCTCGGAACAGTAGGAAAAACTGCAACTGCACTGCATGTTGCAACAATGCGAACGATAACAACAACAACAACAACCCCTAATGTAGTAATGCCCCCGGGCACATTCACAGGACGAACAAAGCGAAGAACGATGGTGGCGCATTTTGCAATGACAAACAACAATAAAACTACGATATCGAGACGATCGATCAATAGCGAATTACATGAAGAGAGTGAGAGAACGTAATACCGACAACATCAATGATGATGATGATGGGCATTGCGTGAAATTTTTCAGACAAAGCGGCGCGCGTTTGCGACTCGAGGTTTCGAACCTGGGGCTCCTCCTGCTCGAGATCCGTTTAACAGCTGCGCAGGCGCCACAGTTTACAGCGCACAGTCGAGCTAAGGGAATCGCAATTGGAATTGGAATCGCTGCGTGGCAGCTTCCATTTGGTGGTTGTTTTTTTTTTCATTTTCGTATTTTGTGGCAGCCACACATTTGGTACAGTTACAGTAGCAAGTTAGCTGGGCTATCAACATTAGAGCATTTCAACGTTTGTCACTGTCAGTCTGGCCAACAGTTTGCCCAAAAAAGGGGTGACAACAGCTCGTTTGTGCAATTTGTTGCGCAATCATGTTGGCCCACGTCTTCAGCCGTTAACTGGTAATTGGTTCGTCATTTGGATTCGAATGGTAGAGAGCATTAACCTTTGCTTTAGTTTGCCAGCTGCCTTCTGATCTCTTGGCACGTTCTTAGCCCTGTTGTGACCTACCCCTTGCACCTTTTTCTTAGACCCTAACGATCCCTATCCCTTGTCGATAATTTACGATTTTCCTTTCTTCAATCAAAATACAGCTGACGATTGTGTTCCTAGCAATTTCCTGTATTTTCTTATTTCTGATTTTAGAAACTGATTCAGTTATCGTATATCCAGTTTTCAACAGCATTTTCCCATGCTGAGAGCAAAGTTCGTCTAAGATTTATGACATAAGCAATTTATATGCACATTGATATCTTTTATGGTTATAGTATCTACATATAGCTATCAGGGAGCACTTTTCTGAAATACCCACCAAGCTTTGTTGTCCACGCCAATTACTAAAACGACACTGGCTCTCATTTTAAGGGGGAGAGGACGGAGCTCCATTAACTTGGATATCTCTTAACGACTGCACAAAATCACAACTCAATAAATGCAGACCCAAAGATACTTTATGGAGTGTACTTATCGCCAAAATGTATCGATGGAGGGCACTGCGGGTGCTTTAACATAATGTGGGGGAGATTGTCGACGCAATTGTCGGTCATATGAGGGCAGCAGTCAACTTGCCTTCCCTTCCCAACTGGAGGAGCTGAATATGGGAAAAGCTAGGAAAAAATGTTTCAATCAGTGCACAGCTGGAAGTACTTATTTATTGGATTCCGGGTGTTGAAAATTGTGCAATTAACCGATTGATTGGCTATTGACAAAAGGGTTAATCAATGGCCAATGTTACTGGTCATCAACATACATACTACATACATGAAATTTATATATCGTATATATTGCATTTCCCTGTTGTTCACCCGCATCTAAATGAACATTTTTGTCTGCTGTGATTGCATTTTGGGTGTAAATGTTAATCAAATTAGCCACAGGCGCAATCAATGCATGTATTATTATTATTATTATTATTATATTATTGTTCGGTTCTATTGAAAAACAATTTTTCTACATTTATTAAATGATATCTGACGTCTGCTGATTTTAGAGTTTAATTCCTCCCCTGCAAATTGTAATCATTTATTGTTACTTAATCCTTTTTAGTGGCAATAGTTTTATCCACTCTAAGCACGTTCCTTCCAGACAGATGTTTGACTTGCGTTTTAAATGCCTTGTTCGCAGGATTAATGCTAACATTGATGTGGGTCGCTGAAGGGTGACGGCGAGGGGGAGTCGCATGTGTGCTGATTTTTGCTGCACTATTGTGGCATTTAATCCGTATTAATTTTCAATAAGTGCAATGAGGTCTATAAATGTTTGATAAATGACTCAGCAGGCGATTTATATGCCACGAGTAAAGCACGTGACTTTTGAGTAGAAGAAACTCGTGACAATGAATTTTTGGCTAGCATTTAAGAGGAGAGACTAAAACTGCAGCTGGTAAATTGTTAGCAATGAAGTTGGGGAAAATCGAGATCCTAATTATTAGAGTTTTTCAGTTTTTAAAATGTATATGTATTTTTCAATCAATAAACTAAAATCAAGAAATAAATAAGTTAATATGTACATAATTCTAGTTTTAGACCTAATTTAATTCATACGAATTATTGCTCTTATCTTATCATATTTGAATTATGTTTATAGCATGATTTTTAAATAATAACTTAAGTATTATAGTTATTTCATATTTTATTATTTAGATCAAGAGATCAAATATTTAATACACAATTAACTTAAGTTTCAATTTGATTGAAAGAGTTTTGTATGTGGCATTCGTTTTAGTTTACACTTCAGCTGTAAATAATCCTAGCATACTTTAAGGGTTCCCTTGAAAATAGAACGCGAATGCAAACTTTCATAGCATACTTTTAGGGCTTTATGTAAAGTTATACTTAGCTGTTGTTAACAGACAAAGTTAACATTTTCATGTTAAACAGAAAAACTTTTCATAACCAAACCCAGAAAACACATTTAAATGAAATCTCACTAGAAACCAGAGCTACATTTCCTGTAATAACCCTACACAAATATATTACTGTGTATTTTCGCAAAGTTCTTGTCGGGCAAAACCCTTATTGCTGTTGTAATGCATTTGGAAAATTTCATCAGCAATAAACTTTTCCAACTTGCAACTCGTCGTCGTCTCATCATCGAGTTTGCTGGCTCTGCGAGTGTTTGCCTTGTTTATGCATTTGTTTTAATAAAGTTTAGTGCGGCACTTCAGTTGCACAACTTCTGTAAGGGGTTGGGGGACTTAGGGGGTTGCAACTGGGACTAGACGTGACTGAAATTGCAACAACAAAGACGTTGTACACTGATGGGCCGTGGGGGGGGGGGGGTGAAGTATCTTCATAAACTTAACATTAATCTTCTTTTTTTTTTTGGTATTTAATGAGATTCTTTATGTTCAGAATGTGTATCTTTGTTATCTCATCAAGAGTTTAACATATCTGCTTTATAGTCTTTGTTTTAGACATATTAGCGTCAGCTCACAAAATAATAAAAAAAAACTAATGTATAAAAATATATATAAACAAGATTGTTAGTTGCTCTCATTTACGCTCATCATTTATCTTAATTAGTGAAATGAACTATGGACAACAAACAGCTTTTTCCCCTCCTATAACCTCGCTATCCCCTCGTCAAGCTCTGACCCACAACGCCCATGTATTTTACTGTCACCTGTAAACACTTCAGGCACACGCTCTGCACAATGCTCCAGACTTAGACTAATACACATAGTATATAATACAGTATAGTATTTATACTAGATAAGTATGTATTATACTTAGACCTGACTTTCGCGCTCGTGACTCTCGCGTTGCCCAGGTGCGCACAGGCGCCCTGGAGGCCGAGACTGGGAAGACCTTTGACTGTCTTCTATCCCCGCCGGATAAGAATTCGATGTAGAAATGTTGCCAACTGTGTTTCCTACAACAAAGCTCAGTTAAAAGTCATTGCAGCTCCATATAATTTATGCCAAGTTTTTGTGTGAGTTCAGACCGAAACAATAAATTCAAGCAAATGCAAATAATAAACTTAAAAATCAACGACAACAAGTGCTTGAGACTAGTGTGCTCGACGAGCCGACACCCTGCCAGTTGTTATTAATAAGAATACAAATTGGAAGCTGTCCGAATAGCAGATATCTCAACTTAACTTACTTGATTTGTAATGCAACTTGAGACAACTTACAACAACCTTATGATACCCTATGCATTAATTTTGTTAGATCAAGGGTATTAAAATGCTGTAGGTGCTGCCCAAATGAAAGGCAACTGGTTCTGGTTCCGTGTAGAACTTTGATTCTATTTCTGGTCACTTGAAATGCTTTGAAAGTTAACTAGGAACAAATACAGCAAACACAATAAATAGATAGACAAATGTATATACTACATATTTAAAAGCAAAAATCTGTTGATTTGTTGATTGTTTGTTACAAGCGGATGTGACAGATTTCTTTAGATGGCAATGCCAGCAAACCTAGACAAGAACTCAAACTTGGGATCAGCATTAGATACAATATACCTTCATATGCATGTGAACATGTAGACAAACAATGATTCAATCTGTTTTTAATATTCAGGTTCATGCCACAAGTTTACCACCCCTACAATTAAATAGTTTCAATTATTACTTAAATGATTATGAGACTACAACAACTAGAACTGCTCATTTAGGGTCTGGGGGGCTTACATAAACTATACGATCTATAACTATCGTCATCGGGGCGTATTGTGCAATAGTTATAAGTTAATGTTCATTGAACGATTTCTTTTGTTAGCCAATTTTGTTTGTAAGTTTTTGATCTGGTTGTGCGGAAATACTTCGAGACATATTGTGTGGATACTTTGCTTAATGAGCCACACTGTAAATCTCTCTGACTTTGATATGTAAATCATAATCGGTTCAATATGAAACTTTGTTGACGTGGCCATGACTTCTCAGTGCTCTTAACCCGTTAACAATCGATTAGCCACAACAACAATCTTGTAGTATTCTAGATTGTAGTCGACTCTCCTTGACTTTCATTTTTTGTATACATTATGTTCATTATTATAAAGAAACTCTGCGAAGACTAAGTTATTCTCTTCTGAAAGCAACTATATTTTACTTAAATTATTATTACAACTCGTTAGCCGCTTCACTTCTGAAAGCAACTATATTTTACTTAAATTATTACAACTCGTTAGCCTCTTCTCTTCTAAAAGAAACTATATTTTATATATATATTATTATTAAAACTCGTTAGCCTTTTTGATAAGTCGATCAATTAGGCATCTCTAAAGTCCTATAAATATAGACTGCTGATGAGCGGACTAAGTGTAGCCAATGGTCTTTAATCTCATATTTCACTCCTCATACCATGTTATTTAATATGTAAATAATCTTAATTGCCGCAGGAAATATGCCTATACTAAGTTCATCGTTATATGAATTCTTTAGCTCGTTTCTTCTCTTAATTTTAAGTCGAGCATTCTCTGCCTTTAACTACATATTTTGGGTTAAAGATTTACCACAGCTGAGATCATCTTTTATTTAATGGCCTCTTATATTTAAAGATTCATTTTGATTGTCATTTTAAGAAATCTGCTGTATCTTCTTGTTTTTGTGCAACAATACTTCATATCTATATGTTTCCCGTTCCTAAGATCTTTTTTATGACTCCACCCAACCAGTTGGCATTTGAAAGCATTTGATTAGTTATTTCGCAAATATCACAACAATTTTTATTCATATTAAGTTACTTTCTTGAATATAGAAAGTTTATATACAACAGCATTCGCTTGAGAAACTTAGAAGCTAAGAGTAAGAATACTTTGCAACAATATGTGAAAAGAGTCGGGTTTGATATGGCAACAGCTGATGGTGGCACAGTCTCTTAGGCATGCCACGTCAGCAACACGCCCAACAGTAGTGTCAGACTCCAGCTAAGACTTCCTGCTGAGCTTTCTCTCTCCTCGGGCAGACGAGCGGCAGCCACAATCTGCTCCTCATCCAACTTGGGCCGATAGCTCCAGTCGATGGCATTTGTCTTGCAGATGTTGGCAAATACTCGTGCCGAGATCTTGGGAGTGCGTGTACGATTCGGGGAACTGAAGTCGACGTGATAGAGTCCAAACTTCTCTGTGAAGCCCGCCTTCCACTCGTAGCTGTCCATGAGACTCCAGGCGATATAACCACTGATATTGGCGCCATCTTCCATGGCATCCAGCACAGCGGACAAGTACAGATTGTAGTAGTCTACACGGGCGTAATCCTCTAGGCCACCACGATCACTGACTCCGTTCTCTGTGACAATTATCTCGGGTCCATTGTACTCGCGATGTATCCACATCAAGAGATTGTACATGCCCCTGGGATAGACCTGTAATAAGATGGAAAAAATAGAAGATTCATTGCTGAGGGGTTCATTGAACTTACACCTGTAACAGATGCAACCCTTGGTGGTAAAGCAATTACCCCTGCCTCCCTGTAGACGAATCAACCCCCATTTTAATCTTGGCTAAGTAGTTTATGCCACCCTTCGATTTTGGCCAATTCCCGACACCTTGTCATTATTCACTTACGGCTCTGGGCTCGACATAAATCCAATTGTGGTTTGATCCCACTCCCTCTCCCCACAATTGTGGTGCCCAACCCACTCGAGTATTAGCTCATCCCAGCTAATTAACGAGTCCACTCGTGACCGCCCCTCCTCCCCTATCAAACAACAATCTCTTGACCACTTAAATTATGGATGTTACTACAATAGCAGTAAGTAAATCTATGCAGTACTAATTACTGATAGTCAGCTATTAATTTTTATAAAAGAGAAAAGAGTCTGACATCAAGTTTTCGCAGAAATAAAACAAATACTCACAGAACAAGTTCGTCAATTCTAAAATCAAGATTTTGAGCTCTTAAATATCTTTGCATTCGCTTGTTTAGAATTCTGAAATGCTTCTGGCTTGTCTACTAACGTGTAAAACTTATAAGCTTTAAATTTTTGCACGATTTTGATTTAAGTCTGCATAAATAAATATTATGTTCTTATTTCAAATATCTTTCTACTTAGTTACTATGTAAATCCTCTCCGTTTTGAAATGTACGATATACTTGATTATTTCGTGATGTGTATAAATAGTCTCACCTTCAACCAGACAGATCCCGAGCCGGTCCAATCCACGCCAGCTTGACTCTCGACAACGCCCATGTCGTGATTGAATGATGGTATGGGAAACTTGCCAGTATTGTTATGGCCATTGGTGTTAACCAGATTGCTTGTATACGAATTGATGCCAAAGAAATCTGAGGTGCCCTTGATGCGATGAATTTCCTCTGTTGTGAACTCGGGCAGCCGAGAACGTTCTCCGAATCCCTGCTGTTTACTGAGATTCCTAATGCGTTCGATCATCACCTTGGGATAGTTGCCGTGCTTCGAGAAGATCGGATGTGCAAACCAGCCAAGATAGAACTGCATGGCACGTTCGGATGCCTCACGATCCTCAGCAGAATCGAGATCTCTTGGCTCTGGCCAGGATGTGTCCAGAGTGATGCCCATGCGGCCACCTTGACGCTGCTGGAACTCCTCGCGATACATGTGCACCACTTCGGCATGAGCCTTCAGCAGATTGTGGCCACAGAGATAGGCAGGAATGCCAGGGTAGTTGTAAGAGGGTGCCATATAGTCAACTCCATAACCATGCTCACACACATGCCAAGGTTCATTGATGGTGGTCCAGATCTTGACACGATCTCCATACATCTCGAGCACAAGTCTGGCGAAATCTTTGAAGAGCGGTATAATCTCAGGATTCGTCCAGCCGCCCAACTCCTGCAGTCTTTGTGGCAGTTCCCAGTGATAAATGGTGACCATTGGCGTAATATTGTATCTGAGCAGCTCGTCAATGAGATTACTATAGTATTTAATGCCCGCAGTGCTCACATGGTTCATATAACCTCCCGGCATGATTCTGGGCCAGGAGAGCGAGAAACGATACGAGGTTACGTGCAACTCCCTGACCATCTGTACATCACGACGCCACTGTAAATAATACAATAAGAATATTATAAAATAATTAAAATAATAATTTACAAATCGATATACAAAACTAACTGGCCAAATGATTTAACAACCTTTACTTCTAGTAGGAATGCCAAGTATTTCCAAAAAATAAAACCAGTTGCCGCCAATTGGCGACACTTGCCACAATGCCACAAAGTACGGCATTCATTTGCAGTCGGCCCGCCCGCCCGGATTGTGTATATGGCTAATTATGTGCCTTACATTGAGACAACAATTCGACACGCTAGACGTTGGCCTACGACTTGGCTCTAACTCTAATTCTGACATGGGGGCGTCCACCTTTCAGCTTGGCTTTGATTTCATGTGTTAACTTGGCAAACTGAGACACCTGCGGACATGTTGTCATGGATTATGTCACGCGATTGCGATCATTTAGCGTATTGTTATGTTAAATCAATTAATCAATAATTAAATATTAGCTAGCCAAGTTATGATATTTGTAACTACTAGCATGCATAGTCGATGACATTGCGAGAAAAGATTAATTGTATGATCTATAAGAATGTGAAGTACAAATTTATGGAATTTCATAATTTAATGGAAACTTCTGTAAGAATATTGTGGAGATTTGTGGAGGTTGAAAATAGACTATGTAGACTCAAAATCTCTTTTAGTAAGAACTCTTAAGTTTCAATAAAAATGGTAAATAGAAGAGACAGAATAACAGAAATAAATAAACTTATTATTCGCCTGTGAATCTTTCTATACCAAATAGAGTTGCACTCTGTGAGAATTCTAACCATTTCAAGGATAGGAATTAGATAGAAAAAGAAGGATTTAAAATATATTATTAGAAAGAGTTCAAGGATCATCGCAGAATTAAATTATAATAGTGTATCTGACTTCGATGTTCTTTGAGATACATACAACGATTTTATGCGTTAGAAAATGATAGTAAAACTGTACAGGAAGAAAGCTATTAAATTTTATCTCAAAAGTGCTATAGTTTTCTGAGGTAATATCTTATCACAAAATGGTAAATTACTTAAGCTTGCAAAAGATCTTAAATATGAAAGACATAAAAACATACTTCAATCGAGTCTTATCTAAACTTTGTAGCCAATTATGTTAAATTTTTCAATTACAAAAACTTAATTGAGATTAAATCGAATCATAAACAAATTCAACTGTGTAATGTCGAAGACAGAACAATCATCTAGGCAATTAGCGTAAAAACTTGTCAAAAATGTTTTTCAATTAGCAATAGTTAATATGAATATTAGTCGATTAGTTGTGGTATTCATCTGTGTGGCTCGAAATTCGAAACGAGCCGCGCAGCTGACAAAGCTGAAAACCAAAAATTGGTTACAAATTTATTACTATTAATTTGCATATTTCAATTCGTTTGTGCTCTTTCTTTATATATATTTTTTTTTTTGTGGGAAAACGCATAAATTTTAACTAAATAACCAGACACCTGCTGAGCTACTGAGCTGGGGGCAACTGAGTAACTAATCATATTGAGCTTTACTTTCAGCACAATATTTACACCCATTAATGCGGTGATTAATGCATTTGATGGGTCTAATTAATGAGCTAGTAGTTACAGAATTAAGTAGTAGGAAAGTGGGGAAATAGACCCAGTTATACTACATCCGTTCTGCTGCATAACTCTTACATGACGCTACTAGTATTTGAATAGTAGTTGTTTATTAATCTATAAATCTGTTTGATTACGTACCTGATGATAGCTATCGGCAGTTATATCGCCATTGGATTGATCGGCAATCTTTTCAGGACTCTTGTGTGTTAGATAATCCCAAATGGATTCGCCCTTATCATCCGCATTCCAACCTCCTTCAATTTGATACGAAGACGAACCGACGCCCCACAGAAAATCATCGGGAAATTTACGCACATTATTCGTTGGGTTTCCAAGGACTCTGTTAAAGAAATAGATAACAAAATAGAGGATGAATATATTATATTATTTAGCATTGAATCTAACAAGTTTAAGATGTTGCAATTGTTGGCAATGAATGTGTCTGAATTTCAACAGTTCATTTGACAATTATTTGGTGTTAATTGTTGAAATATCAACACAAAACAGACAAAATGATTGCGAAGAATATGTAAACAAATCAAAATAAATTATGTGCGGACAAGTTTGAAATTTAAATATACATTTTTATTTTTATTTACAATTGCATTTGACGACTTTAGATGTACGTATGTAAGTGATACGAGATAAGTATCAAGTTTTGGGGCAGGCAAATCCAAGGTCAACCGCTGTGAAGAGGACACAAGTTCAAGAGTTCAACCACAGCAACCCCAAAAAGTCAATAAATCGCATGAAGCTTTAGTTAAATCCAACAAATGTCAATAAATCGCCTTAAGTTTTAGTTAATGCCAATTTTGCCATATCAAGGCAATTGCATATGAATTGATTGTCAATATATTTAAATTTTTTTATTTCTATATTATTTTGTTGAACTTACGAGGCGGCATCACAGCGACTGCTCAGCTGCAGCAACAGCGACAGTAGCGCTATTTTTATAAATATTTGCCACATTTTATTATTAATATAATCTATTTATTTATTTGAACACTTATTAACACTTTAATATCCTTGAGACTTTACACTTAATCCTTTGGCGAGTAACTTTGCCAACGAGTAACTTCAACGCATTCGTTGACTTAGATTCGTTGGGAACTTTTCGCGATCTTTCGTTAAATTTGATCGTTAAGTGAAGTTTGCGAGCGTTTTGAGCTCACCGCGAAACGCTTAGAACTGAACGCTCCCGCTTTTATATCCTAGCATTTTAAAGCGGCCGACGATCGAGCGACGCGCGTCGATCGCAATGAGAACGAGCCAAAAACTCGTCGACCGAACGAGTTTTTTTTGTGCTCAGAGCTCGGGCAACAGGTGTGCGACGAACGTTGTTACTGTCACTATATTTTTTTTTATTATTGTCTCTTTATTTTTGTAATTTTTTTTTTTTTATTTTTGCCGGTTGGCCGTTTGCATTTCGAGTCTGAAATGCGAGAAATCCCCGTTATGACTTGATTCACGCAATGAACGGGCGTTACATTTTCATTGGAAATATATATATGAACTGGTCATCTTCTGGTTTTTCGTCGCGTGTAGGAAAACCATAACAGAAAGTTAATAATAAATTAAACTATAAATATATTAATTTATTTATATGCAATTCTGGGATTTCATGCGCCATAGAACCCAATTTGAATATGCAATCAATGGATCGACTAACCTAATGATATTCAAATAAACGTTTTCACAATAGCCCCCCAGGTTTAGATATCTATCTTAATTAACTATCTCTCGTGTTTAGGCAAATCGAAACAAATTCTGTTTAAACAAGTGTGTTATGATAGCACAATAGATATAGAGCAAGCGAGAGAGTGATACCTGTGCATGAGGAACATACGCGAATGCAATTCAATCAACGAGTTTCCTTCGGCTTGACAAATATTCCACAAAGATAACGAAAATGCCGTCAGTTATTCTTATCAGTTACAAGAGCAAAAGAACAAAACATCAATTCCAGCAATTGAATTAAATTGAATATAATTTATCACACATTTCCTAGTTCATAACCCGATTTCTTGGACTTTTCCAGAACACAGAACCACTCAAATTTAATACCTTTGTAATGTTCTTTTCTTTGTTGTCTTTATGGTTTAAGTATAACCACAAATATCTCACAACTGTTGTGGCTTTTTACATCCGCAATTTATTTTTGGTTTGACTTGGTGTTTAAAAAATAAAATATGCAAATTTCTTAAGGTAACTGGATCAATGCGAAATTAATGAATGGCATTCCTTTGCCACACCTACTATTTACACAGTTGTGAAAGCAGCAGCGGTTGATTTGTATAAACAAATTATCAAGTCATATTTTAAACAAAATAGAAGGAAGTCTGTCCATTTTGAATTAAATTAAATTCTGTAGCTTAATATTTCAGTATATTAATTGCATAAAATTTGAGTTCTGTCTTTTGTGTGACCGACAAATCAAATTTAATCGGATTTTCTATTAGGTAAATTTATTAAAATCGCGACATTTGTGTTTTTGTTTCTTACGTGAAGATGTTTAGAGTGGACTCTATAATGAAATGCATTGTATTTTGCATAACCTTGATAATTAAGAATGACAAGTAAAAGAATTCGATACAATTAATGTACGCATTGTCAAAGTGAAAGACGTCAAACGTGATCAGCTTGAATAAAAATCCCCAGGAGCTTCGGACATGAGTCAAGAACTAGTATTTCCCTTGTTAATTGGTCTGTTTCTATTGTGCTCATCACTACAAATAGATATGTAAATATAAATGTACTTGCTTACAGTTATTTATCTTTTGAATTTGCAATTTCTATAAATTAAATAACATATTCCCAGAATTTGATTTAAGTTCAAATGTGCGCGCTTAAACAGGTTAACTACTTCAAATATATCGATATCGATGACAGTGGTCAAAGCATCGTTATATCGCACACACATATATCGATGCTTGCGGTGTCTTTTAATATTGACAAATGTATCGATGCCAAGTATCGTAAAAACGTAAACATTTGGCAACACGTGCGCGGATTTTACAAACTTATGATTAAAAATGGAATTATTTACGGTGAATCGGTAATAAAAATGGCACAATAATTTTCTGCATATATTTATATATTTGCTACGTTCACAGTTACACGGAGGACTTCAACACATCCGCCAAACACAGCGGCGAAGCTGCAAATGAAGATGCAATTCTACAGAAGTTGCTGCAGAAAGCAGAAAAGCGCAAAAGAAAACACAAAAGCAGCGAGGTAGACAAATCAAAGGAAACCGTTGCTGAGCAGCCAGAGATAATTGAAGCAACAAGTGTAGAAGATGAAGCTGCAACGGAAGCAACACAGGTGGAGGAGACCAAAGAAACGGAGGCTTTAAATGACTTCCAAGTTGTGGGCGCTTCTTCTGTAAAAAAACAAAAAGTGGAAATGGTATTACCTGCTTGGCTTGCACATCCCACAATCATTGAGGGTGGCAGCCTAATACCAGACGAGGCAGCTGAAGCGACTGTGGATGAGTCTTCCATCAAGCAGCTGCCGTATATGGAAAAGTTTATTTGCAGTGCGTTGAAGGAAATGAAAATCAAGCGCCTGTTTCCCGTGCAACGTGCTGTTATACCATGGATTCTGGAGGCGCAGGCCAAGCCGGAACCGTTTCGTCCACGCGATATTTGTGTGTCAGCTCCTACGGGCAGCGGCAAGACATTAGCCTTTGCCATTCCCATTGTCCAGCTGTTGTCCAAGCGTGTTCAGTGCAAGGTGCGTGCTCTGGTGGTGTTGCCAGTGGCCGAGTTGGCTTTGCAGGTGTTCAAGGTGTTCAGCGCGCTGTGCAGCAAGACGGAGCTCGAGGTTTGTCTGCTATCCAAGCAGCATCGCCTGGAGGATGAGCAGGAGAAGCTGTTGGAACTATACAAAGGCGTCTACTACTCGAAAGTAGACATTGTGGTTACCACACCAGGTTAGTGAATTTAATAGCTTAATTTAGTATCGTATATAATACTTCTTATTTTTTTTCAGGTCGCTTGGTGGATCATCTGCATGCCACAAAGGGATTTTGCTTAAAGTCGCTGCAGTTTCTGGTCATCGATGAGGCAGATCGCATTATGGACGCTGTCTTTCAGAACTGGCTCTATCATTTGGACTCGCATGTGCGCAACACTACCGATCAACTGTTGGCAGGCGTCCAGGCACCACTTTGTCACCAGGAACTGCTCAACAGCTACGGCAAGCAACCACATAAGCTGCTCTTCTCAGCCACACTCTCACAGGATCCCGAGAAGTTGCAGAATTTGCGTTTGTTTCAACCAAAGCTCTTCACAACAGTCCTAACTTTACCAAGGATTCTGCCAACTGTGGACAATGCAGAACAGCTTGAAGAGGATGTAACGCAGAGTAGTACGTTCATTGGCAAATACACCACGCCCGCTGAGTTAACGGAACAATATTGCCTGACGGAGGTGCGCTATAAACCCCTCACTTTGTATGCTTTGGTGCAGCAGTTTGGCTGGAAGAAATTCCTCTGCTTCACCAACAGCGCAGACACCGCCGATCGTCTGGCATTTGTGCTGCAGAATCTGTTCAATGGCACGTCGACTGTGGTGTCCGAGTTGTCGGCCAAGTTGCCGGCGCCAGCGCGTAAAAACCGACTATTACAATTCGCTCGAGGGCAAATCCATGGCTTGATCTGTTCGGATGCACTGGCGCGTGGTATTGATGTGCCCAATGTAGACGTTGTGCTGTCCTACGATGCGCCGCGACACATCAAGACCTATATCCATCGTGTTGGCCGTACGGCACGTGCTGGCCAAAAGGGCACAGCCATAACACTGCTTACCGACAAGGATCAGGACCAGTTTAAGAAAATGCTCTACGAGGTGGGCAAGTCATTGGGTGAGGAGATCAGCACCTCGCCGGACATTGAATTGAATAATGCAAGCATCTATAAGAGTGCTCTGGAAGCCTTACGCTTACGCCAAGACAAACTCTCGAAGGAGAGTCGCGTCCAGAAGATGCGTAATTCACGCAAAGCGAAGCTGCATAAGGATCCCGCAGCAGGCAGTGAAATGACGCTTATGGAGAAGCTTCAGATCAAGGCGGTCACCGATTTGCAGACAGAGAAAACTACGACTCCAAAACCAAAACCGAAACAGAAACCCACGAAGGTTGTCCAGCCCAAACGCAAAATTAAAAAGTAGAAGATGTGAAAACTTGTTAATTCTATAGCTATAGGTTGAAATAAAATTAAATTGATTATGTTTATGTATATTAAATGTTTTTTTGTCTTATCACTGGAAGAGCCCCGGGTACATTCCCTCAGTCGGGTAGATCACCGAAATTGTAAACAGAAATAACTGGACCTCAAGTCGACTATTTTATGCTCTGCTTGCCTGCACTATGAAGAATAATGAAGATGATTGCCCAGTTTAGTATAGTCAAACTATACTATAGCAAAGTTTGAGTTCATAAGTTCTTACTAACCAACAATCTTGATTATCTGATGGATTTCTGGAGTGTTATTCTTAAGAAAAAGATACTTAAGAAAGTTAGGAATATATTTTAGTCATTATAAATAAAACGAAACTGTTCCTTAGATCTAGTAACTGTATTATAAATATAAATGTATACTTCCAAAGTGTTTCCCCAAAGTAATGATATTAAAGGGAAGTTCTTTTATCTTAACTGTAATGTTAAGGAATACTAAAAGCAGTATTAAACTAGCTGTGTGTCACAATATACCTCAATATACCCTACCTTCTGCTGTTGTTTAATTGGCAAACACCTTATCGGCTATTTAAACACGCTGTTTGCTTCGTTGAATGTTAAAGTGAAACGGGCAACGATGAACACAGCATCTCTCAAGTTTCTGGCGATTCTCGGAATCTGCGCAATAGGTAATTAATCAAAGATTAAGTTAGATTCAAAAGTTCCCCTGTAATCAACTAAACTTGTCTCTCCCAATAGCGCTGCCCTCGTGGACTTCTGCGCTGACTATTGAACCCCGCAGCAGTTGGGGAGCGGTCAGGGCACGATCTCCGTCTAGAATTAGTGGTGCTGTTGAATATGTGATCATTCATCACTCGGATAATCCCAGTGGATGCAGTACGTCACAAGAGTGCCAGCGCCTAATCAAGAACATACAGTCGGATCACAAGGGCAGACGCAACTGGAGCGATATTGCCTATAATTTCATTATCGGCGGCGATGGCAAGGTGTACGAGGGGCGTGGCTTTGGACTTCAAGGTTCCCATGCGCCCGATTATAATCGCAACAGTATTGGTATTGTCTTCCTGGGCAACTTTGAGAACAGCCTTCCCTCTGCACAGATGTTGCAGAATGCCAAGGATCTAATTGAAATGGCCAAGCAAGGTGGATACCTGAGGAACGACTACACTCTGGTCGGACATCGTCAGACGAAGAGAACCGACTGCCCCGGCACAGCGCTCTTCAACGAGATCAAGACTTGGCCACGCTGGAGGCAGATTTAAATTGTAACAAATGACGATTATGAGATACTCTGTGCTAGCTTTTACTTTTAAAATAATTGATATAAAACAATACTCTCTATTCTAATTCTGATTTGTTTAATTACTTGAATAAATCATGACAAAACTGACAACTATTTGAACTTGTTAAACTCCTCTAAGTAAACGGTTTTACCAGACTTCAAACTTTCATAACTTTGTCCGTTTTTCAAATGAAATCTTATTTGAATTATCGTATTATTTTATCATACATTTTGACTAAAATGCTGCTGCCTAAATTAGTATAAAACAACACTTAACATTCAATTCTGTGGGATTTTAATCATTCTGTAAACAGTCATAACAGAATTGACAAGAATTTCGACTCGGAAAGTTGCCATAATCATATTAGAAGATCTTATCAGACTTCAAACTTGAATTAATTCGTAAAAACTGAGCAGTTTATAATGCGGAATGTCATTTTGATAATGGATTGGCCTTTAAATTGTTTGTATACTGAAAAAAAGTTTATTTGCAATAATAAAATATTTTATTTGCAAAAGTTTCACAAACATTTCTTACTCATTACTTGCTTGATGTTTAAAAATTAATTTAATTCTAAACCTGGTGTTGTTTATTTTAATCAATTCCTGTTATAAAAGCAACTAAGCTGCAAGATTCATTCTTTCCCATTTAAAATGGAAGTAGAGTATACATTTAAATAATGCAAATAATAAAATAGTAATTAATCCATATTAATGGTATATTTATTTGATCAGCTGTTTGGGAGGCTCTTCCAGCGTTTTGTTGACTCAGCTGCCATTTGGGTGTTAAATGATAATGTAATTTATCTATTAGAAATCCAATTTACATCAGGAGGGTCTTGCGTCAGCTTGCCACGCTTGGACAATGCAATGTGAGCTGCCCTTGAGTTGCAGCGTTTGCACCAAGCTCCCAAATGGTCAGACCCCAAAGAAGGGCAACCCAATCCAAACTGGGCAACTGCATTTGTTAAGCAAATTAAGTCAATGCTTCGATATAAAAGCTGGACAACAATGGTTGAATTGGACAGTGCACAGCCTGCCAGTGTAAGAGCCTAAGCCTCTCAAGAAACTCTCAACATGAAGCTCGTAAGTTGTGTTTAAACCTGTCTTAGATCAACTAATATATAATTGAAACTTTTCTTTAGCTCATCTTTAGCTGTCTGCTTGTGGCTTTGACGCTTTGCCGCGCCAACGTTATTCCAGTGGCAGCTCCTGTGCCTGCCCTGCTTCCTGTGGCAGGCAGTCATCAGTTTGTGGCACGCAACTATAATGGTTTATATGTACCCACGACGACGACGACAACAGCTTGGCCAGGTTTGTCGCCATATCCCAACACCTACTACAAGTATAGCGGAGGATATCCCACCTATACATATCCCTACAGTTATTCCTATAACTACTATCCCAGCTACAACTATGGCTATGGCTATAAGAGCATCTGGTAGAGAAGGGAAAACTTGCATACACTCATATATATATTGTTGTATTATACCATATTATTGTGATAATAATGAACATCTATACCAAATTCAAATATTATTCTAATAATTGTCCAGAAATTATATTAAAAATGAATAATATAATAAATATGCTATAACTGAATTCTTATTGTTTCTTTTATTTAATTTCAAATTATTTAAAATTAATCTTTAGACATAAATGCCAAACGCTGACTACTTATGTTAATTTAGGAATTTGTTTAACTTTCGATATGGTACGATATCAAAACCAAGTATTATTCAATTATTTGTTCAGATATTAAAACCAAAAACCAGTTAAAGGTTTTTTGCCAATCAAACAAAAGACTTGTCTAGCTCAATACAGTTAAGATTAAGAAATCAGTTTAAAATTTACGCAAATTATAGATATTTGAATATAACGAATAGAATATTGCTTAAATTTAAATATCATCGAATACGCTATCTTCTCTTGAGTTTTAAGTATGACATTATTATTGGCTTATGCAAAACAAACCCCATTTAAAATTGTTCTTCCGAAGAAATGATGATTAAAAGATACGTTCACACAAATTTCGATAGAATTCGATGTGATTTGATTTGGAACAATAAACATATCATAATATAACATTAAGAGAGTTTGATTGTATAAAAGCCACTCTAGAGAAACTCGACTGAATGGAAATATAGATATAGATATTACTATAGATATAGACACAAATAATTTGCGATTATAATATGAAGAGAGCTCTGTCTCTATGCAACTGTCCCTGACTGTAATTGGCTTTTTGCCAAAGCTGCGTTAAATGTATTTATTTTAATTCAAATGTAAGTATTCGATTTTTGGTTAACCAACTTTTGCTTTTATTGAACTAACATTAACTATATATACTTATTTATATACATTTCTAATAAGTACATTTTATGAATCAGTAAATAAATGGAGCTTGTGCTGGAGCTGCAGCAAAGAGACGCGCTGGCTGGCCAAAACGAGCGGCATTTGGAAATCCAAAGAGATTGGGAAAAGCAGCCAAGCCCGCCGGAGTGGCAACTAAACGTGCAGGTTGTGCTTGTGGCGCAAAGGCGGCATTAACCTGATTAAAGTAATCCAATCGTTGGCTACTGGAAACGGCCAAAGGAACAGGTGCAGCCAGAGCAGGAAAATTGGTAAAGGCAGCGGGTGTAGCGGCAAAAGGAAACACAGCGGGCTGAGCTGCCACACTTGCCACCAAAGCGAGTGCTAGAATGATTAACTGCAGGAGAAAAAATGAAATATTTAAATTAAATAATATATTAAATAAGATATGTTTAACTGGTGAAGAGATTAACAAACCATTTTCAACTTGAGTAGTTTTAAAGCGTAGTTATTTAAGTTGATGCGTTTACTCTGCACGTGCGGAATATGTCTTCAGTTATTAGTGCACTTGGCTTTTATAGTAGTTTTGTGATGGCTTAGTCGCTGCAACTCTTGGCAGCTTCAGAGTGTCACGCATTTGGATGCAAAATTAGCTAAATTGCATAGTCAAAAGGGAAATTTGCATAAGATTTGGATTTGGATCGATAATTGATATGGTTACGACACTAGGCGAAGGCATATTTTGGACAGCTAATTGTTGGTTTGCTCTTTTATCAGGTTTCCATTTAACTTCATCCCAAGCAATCATAGACGATTGCTCCAATGATATACATATATACTATATTGGAGATACAGTCGAACTTTTATAGAAAATTCATAATAGAGGAAGATTTCTTTGACGTGTAGCAATTGCAGTCTTCTGAAAATTAATTCGCTATAAAGAAATCTTCGTTGTACAAAAGTTCTTAACAGAGAAGTTTAACTGTATATTGGTAAAATAATATCGAAATATGTAGAAGGGATATTGAACCTTTGAGTTGATCAATTTAATTGAACTTGCTGTAAAAACAGAACATGTTTTCTATAAAGAATTCTATTTTTTCTGTAGTAAATTGATAAGAAATCTATAGTATTTATTGACGGAGAAATCCTTCATCCTACTTGTAAAGTCTTTTATATATCAGATTTATGATATTGTCTTCAGACATGATCAGGAATATACTTACATACGTATGTATATAATCTATGAATTGAAAAAACCTGCCGTTTCAATTCATAACTATAAGAACTTAACTTCTCTCTTCACAAATATAACAAATAAATAGTTTCGAGAGATCAAATATCATAAAAATCAATAAATGTTCAACTATCGGATAAATTTCATATGAACAGCTCTTTAAAATTTGATAACTTAAAGATAAAGAAGTTAAAGAACCGAGAATTAATCATCATATAAAAGTTGAATTCGTTTTGGGCTTTTAGATTCTCTCAAGGGAATCTCTTTCATTCATTCCACCCAGATAAAAATCAATTCCTATTACATATAAATAAAAGAAACAGAGTTATTTTTTGTATGTTCGCTTCATGTTTTAATCGACAGAACAAATATCATAATAACTATCGTATTTGTTTTCGTATTCGAATTCGTAATATTCGTATAAATTACATATAGAATATGTATGAATAAATATATACGTTGTATCTCAATAATTTAATATAGCTGCTGGATTAGTTAATTATCATCTTTCATACCTGTTGATCGTTCAGTTTTGTTGTTCGTTTTGCTTGTTAGGCTTCATTACGATATTACGACTATGGATGTATATTTAGTTAAATAATAGTAATAAACTTTAGGCTAGTTACGACATTATATGGTATGTTTGATATATTACGAGTATGTGGTATTATTATTATTATTATTATATATGCACTTTGGATAGTGATATCATTTTTGTAATGACAATGATAATTGGTAATTGATTGTTAATGATAATACAAATATGTTAACACTAAGCTAGACGACATTTAGCATAGGCATTAATTAGTTGCTTTCAGTTACGTTGAGAGGATGTTTTAGGAGTATTTTTTTTTTGTAATCAAATTGGATTGTGGCGACTGTGAACTTTAACAAACGCTCTATTAGTTATCGTTATCGCTATCGCTATCGTTATCGTTATCAATTTTAAATTAAGCATAAATAACTAGTTTATGGTAATTTGTTAGTTAGTTGCAAATCTCTCACGCTATATACAAAAATTTGACTTGAATTAAATTTAATTTTATTTGTTTAATTTGTTTTTGCTAGTAACATTTATGTGGCGCCCTCTAGCGTTAGATCGGTGCGGAACGAAGTCATCGGTCAGGATTAAAACATTTTACATAAAATCACAGTCTATTGAGTAAGTTTTGGATATTACGAGTTGATCTTATGGCAATTTGATTTGACTAGACAAGCGGATGGGACAAATGTGAATAGAGGGGAACGGTAATTGGGGTATATTTCGTTTCCGACTTGTGCTTTAGGGGGTGCTACCAAAGTACATCATAGTTGTAGACATGCTCCGATGAGGCAATGATCAGACACTTGACAATATCATCGAGAGTGCGTTTCAGTTTCCACTTCTTAGGCTTTCGCAGCAGCTGCAGTGGCTTCAATTTGATGCGACACTTGGACTTGGATTCGTGCCAAGGACTTGTCGACGTGAACTTGGTTTGTGGCAACACGGGAACATTGCAGTAGTCGTGTTGTTGCAACTGTTGCACCGCTTGCAGACGCTGCTCCTGATAGTAATGATTGAGATTGGTCAAGTAGAAGAAGTCGCCGTCGTTGATCACATCGATTTCCGCATAATTGCCGCCATCGCTTTCCGGCTGATCGTGGCAGCAATTGGAGGATGCCTTGGCAAACAGTTGGTCAAATCACATGTTTTCATCGAACTTGGCAAAGTTGTTGTCCTCGCTCCATTGGAACTTGTTGGCATCGCCATTCCCATCGTTATCCTCATTTCCCTCCTCATCCTTGGCGGACAGCGGCAGTTCGTCGGGGGACTTGAAGAACTCGTCGTCTTCAAAGGGATCAACCTGCTTCTTGGCGAATATATTTACCGACTCCGATTTCTTGATCAGTTCCTGGCGCTGCTGCAGCTTGCTGCTCCGCATATTCTGTTTCCGGCTTGAGGCCGACGGCGCCGCTGGCGAGGATTGTTCCTTGTCAAAGTCAAACGAGGCCTTGGCAAAGTCATCCTCGAAGGCGGCGTCATCGAACTGCGAAACCTTGACGTTATCATCGAAGCGCAGCTTTTGAGTAATTGGTGGCGTCGATGTCGTTGGCGTTTCCATGTCAAAGTTGGTATCCCGCTGTTGCAGCTGCTGATGTTGTTGTTGTTGTTGCTGCAGCTTTTCACGCTCGGAAAAGTCATTGGAAAAGCGAAACAGCGACTTGGAACCGACTGTGCTGCTGGCAGAGATTAGGCCAGCGGGTGTGGAGTTGCAACTGGACGCGGTGCCGGCAGGTGCGGGCGGAGGGGAACTCTGATTAAAGTCCGACTCGAAGCCATCATCAAAGTTGAATTTACCGCCGCCTCCAACGCCCGCCGAGGACTCCCCGCCGCTCATCATCACCGCCGTGCTGCTCGCATTCGATCTCGGCGTTGGCGTCTGCTCGTAACTATCCACAAATCCATAGTCGCTATTGACGCCTCCTCCTCCTCCGCCGCCGCCTCCACGGGGTCGATTCTGTCCCGGCAGCTTGGCCAATGTGGGAGCATGTCGCTCTAGCTGTCGCCGCTCCGTCTCCATCATTCGCTGGTGCATCTCATGACGTCGTCGATTCAGACGCTCAAACTTATCCTCATCTGTGGGCGGCTCGTCGTCCACATAATCCTCATCGTCATCGTCGTCGTTGCGGTGACAAGTGATGTAATCGTAGTTGTCCCGCACGCCACGCCCACTGCCGTAACGTGTGCCCACCGTGGCCAGATCCTTGGCACTGCGTGCGCGCGTCTTCTTGCGGAATCTGAAAAAGATTGGACATTGAATTAAACTCCTTTCAGCAACTCAAATGGGGACAACTTACCTGCGATCCTTTTCGCCGTCGGATGGCGTCTGTGCCAGGGCTGCAGCACGTCGACTCTCCGCCAGACGACGCTCCGTCTCCGCCGCGCTTGCTGGACGCTTCCAGGACTTCTGACCAGGCAAAGCGGGTTCTGTGGGAGATAAAATGAGATTAAGGCTCTTCCTGTTGTTCTTTTGATTATTATATTTCCGGTTAGTGCTGATCAATAATATAAATATAAACTCTTCATAGGGTCGCAGATTCCACCTTTTGTCTGTCATAGACAAATGGAAAGTTGGAAACTTACCCTCGCCATCCCAGGGACTCGAGCCGCTGCTCTTCCTCAAGCGCTGTGGAGCACCTGGCACCACATCTCCGCCTAGTTGATTCGGACGCTGCAGACTACGCTGCCTTTGGAAATCCTGCTCCGAATCCTGCTCGTAGTCAATGTCGCCGGCAACGCGCAGTTTGGCGGATGACGTCGTCGGTTTGCGTAGTGAACGCGTCTTGAGCTCCCGATCCCGTTCACGGTAATCATCTCGACTGTCCAGGCTGCCGTAGACATCACCACCGCTGCCGAAACTACGACGACGTCTTGAGGAGCTCTCAAAGGATTCGACGCTCTCCCGATCGAAGGATTTTCGCTCCCTTTCCCGCTCCCTCTCCCGATCCCTGTCCCGCTCATAGAGATATTCCGGACGCGACTTGTAGCTTAGCCCCATGGGCGAACGACGCTCCTCGTAAACGTTCTCGTAGTCAAAGTCGTAGCCAGGACGCGAATAGTCACGATACTCCCTGTCACGGTACTTGGAACGCTCTCGCTCCCGTTCCCTATCCCTGGGAAGCGGTTGACCACGCTTGTCGTACATCGGAGCCGGCGGACCGTAGCTCGATCTCTCGTAGGCGCTGCGCTCGAAGGACCGAGCTCGCACTCCCTGCTCAATTTCCTGGGGTGACCAGGTGTGATGTGCTGGATGATGGTACCAGCTGGGGGAATCTGCGATGGGGAAAAGTGAATCAATCAATATAAGTATGATTTGGGATTGTAAAGAGAGGAGTCTTTAGTTTTAGGGCATAATCCTAGCCAGCTTACCAAGCTCAAAGTTATCCCTGCTGCGGGAGAGTCCTTGCTTGAACTTGCGCGGTGGCTGCTCCCGATCACGGCGAGCACAGAACTCCGCTTCGTAGCTGCAAGTGAAGAGATATTAGCTTGGGTTCGAACAACAGACTGCATGGAAACTCACTCGTAATCCTCGTCGCAGGAGTTGAGGCGTCGGGCGTGTCGCATGTAATAGCCATGGGCAGGAGGATGTGGTGGCAGCTGCGAGGGTGGCGGCATGCCACGGCGCTGTTGCTTCAGATACTCCGGAGTATCGTCATCCCAGGGACTGAGATCACGCGAGGATGAGGACGTCTGCTGGCGTTCCTTCTTGGCCCAGCGACGTTGTTGCTGCTGCTTCGACCAACCGCCGGCATCGTCTCGAGGATCCGAGCTGCAGGGTGATTCTGCGGTGTCTTGCTGCGAAGTGTTGGAGGCGGGAGGCGGTGGAAGGGTCAATCTAGCCTTCCCCTTGCCCCCGCCAACAATTGCCACCTTGGGGGAATCGAAGGTGGCCCAGGAAGGAGGTTTCTCACGCTCCCTCTCACTTTGGATTTGCTTGGTGGCTGTGTCTATCAACTGGGAGACAGCCGAGAGCTGGGAGGGCACGGGAGATGGACCAGTTGGATTAAGAGTGGGCGCTGGTGATTTCTGGAGCGGAATGGGCGACGTGCTTACATCGTTGAACTGCGAGGGCGTGTGCAGACTGTGCGGAGGACCACGAGAAGGCGCCGCCGAGGATGTGGCCGGAGAGATGCGATCCCTGGAATCCAGCGAGAGATTCGAGATGGCACGCTGCATTAGCTCATCAATCTCGATGTCGTCCCGTCCACAATTCGGTCCACTCACCACTGTGAGGAATTTGTTGTCCTGTTTGGGTGGCAATTGCTCCTCCGTTTTGAATTCGGGTTTATCTGCGCTCGTCGACAGTTTCTCGTACTGATCCTGTGCACTCACCGGCTCAGCATCCTTCTCATTGCTATCCATGCTGCTCTCTCCGCCAGCATCCTCATCATCGTCGTCATCGTCATCGGCGACGGTTAATGCTGAGGACGAAGGTTCCGCTGGCAGACCACGACTGTCTACCAGACCACGTCTATCATGACCGCTGTCCATGATCTGTCTTATGTCCTGGTCCTCGTTAAACTCATCGCTAAACAGATCCTGCAACAAATCTTTCTCGGGCACAGCGGGAGCGGCACTCGTCGGTGGCTTGACGAAGAGATTCTCCACCAGAATGATGTCTCGCAGTGCTGCATAGCGATCCTTGGCCTGAGCCACCACCTCTGTGATCTTGGTGTCTATCTTGGGAGGAGCTTGCTCTATCTCCAATTCGGACACATCTTTGTCCAGCTGAGGTTGCTGTTGCAGTTGCTGCTGCTCCTGCTGCACTTCGTCCACAGGCGGTGGCGTCAGATCTCCCATCAGATCCGTTTCCTGCTGCTGCTGTTGTAACTCCTGATCGATAATCTCCCGGAAGACCGCATATCGATCCGCTGGCGGCACAGCAGGAGCTGCCAAAGTTGGCGCCTCATTGAAATTGGCAAAGTTCGCTACAAATGCGTCCTGACCAACATCCTCCCCGAATGTATCATCGAATTTGGCCACAAACGAGGTTTGCTGATCAAAGTTTACCTTGAATACAGCTGCGGAGGAACTGCCAGGCGATTGAAGCGGCACAGCGGGACTGGCACGTGATTTGGGCTGCGTCTGGTCGCCACTCGACTGCAGATATTCGGAGAGGTAAGCAGTCAGTTGGACAATAGTCATGGTGCTCAGCTTGCTGACCGGTACGTTCAACTTTAGCGCCAACTCATCGATATTGAGTGTCAGCAACTGCGTTAACGTTATGTCCGGCGCCAGGGATGATGCCGCCTCCTTGCCCGCCTGGGCAGCTTGTGCCGCCTGCAGAATCTCCGCCTTGTTCTCGTATATGTCCTGGGGACGCCCCAAAGACGCCTGACGTTGTGGACGCGCCCGACTGCTGCTGTTCTGCGTGGGCGGCGGCAACAGAGGCGGCGGAGTGCCGCCCAAGGGTGCCAGATAATCATCTTCGGTGTGTCCGGGCTTGCGAGGTCTGCCCGGACCCGGAAAGTTACCATCGGAACGTCCCACGCGCCGTGAAGGCAATGGAATGGGTGGAGCATCAACGCTTCTTCTCAACTGATTGCCATGGTTCAAGTACTCATAGCGGCCGACAGGTGGCGCAGTGGGCGTAGGTCTTATGACCAGATCACTAAACTGTTTCTTTGGCGGTAACGGCGGCGGCTCCGCATAGGGTGTGGAGTCGGGACGCGGTGGTGGCTCCGGCGCCGTCTCGTTCTCGCTAAGGGAATCACTTTCCTGCAGACGACGCATATTCACACTGGAGCCGGAGGCATCGCCACGCTTGGAGAAACGTGCCTGGCCAAACAGATGTGGCATCTTCTTGCTGCTAATGCTCGAGATGACGTCCAGCGGACCGCCGACATTGACGACGCTGGCCACGGGCGTGGGACGATGTCGCACGCTGCTGCCGAGCGGAGCAGATGTCGCCTCCAGTCGTGAGATGTCCGCCTGCCAACCCTCTGAAGATTGCTGCGATTGCTGCTGTTGTTGCTGCTGCTCTGGCGGCAACTGCACCTGTAGTGGTCCATTAAAGACATTACCTACTGTCGTGGCGGAGGTAGAACCAATGCCGCCACTTGGCTGCGGGCTGTCGAACTCAAAGGCGTCCAGCTTGGCAAAGAGATCACCCTCCTGAAACGGATCCGGATCGCTCTTCTTGCGTGTGGGCGAAAATGGATCTGTGTCGCGTGGCAACAGCACGGGATTGGCGTCCTCCTCCAGTGTGGCATTGTTGGCGAGCTCTGTGGTATAATAGTTGACTTGTGAATTAATTGGCTTGGCGTTACGCAGCATTAATTTGAGTTTGGCAGCGGAAAAGTCATCGACTTGGCTGCAGGAAAATTGGGTTTGAGTCTGAGAATGGGAATGGGAATGAGAATGGGAGTGGGAATGGGATGTGGTTTGGTGCTGACTGCTGATTGGAGTTGGACTGGGACTGGAATTAAGCTGGGAACGGGAACTGTTTGTTAGTAGCAGATGTTGCCCAAAGCTGGCGGTGGTTATTAGTGGGTTTGTTGTTGTTGTCGCGTTGTGGCTGCAACTGGCGGCGTTTCCTGCGCAATTGGTGCAAGTGCAAATGTTAGCCGTGTTAGTAGTTATGGCCATATTTTGAACATGGTCAGTACCTGAGGATGCTGCTGTAGCTGTAACAGCAGTGTTAGTAGTTGTTATTGATGTTGTGCCGTTGTTATTATTGCCATTGTTATTGCCAACGGCATCCTCAAAGAGTGAACTCTCCTTGCCCCCCAGAAAGTCATCGAAATTGTCACCCTGACTGGCGCCGAGCTCCTTAAGCAGTTTCTTGGGCGGATTCTTAAGCTCTTGGAAGAAATATTTCTTATCGACATAAGGACGTGTGCGTCCAATGCCCAAAGGATCCAGATCTGTAAACGCATCTGGCAACCCACAACAGACACAGCAAGCGAGAGGGAGATAGACATACAGAACAAGAGAGAGAGAGACTCGCATCAGTCTGAAAGCTCAATTTAAGTAAATGAAACTCAACGAAAGGCGCCAACTTAACGAAATTAAACTAAGCTGAAATAAAACAGCGGCAAATCAACACGAAAACTAAAAACTCAAAAGGAGTGGGAAGTGGGCAAAGGAAATTGAAGGAAAACGCCATCAATTAAAAGAGAACTGAACTAAAATCAATATGAAAAGCAAAACCCAAAAATAAGAACAACAACAAAACACACAAGAACAGCGCAAGTTGGAGTGTAGAAAGGAAACTCAAAGACAGACGCCAACAACTAAACGAAAGGAAAGGCAAGTAAATTAATACGATAAGAGAAACCCAAAAATAAAAGGAACTACAAAAAACAACGCTTAAGGGGAAGTGTGGAATCTCTAACTAATGTGGTGAGTTAGTAAGTGTTGAAAAAAGTGGTGAAAATAGTATAAAACGTAAAGAGAGCTGCATTCACGATGTTAGAATAAATTATTGTGAACTGATCTCAGTTCTTTACATCAAAGTCCTTGTCTAACATTTGTATGTAATAGCGTTAACAGAGAATGTAATACCTAACATTAGCTCTAACAGCTGTTCTAACATAGCAATGTTAAGTGGCTAACATTTCAGTGAAATGATCGCAGTATTTAATTGTCCTTGCCGAACAATTGTTTGCAATGTTATTAACATAGAATGTAAGTAAATACTCTGCTAACATTACCTATATTACCTGTATTGTATTAATTATTAACAGAGTACATGTCTAACAATTCAATCAAATGTCACTGCAAATTGATTAAACGAAATTGGTCTATGAGTTTTCATTGATTACTAAATGAAAATCTAAATGAGACACTATGATATGCCACCTCCGCCCTTCCTTCGCTGTACATCTCATACAAATAGTTATACTTGGTTTATTTACAAAGTGAGAATGCCATCAATTGATTGCGTCTCATTGAGTTCATCTTCCCCTTCACATTCCCATTCCCTTGTCCATCGTGAATGGCAGCTCTCTTGTGTGTGTGTGTGTATGTGAGTGTGTTGCATTCATTTCTTTGTCCAGAACTTACCCGACATGACAGCCGTCGTCGTCGACGTCGCTGTTGTTGTTACTCCCTCCACCGTTGTCTCTGCTGGAGCTGCGAGATTGGCCAACGCACTTAACCCCACATCGATGGGCGGCGCTGCGGGTGGCGCGGCTGTTGGGGCGGAGAGTTCGCTGATTTGTTGAGTGGGCGTGGCGGAAGATTCTCTGGCCGCCAACGGCGCCATTGGCAAATTTCCCAGCACAGCCGCCGCTGTCATCGGAGTGGGCGTTGTCGTCACCTTGGTGGTATCGAAGACATCGTTCTGCAGCCAACTGTCCTCGTCATCCGCCTGCAAAGTGGCCGGCGAAGCACTCGCACCTGCTGCTGGCGACAACAACGTGGACATGGCATCCAAGGTGTTCTCCGGCGTCTTGTTGGGCTGCGGTTTGTGACGCGTGCGTCCAGATTCGGGCGGCGGTGGCAAGATATTGTACGACGGCACATAGATAAAAGAATCCCCAAAGGGATCATCCTCGCTGGCGGACTTGGCCAGGCCAAGAGCCGAATGCGCGGAAGTGGGATCATTGGGCGTAATTCGCTCCATTTGGCTGATGCCACGTTGCAGGGAGGTCAGCTCCTGTTCTAGGTCCACAAGATCTGCAACAGACTCTGGCGAAATCTGCAAAAGAAGTGAAGGAATATGAGAAAGAGTAAACAGAAGACTAATCTCAACTTCTACCTCCTTGGCCGCTGCACCTGCTGTCTTGGCCACGTCTAGATTAACGCCCAGCCGTGTGATTCCCACTCCGTTGGCGGCAGCACCACCGAGCATGCTCAGACCCGCCGCATGGGCGGAGGAGGAGGAACTGCTGCCTCCTCCGGTGGCAAGGTCACCGTGACCAGCACTTTTCAATGCGGACAGGGTGGCCAGCTGGCTGGCATGATCGTGCAGGGATTTACCCTGGATCTGCTGACGGGCCATCTCGATCTCCTTCTTCTTCAGCTCGAAGACCACCTGAAAGAGATCGCGCATGGCCAACACCACCTGGCTGGCCGCCTTGTCCGTCTTGATGCCAAAGAAACGATGTCCGCTGTCCGGTGAGCCAAAGATATAACCAAATGCCCGGGAATCCGTCATGTCCTGCGCAATAAACGAGATCTTGTGCACGGGATGATGATAGAGGGAATCGCTTGTCTTCTCATCCCGCAAACGCAATCCATCGATCGTTACATGTATGATAATTCTCTGCTTATGCTCGCCAGCGGCACGTATTGCCATTTTGAGATCCTGCAATGCCTCCTGGCACATCCGATCGCCGCGCGCCTCCCCCACCTCCAGAATGCCAATTAACTTGGCCTTGAACTGCACGCCATCCCCAAAGAATCTGCCGGGATCATTACGATCTGCAAATGAGAAGTGATAGAATGGAAATTAATATTGAAATAATTACAGCGAGTATTTGTAGTTACAGTTCGTTAAGTAATTGTTGTGACAAAATAAAAGGTGCACTTATATTATTATGGAATATAAAATATTTTCTTGATTTTTTTATATTGTTCCTATTTAATTTTAGTTGCTTATGGCTATTAGATTTAATATTTTAAAAAGTTTACATAATTTAAAATGCTTCTCCTGTATTTTATTGTTTCTATATTAATATATTTGCTTAGAATAAATAAAAAAAGAGTTAGTAAGATAAACAAATATTGCAGCAATAACAGTATGTGTATATAAACAGTTAGTCAAGTAATTGTTTTGACAAAGTAAAGAATTCGCATATATTAATATAGACTATAACAAAATTCACTTGTTTTAATTTGCAATATATTTAATATGGCAAAACTATATTTTTAATTAATCTTTTATATTTTATCATTGTTCTTTAAGGTGCTTAGAACAAGCTAAGCAATTAAATAAATAATAAATGTATGTGTATATATGTACAGTTAGTCAAGTTAGTCAACATATTCTAATTTGCAAACAATTAAACCTGTATTTATTTATCTTAGTTTACTAAAGTTGACTAGAGTTCTCCGTAAAAATGTGATACCTTGATTTGAACTATTTTTACAAATAAAAAACAAACATGTGCATTTTGTGTATTTTGTCAAGAAAATTATTTAACCAACTGTATGTGTATCTGCGTTGGAAAAACAAACAAAAAGTGCCGAAAAGAAATTTGCTAACGTTTTGCGTAATTTGTTTCATCGCCAATGCCGAATGTTTGCGCTAGCGAAAGATTAGAAGATGCCTGCAGCTTGGATACCAGCGACTTGACCATTTTGTATCTGTATCTGCGTCTGTGTATTTGTATCTGTATCTTTGTGTGTGTATCTGTGCGACATTCAGAGCATTTCCATGGCGCACACACACGCAAACACAATGCGCACTGTCAAACAATAATAACAAATAAACGATTTTCGCGACGTATTTTGTGTTATACTTTAATTAAAATAAAACTCGGCGAAAACAACAACAACAACAACAACGAAAACAACAAACGAACGCGAAAAAGGCGCAGACAACGCAGCGACTGCTACGATTCGCGCTCAGGGAATGAATGAATGACGCCAGCGACAAACGGCAAGCAGAAAAAGCAACAACAATACAGCAACAGCAGTGGAAGCAGCAAAGCGCTGCGATGCTGCGCCCTCTGTCTGTGGGAGTGGGCAGCACAAAAACAAACATATACAGTCGCACGCACACACACATGCATTGCCACTGGAATTTCACTATTATTTACCGCGTATTCTAGGCAAAGCAAAAAAGAAAAAAACAACAACAACAAATAATTGGCTGTGCTGGGAGAGCGGCAAGAGCGCAAGAGAGCAAGTGAGAGCGGTACGTCGTTTTTGTTTGTGCTAAAATCCTAATGCGAGCAGCAGCAGCAGCTGCACCACCTGCCGACAATGACAAACGGCAGCAGCGACGCCGGCGCAGCAGCTGTCAGCTAGGCAGCCTAAATACGATCAGACAGCGTCTGTCATGCAGCACCTGGCCAGCAGGTAGACACACACGTGTTATCGATAACTTTCAAATATATTTTAATAATAATATAATAATATTTAAATTTAAATTTTAATTGTCAACTTAAAATTTGAATTTAAATGCAACTTACATTTACAAGGACTCGTTTTCTTGCGCAGCGTTTGCATTGTTGCTACAATGAATTGATTGGCATTCGTATTACGTCTAATGGCGGCGGTTTGCTGCCTTCACTCAAGGCTTCAGCTCTCAAGGGGGAGGGTTATTTATGTAGTATATATATTTTTTAACCGGTCAACGTGTAATTATGTTGTGCACAGGGTGGGTGTAAATTTACAGCATGCACTGTTGTCCTGGTTCACTGACTTTTGACATTTGCACGAGATATATCGTTGAATCTTTATTTACACTTTATCCTTTGTTTGCCAGTTCCTCCAGTTCCTCATCCGTTTGTTACGCCCTCTTCATCCTTTTTTGTTGTTGTTGTTGTTGTTGTGGTCAATAGTACGCGCCGGCATTACAAATACTCACGCCAAGATTATCGATTTTTCAATCGGCGCATTTGTGTGCGTGTATATGTGTGTGTCTCGATTGTTTTATGATTTGCCTACTTTTAGGCTTCTTAAAGTGCACAGTCTACGCCTTTAAATATGCAGCATTATTACGTCGCCTAGCTTCAACCTTGATTAATCAATAAGTTTAGAATATTTCCGTATAATATATTTATTTTACACGTTGGTAGACTTGTTATGCAAATGGGTTGAAGAACTTTGTTTTCAACTACATTTTGTTGTAGACAATCAGATTTTCTTTTATGCACAAATACACACGCAGAGGCATTGGCGAAAATTGGATTTACTGCTTGTAATAAACGTTATTTTTATTGTATGCTGGAAGTAACATTTGAACACTACACTAATAATGACTTATGACATTTAATTAAATATTAAATTGTGCTATTTCAATGATTTTTACGAATATTTTTATATCCGCCCACTAACCACGAGACGGACACAAAAAATTCGATAGTAAACTTCAAGGATTCGAGCTGCATAACTATCGATAGTGTCCGCAATTTTTAATCGTAATTATCGATAAGTATCTTTTTTAAAAGAACACCATAGGTGGCGTATTTATGTTTTTGCAAACAGGCAAAAGGTGGCGTCGCACCAGTGAAACGTTCACCAACATTGAGGACCAGAAAAATTTAATTAAATATTATTTTGCATGCATTTTAGATCAAATTCTGTCGAATATATAACTTTTACCGTTTTTAAATTATAATCTAATTATCTAATTATCAGCTTTACATAATTGAGTTTATATTCTAAATTGTTCAATAATAACTTAACTTAATTGCACAAATTGAACAATTGTTTAAATTTAATTCAAATTGCGCGCCCTGCATATTCAATTTTGTATGCATCACTTTTGAGCACTTGCCAACAATATTGCTGTGAGTTTACAGCGAGCTTACAGCTCATTTTAGCAAACTAATGCACTCTCTCCTGCTGTTAAGACTTTCATTGTGCGCTAACATTTCTTTTTGAGTATAACATGCCTCCAGTTGCCAACGTTTACAGACTGTTATTTGTCATAATTGTTGTTGTTTCGGCGGTGAACGGACGTCTTTATGCGGGTGCGCAGCGTTTTTTATTGAATCACAAGACAACAAATTAATAAATCATAAAAATAATTGCTATTAATTGTTGTTGACGAAATACCGTTGTGCTGCATCATTCAAGCTACGCTATCCAGTCACCTGTCCTCGACAGACGTTAATCTCATCATCGCCGTTGTGTTTTCTCAAGTTAAAGTCGGATTCGTGCGCGCGTCGTTTACCAGCAATCGCAAATTGCCAACAGTTGAATATTTAAAAGTTTGACCGCTTGCAATTAGTGAAAAAGTGTTAACTGTGTGTATACGAAAGGCGACAAAGCAAACCAGTTAGTTGCCATCCAGTTTTGTTACATTTGTTCAAATCTTAGTAGCTTTGCTGTGTTACATTTTCAACCCGGCCACTCACACACATACATATACCCAACAATAGTTCAAACAGATATTTCAATTCTTGGCTAATAGTTCTAAAGCTGTTCGCCTGCCGATCGCTATGCAAAATTAAACAAAATATTGACTGTTGAAAGTGTTGCAAAATTCTAAAAAAATAAAAAGTTGTGTCTCCCCAATCCCCCAGAGATTGCACTAATACATAGAAACGCAGACCAGTGTGGCAGTAAGATGAATAAAACCTGTGCGCGGTGCCAAAAGGTGGTTTATCCCATCGAGGAGCTCAAATGTCTGGATAAGGTGAGTGACAATTAAACAATTTGACAAATATTCGACTAGAAACGAAATACATATTTGACGTGCATACAAATATTTGTATGTATTGGTATTTCGTTTCTGTTTTATTTTTTATTTTTTCAATTTTGCTCCTTTGTTTTATGCCGCTGCTTCGCACTTGTTGTGTGCGCGCGTTAGAGCGAGACGGCTATCTAGCCACATGGTCGCTGCTCTCATTGATCATGCGTGCCGTTTTCTCTTGTGTCCGTGTCGCTTGTTTCTGTTTATTATCCTACGCATTTCATGGCCTGTTGTTGTGGGCGCAGCAGCAGCGGCGCATAGTTTTAATAATTACAACAACCGTGTGCAATAAAAAGCTGTTTAGCTAGTTTGCGGCGGTTGTGCAGCTTTTGTTTGCTTCTTGGAATTTAGTTTATGGATTGAGCTAAATAACGGCACACGAAATGTGATGTGTGTGTATGTAAAATATGTATGTACATATGTGCGGGTGTGTGCGAGTGTGTGTGATTGCGGGGGTGTAGTTGCAACAAATTTTTCAATTTTCGCCAACTCAGGAAATTGAAAATTGCTTTTAATTTGCGTCGCCGTTGCTTCCGCTACACATCTTCACCTCCTCTGCCTCTCTTCTTTCGTTTTGTCTGCTCCAATTTGCGTACACAATTCTGCGTATGAGATTGCCCAGCAGAGCAGCGACGCAACGCACGACGTTGACGTCGGCGCACCGTTGCAAACTTGCAGCGCTGCTTTTGATCTTGGCTCTTCTGTGTGTGTGTTTGTGTGTGTTGCTTTGGCTCTTCAAAATAAAAACAAAAACACAAGCATAAGCACAATCCGTTGACTGACCTTGAGAACACATATTTCGATACCAGTTTTGCATTCTCTCTCTCCCTCGCACGCACATACATACATACATACGCACTTAAATTTGCGTTGCGGTCATTGCGTCGCTTTCTTCTTGTTGCTTATTGGTTTATGCTTAATTCCAGTTTATTTTTATTGACCGTCCGTCCGTCTGTCTGTCTGAGCTGAGCAGTCATTCTTATTGTTTGCTTATGTGCTTTGCTTTTTTCGCCTTGTGTCTATTTTCGCCCTTCAAGCTTTTATTTAGCTCAAAGCTTTTGTGCTAGAATATTTAGTTGCCCCTTTTGTTATTTTCTTAATTTGGAAATAATTACACACAGATGAGAATGTCTAACTGTTGTGTGTAGTATGTATGTAAATATGTAGTTGATAAGGCGAGACAATTGTCATTTCATCATTCGTGAAATTCCATTTGGCAGCGCCTTGTTGTAATCAGTTAGCTTCAACTATCAACAGTTGCTACGTGTTCCACATCGCACTTCTTCCTCTTCTTGCTCAACACAACTCTCACGTCTCTGTCAGCGTCTTTTAAGCGTTTGTCTATTTATAGTCAAGATGCTCTGTCTCTTCCTCATTCTATTTGCTTGCATCTCTATCTAACACATGCCTTTTGTCGTCTAATTATAGCGCTGTGGAGTAATGAAAACTATTTAAAGTCTGCGGAATGAAGTCAGTTATAAAATATGCATGAGACCTAATGGAAATGTTGAAACTTGTAAACACAAACTGAAAGATCTCGGAAACTTTGAGAATCTGACAACAAGGCATAGAAATTTCATATGTATAAACACATGCATATAAACATTTAAACATACTAGTACTTAGATAGGCCAGACAAATAAGTTTTACTTGTAGTTTCCATAGTTGCTTTGCCGTCTCGTGTTTAACTTGCAGTGTATTTGATGAATTCTACCGTCTGGATGGGGCATCAGGGTGTGTACGACTCTCTGACTATTGCATGCTGATTATTTGCAATTGTTTTTCACAATAGTTCTAAGATAATAAATAAATTGACTCACTGACAAAAGTGTGGGGATCTATTATGAGTTTCAACAGTGAGAAACATTTCATAACAAAAGCTAAATTACATTTAAGTTTATGACGCATCAATTGTATGTGAATTTCGCAAGTATCTAGTATAATACATTCTCTCACAGTTATGGAATTTAAATGCGAAATTTGTAAATCTATAATTATCTACAAATCAGAATTAATTTCATATAAATTATCTTACATTTGTAGAATAATAATTTCCTGTGTAACATTTTATTTATTAATATTCATCACTGAAATTTTGAACCATTGAAAGATTTTACTTTCAAAACATATGATTTAAGTTGTAATAAATGTAATTTATATTAAAGTAATTATTTATAATTAGTACTATTATTTACTATACTCATCTCTAGTAAATTAACTAAAATCACAAGTAGAATCTTTTAAAACAATCAGAAATAAATGATCTTACATTAACTTCCTACATATATTCCTCTTCTATATTAGAGTAATATTTTATTTACAATTCCCAATCTCTAACTAATAAACTCTAAGCACAACTTGTTCAATTCTTGAAAACTTTCAATATTTAGTTTTGCCAAAAAATAAAGTAAAACACCATAATACTATGTTAGTGGAAACTTTTGCTCCCATTTCCTTTGCGGTTTCCGCACTGCACGTGACATATCCTGATATAGAAATCGATACTCGTGACAAGCAATAAACGGGCATTTTATACCAATTATCTTTGTAGACAGACACACACATATACAAACATACAAATATACATAGATACAGCGACACAGTGAAAAGTTTGTGTGTTGTAAATGAAGAAATGCTTTTTAAATACCGTTAAACTTTGGCAGCGCTGCTAGCGTTGCTGCTGGCGTTTTGTTAATCGATTTTTGATACCAAACTTCACTCAACTTGTCGCCGGCGCTGACGTCGGCGCCAACGTTGACGTCGCAGTCGCCGTTGCAGTTGCAGTTGCAGCTACTGTCGCTGTTTGCCAATTTCATTTATCTGTCTTTTTATTTGGTAAATTTACGAATGTGTGAGTTTTAGTTGTTGTTGCTGCTGCTGCTGCTGCTGCTGTTTTGCTTGGCAGAGACGTCGGCCACGACAGACGATTATTTTATGCTCGCAACGAAAGTAAATGACCTCTTTGTGTTGTTGTCAGCGCAACGGATGGCGCTTGAGGGATGAGGAGGGGATAAAGAGGATAAGGGGGCATGAACTGTTCAACATTTTGGCCAATTCGTGCAGCGGGGCACGAGTCGGCAGTTAGTTTTTGGAGAAATGGAGGCAGCGCAACGAACCGAAGCGTCAAATCCAAGCATCGTCCTCCATTTGAGACTGCGAGTTGTTGCCGTTTGCCGCTTGTCGTTTTCCCACTTACCAACCAACGGATCGGATCGGTTCGGGCCAGGCCCGCAGCTGCTGCTGCTGCTGCTGCTCTGCTGCTGTGTAGCGGGAATCGTTGAAGTTGGCCCCTGTCATGGCACACTTTTCGGCCTGTCGCTTTGTTGAATGTTTTAATTTTTGCATTTCTACGACGCGGCCATGACAAATGACTACAGCGACAAACTCGAGAGGAAAATGCATTTCTCGCTTTAAGATTTTTCTTTCTTTTGCTACTACCACGTGCGACACTTGAAAATCGTTTCCGCTTTCGCACAGACTTAAGAAGAATGTCGAGACACAGACAACAGCAACAACAACAACCACAATGACAATAGTTTTTTTTTATATATATATATATATTTCTTTTTTTTCACTCTTGACTGAGCTCTCGACTCTGAAAAGCGAAGTTCACTTTTGCATGACAATCCATTTCTGAGAGTTGCCTGCTGTCAATGCCCCCTACTCTTTACCCTGCCCCTGCCCCTGCTCAGCCTCTAACTCTACCTCTTGCTCTTCTCTTCCATATTTATGTAGAAGCAGCAACAACTGCAATTTCATAAACAATTCAGGCATGAAAATAAAAGTGGTCAAGCAGCAGCGACTTTATCGTTACTTTGCATCTCCTTATCGTCATTTCCTTTATCGTACACGAGCACAATTGCATATAAATGTATGTATGTATATATCTGTGTTTGTGTCATTTCTCTTTGTTGTGAGAACTTTTGAAGATGGCCTCTCGACTTGGGAGTGAGCGAGCGAGCGGAGAGTCAGAAGATTATGCAATTGTATGGCAACCTTTTAGCTTTTCCCCTCGTCAAATTCTTTATGCCATCTGGCAACTCGCTTTCGTTGCAGCTCCCAATCAGAGCTTAAACTAAGCATTTAACTCATCCGTTATGCTCCAATTTCCGTATCTTCTTTTTTTTTGTTTTGTTTTGTAATTAGCCGCTTTCATTTAACTTTGGCGGTTGCCAATTTTTGTGACTGACAAAAAACACAAGTTTTAGCTTAGGCTGCCAAATGGTTAAAACGGGAAACAAAACAGATTTGAGAGGAGAAGAAGTTGTTGAATAGTAAATGCTCTTTCTTTGTAATTTCCTCCTTTCATCGATAAAAGATAGATTGAAATTCGAAAGACGTTTCTTTTAGATCAATTTCCAGAGTATAAAGTAATTATATAATAAATAAATAATGGAAATAAATTCTATATACTATTGATAGTGATATAGTAATAAGCTATTAACACTATTACACAGTTTCTAGCCTCTTCCTTGCATTGGGCTACTGTAGGGTATTGCCAACAAGTTTTCTATGTATTCTGTTGTTTTTTCCTGCTCTTTGTCGTTCTTGGCTTCGATTTGTTTTGCCTTTGTGGCCCAATTTTTGCATTGAAATCGTAACATACGAAAAAGAAGAAAACAAAAAATGAAACTTATTTTTTTGTTCAATTCTGAAAGTGGAAGTCGAAGTCAAAGTCGAACTTTAAATTACCATTGGTGCTGGCTTCGAGCACTGAATTTGGAATCAGTTATTTAGCTTTTGGCTTTCAGCTCTCTGGGGGCTTTCCCTCAATTAAACATTTCCCATTGTTAGTTTTGTGCACGTTGTGAATTTAACTTTTTGACTAATGACCAAAAATGATGAAGAGTCTTTTGAGTTTATCTAGTGTCTTTTATATATATTTTTTTTGGCTATCTACCTGTCGTCTGTCCGTCTGTTTTGTGTGCTTTCTGTTTCCGGCCATTGATATGTGGGTCAGTTCACTTGACTACACTACGCTACGCATTACCCAACACTACACTGCACTGCACTGCACTATACTACACTACACTTTGCTGCATGCCGCGTTCGTTTCTCTCTGTCTAATCAATCCATTTGTCTTTGTCTTTTCCAGTTACGCAGATTCCTCTTAACCGAGAGCTTTGGCCCCTTAACTTGGATTGCCATCCCACTTCCCCTGCGCCTTCCCATGCGTTTCGCTGTCTCGTTGTTTCCTGTCATTTTTTCTGTTGTCTGTTGTCGTCTTTTAATTGTTTTTTCCCTCCCCTCTGAAATGCTTTTGTTGTAGTATTTATGTTAATGCGCATTTGCTTGTAATTTGTTATGCCACGCCCCATTTTGGCGACGGGGGCAAGAAGACAATTGTCGTCGTTGGCGATGCATTTACTTGACCTCTCTTCTTGTGCCTTTGTTTAAATTCAATTGATCTTTATTAACTCGGCAAAGAGGGAGCAGAGATATGTAGGAGGGGAGTTGGTATTGGGGTGCGATCGTAAAGTGGACAGAAAAGCCCGTGGCGACCTCTTCACTGAAGCATTTGCATGACTTGCTCTCGTCATCATCCAATTGATCTCCGCCTGCATTCATGCCATATCTATGTTTAGGGTCTGTGAGCGCGCGTGTGTGTGTGTGTATTATTTATAGATGTAGGCATATATTCATATATGTATGTATGTTTATATATATATATATGTACATATACCCATAACATTTCCAGCTCTTTAGCTCTTCAGTTCAAGTGGTTGCTTGACTTTTGGGCTGCTGCCCATCACTTGCTCCCTCCTCCTAATCCTCCACCCATCATCCTCCCCCTCTTGCTTCTCCTCCTGTTTCCTCTCCCCTTTCCCATCCCCTTTTCCACTTCCACTGTCAATCATGATATTCAGCTTTAGATCTGCTTTTACTTTTTGCTTTGCTCCAGTTTTATATTGTCTTCCTCCTCCGCCGCCCCCTGTTTTGTCTCTTTCACTCTGCCATTTGTCACATCATCAGCAAAAATTAATCGTCTCGAATTCGCTTCATTTTTTTTTCGGTCTCAGCTCTGCAAATCTCTTACATTATTCAAGCTGCTCCCTCCCGTTTTCCTTCTTCCCCCTCTTCCCACCTACACAGACAGTCGCAAGCAGCTGCTTCACATTAGTTTCAGCCACATTGTGTGCTCCAAATCTAAAAGTTTTCTCATTGTGTGTCTCTTTGCCTTGTAACAGTCACTTGCTCCCCCATCCCGCTGCCCTTTTCGCTACTCTTTCTTGTTCAAATATTAATAGAGAACGTCATGTGCAAGTTTGAACATGTTGGTGTAGCAGCTGCGCTTAGAAGAAGCTTTAAGCTAATTTGCAAGCTCGTAAGATGTTTGAAACTCCTCATCCATTAGCAGCAGGCTGTGGCCTTAAGCGTTTTGAGGTATATAATTCAATTTACTCACCTTGCAATAGCGCTAATCACATACTACATACATACATACACAACACAAAGACAGCCTCCCTCGAGAAATATATATGTATACACTCACACATACACGCAACTGATTGCATGCATGTTTGCCAGCGGACTTTGCAATATATTTACATATAAAATAGGAAGTGGGAGTGTGAGGGCAAATCGCGAATTCAAATAGAACTTTAAAGCAAGTGACAAGTTGCGCTGGCAACTCCACTCTCTTTAATGCTCTCTCTGCGTGTGTGTGTGTGTGTGTGTGTGAGTGTGCAGCGAGCTTTTGACGTTTATAAATTAAACAAACAAATGCAAAAAACCTCACCCTGAATTGCGCGGAGGCGTAGAGAGCAACACGCTATTGACTTTGCTAATTGACTGGTCCGGACTCCAGAGTGAGCACAAGAGAGGCAGAGAGTGAAAGAGACAAATTGATGAGTAGCATAGAAAAGAGAGAAAGAGGGAGAGACAGACCCCGTTTGCATGCACCGTTTCAATTTGCAATTTATGGATATGAGAACAAGGCAAGTAGAAAGAGAGGAATATGGGGAGGAGCAGGAAACACTGAGCACGTGAGCTTAGACAATGGAAACTGAGCTTAGGAAATTGATCGTAAAATATTTTGAAAGTGAATAACAGCACATGATGTGAAATTGAAATAAGCAAGATAAACATTATCGATAATTCAATTTACGATCGAAATAAACGAATAAATATACTATAAGGTCTATAAACTCGGTACCTAAAAGAAAGTAAACCAAACTTCGCAACAGAATAATGATTGAAATTTAAGGGAAATCTATTGGCTTTGTTCAATTGCAGCAACAGTCTTGCAATTCTTGCAATACAATCTATAGCTTGTAAATTAATAAAAACATGCACGATAATTCAAGATTAAAATAATCGAATTAATCGAGTTCGATGCCTAACGAAAGAAATTCGAAGTTTCCCAACAGAATTATACTTGAATCAAAAAAATACTTCATATATTTTGTTTCAAGTTTTAGGGACAGCCTTTTTTTTAGGTATTTGAATACATTCTTTAGCTTTATTTTGATTAGAGTTCCTTGCCAGTTGATCGCACACTTTAAAGACAAATAAATCATTCATATTTCAAACCATTTGTGAAATGCATTTCAAAATCCACTTGTATACCAATTTTAGACATTAAACAAGAATTCGCCGCCCATTTTCAGTTGTCAAAAACTTTGCACAATGCACTTCAACCAGGGGGACAACAGGAAAAACACAAACAAACAACCAAACAACTAAATAACCCAGCAAGCAAACGAGAATAACAGCACGAAACTAGACAAGAAAATTCACCAAATTGTTGATGGCTTTGTTTTGTCGTTGTTGCTGTTGTTGTTGTTGCTAGTTGGTTCAACAAATTCTATGACCATTCAATGTGGGCCAACAGTTTGTTGTTTTTGTTTTTATTTGGCTGAGCTTAAAAGAATTGAACAGCAGCGGGAGACTGTTGAACAGTAGGAAGATATTTTCATTGTCTAGCACTCCAATCTTGAATATAAAGAGAGAAACGTTTGACCATTTACATACAACAACAGCAGAAACAACATCGACACCAATTCCAGCACAAACTGATGATGATGATGAGGCTGACAAGTGGGTCTGCAAGAGGAGAAGAAGGCTTAAATGCTGTTATGTATCTTTTAACTGACCATACCGTTATGAGCTCTATTCAGCAAAGTAAAAACTCTTCTCCCATATCATCGCAGATACATAGATACTCTCACGATGATTTAGTATTCGACCAGTTCTCGGTGCGTATATACGTATCCAAAACAACAACAACGAAAAAAAAGATGCATCCATAAGTTAATGAAACACTCGCAAAGCAAAGACTAGATAAAATGTTGTCCCCCTCCTCCTTTCATTTGAATGAAGAAAGAATAAGCCAGAGGGTCGAGGCGTGTGGGACTGTATGAAACTCTGCGTTACAGTCGAAACCGACTATGAGAGACCCTGTACTTGTTCTGTATATATATTTATATATATACAAACAACCACTCAACAAACGTCGTTCTCTTCTTCCCATGACCCGACACTGTCAATATTGATTTTTAAATAATTTCCGACCTTATTATTGCGATACAATTTTCAGGACACATTGCGACACCGAGGCTTATCATGTGTGACTAAATTTTAGACTCTAGTTTGAGAATGGCTCTTTTAATGCAATTCTAAAAGTTCGCTTTAGATTTTTGGGGGAGGGAGGTGGCGTGGAGAAGTTCTAAAACAAGCTGGTTCTGCTTAGGATATAGAGGAACCTACATACCAAGTTTAGTGTCTCTAACTCTTATAGTCTCTGAGATCTAGGTGGAACGACATACAGACGGACGGATAGATAGACGGACAGACAGACAGGCGGACAGATAGACAAATAAACATGGCTATATTGACTCGATTGTTGAGACTGACCAAGAATATATATACCTGATGGGGTCTCCCAGATTTCTATTTGCCTGTTACGCGCTTTTTTTATGTTTGACGAACTTAATACCTTAACTTAGTATACCCTTTGTAAATTTTTAAAGTGCAGAGTCTTAAAACAACTTCAGTGGCCGGTTCCAGGGTCGCTCTGCAGTCGGCAGTTGGTTTGCCTCACTGACACTGTCGCCTCCAGCGCTTGGCATTGCTCTGGAGTGAGTCACTCCACGCGCTCCAGCGTTATGTTGAGGTTGATGTAATGCTTTTTATTGTTGACGCAAAAAAACAGCGAAAAAAGAGGGGAAAACGAAGAACAGCAAGCGATGGCAGCAGCTGCTCCAACAGCGCTCAGTTGGTGGCCACTTTTTGCACTGAAAGCGGAGGCAATCGAAATCACAATAATAAAATTAATAAACAAATTATGCAGCTTTGCCATATATACATATTTACACATATACACATGTATCTGTATCTATTGGATGCGAACGTGCAAATATGCGGCCAAACTGAAAACATAATCATAACAATTCTAATCAATTATTGTTGTTTGGGATCAGACAGCAACGTGCCACACTACTACAAGAAGTTTTTGTATATATATAAATGTAGGTATTTGCATATATGTATCTGTCAGATACAGATGCAAAAATGATGTTCAATTGTGTGCGGTCTTCGGGCGAAAAAAGTGTTTAGTGAAGTATCGCAAATGGAATTGTAGACAAGCTGTTGAAAAGTATGAAATATGATCAATTAATGTGGTGAAAAATAGGGAAACAAATAAAGAGAGTTAGGCAAATCCCAAACAAAATGAAAGCAAAACAAATGCAGTTAAATTAAATACAACAAAAGGAATAAGATACATAAAGGAACATTCATTGGGTTTTTTCAGTTTAACATATTTTATATAACTTTTTTGTAGCATCCCACTGTATGTCAGTTTAATATATCATTTGGCTGATAAAAACTATCTGAATCTTACTTTTTTTTATCAGCATACACACAAATACATATGTATGTATGCTATGTGTGTTTGTGTGAATATTATTCGCATTTTTTCTGCTACTGGGACTGTTTGTTCGAGAGAGTTTCTCGAATATCTAATTTCTGAGTCTTGGGATTGCGTCATTTCTGACTGTCAGCTGTGGAATTGTAGTCAACATTTTGATTGTATAGATACAGATACAAGGCAGCAACAGCAATAATAACATTCCATAGTTGCATACAACAAACAAACGTGTATAATAATTGCAAAATCCAAACAGAGTAGTTCCAGTTTTTGTTTTTTCATCATAAACAAAGCAAAAATCCAGTTGGAGCTGAGAGAAACAGAGACATTAAAGTAAAGTCAGTTGGGTAACAAAATGTAATTAATATGCCACTCCCCCTCTCACACTATCTCTCTCTCTCTCTCTCTCTCGCAGCCTCCTCTTAAAAGCGTAAACAAAATGATTTTAATTAACAGTAAAAAAGTCAATTAAATGAAATTGAAAGCGGCAACTGCTGCCCAAAACAAATTAGAAACATGTCGATCGCAGCGAATGATTTGAGAGATCTTACAGCCAGATAAAGAGACCCATCCATAAAGCCAGGCCATGACAAATCAACAAAACGAGCTGAAGAAGAGGAACGAAAAGATAGGGAAAATTGTTGGCCCCTTTTTCGACGTTGGCGTGTGAAAAATTCCCAAGTGGAAATGAAAATGTTATTGAAAGAAAAAGTAAAGTGAGAATTGCATAAGAAAACATGAACAGAGATCGTACAGCAAATGAAGGAAAACATTGTTAGCCATTTAATTATAACATTACCAACTTGGGACTGTTGCCAGTTAGCCAAGTTAACCGAGTAGTTTGCCAGTTAAAGCCAACAGATCAACAGTCCAGTCACGTCGGCAATGGAGCAACAATTAAAACTATTTGCGGTCTTGCTTAACACACACACACATCAGCTGATAATGACAATTATGTCATTTATAAAGAGAAAGAGACAGCGACAGCGACTGAGAAATAGAAAGAGATGGATGTATCTATATATGGCTAGACGGTACCGATCTGATCTACCATATAAGGTCAACAAATGGAGACGTTGACGGAAGGCGACAATTGTGTGACGCGTAACGGATTCCACAGCTCGTAATCGAGCATTACTGGAAAAAGGGGTTTTTTGTCTGGTATCTGGTGACAATATGAGTCAACATTTGACTCTCATGATTCTTAGTGCCATTTATGGCATATCCAATTGAAAAAATCTACACCTTGGCCTTAATTTGCACATACGTACGTACGTACACCCAAAATGCAAATTCACAGCTAGAAATAATTAACAGTCTGAAAGAGTTGAAAACGAATTGGGAATGCTCTAAATTTGAGTTTAAACTAAGTTATCACATGTGTGGCAGAGTTATCAATAATAAAACTTAATTTATGGATGGGTGAGAGTTTAGGGGAAAAATTCTGCTAAAACACTGATAAAAACTGAAGCCGACAACGAAGTGGAAATGCTCTAACAATTAGACTAACTAGAGTTATCGTTTGACTACAACTTAATTTATCGATAGCTATGAAAAATAGAGAAATTGCAATTAGAATCTGTTTAAAGTGCCGAACTATGGATAAGTTAAAAAAAGCTAACTTGTAGTCTAGAAATTTAATCTATATAAAAGTATATACTTTACTTAAATCTTAATAATAGTAAAGTTATGTTATCAGCACAAATTGTTTAATATTTCACAATTACAAATAATACAATCTTAAAATTAAGGTTATATATTCTAGTAAAGAGAGAATTACCTGCTATAGTATAATAAATGATCTACTTGATAACAACGATTCAATCTTCTTTAAAGAAAACTTGCATTATAATGACAAATTGTTTAATAAAACAAATATAATAAATAATATAGATCCTCTTCAAAGTGATGCTATACTATTGTAGACTAAAATTGTTTAATATTAAAAAATAAAGACTTAGTTGAACTAAATATATTGTAAAGCAAACAAGTTTTACCTGCAATCAGAATGAATAATATATTTCAACTTGTTTCTATATGTTTGGCCTACATATTATTATGATATGGCTGATGACAAACTTCTTAGACACACTGTGTACAATTATCGCCAAAACAACAACAACAATTGCAAACAGTTGTAAATTAAACAGAGCGTGCAAAATATATGCTTAAACCTGAGCGATTTAAGGTGGGCGCCGACAACATTACGGTTATAATGCGATGCAGAAAGGGGATAAGGGAAAGGAAGTCGTGTTAAATTGACCAAAACGCGGCGCAACAAACTTGAACTTAATTTTGATGCTCTTTTGGGCAACCCGCACGATGCTAACGACGACGACGACGACGTAGAAAGAAGGTTGCCAAAAAGCGGCAAGAAACTTTAATGTGTGTGTGTGTGTGCTCTCTCTCTCTGTGTGTGTGTGTGTGCGATGTGTGTTATACTTTAGTGTCTGTAGGAAGTAAGGAAGTAGTTTAATTCTGCGCTGCCCGCTTTCACTTCCGCTTCATCAGCTGCTCCCGTATCATCATGTGCACACACGCCTACCATCACTATCATTATCAGCATCATCAACATCTCGTCATCATCATGAGCATCGTCATTATCGTCTTCACATGATGAGCAGCTGGCAATGCAAGTGGGTTTCGCTTACAAAGCACGTGGGCTGTGGCAAGTGTGCTACACTTGCAACACCTCTTCATCCTACTCTCGTCCCAACAACGTCTTCTCTCGTGCTTTATAATGATGCACTGAAAATCACATCTGCTCAACTGTCTGTCTGTCTGTCTGTCTGATATTCAAATTGGAATTACTAAAACCAACATTTAACATTTGATATATGTTTCCTATTGAATACACTTGGGCATTGTCTAACTTATCAAATGATAAACAGATGATGCCCGTTGCCAGTGCAACAGACGGGAAATTGCATTTCGATTTGAAAGTGATTTCTGACCAGAATTCTGCACAGGAACTGGGCTAAGACTAAAGTGAAATTTAGAGAAATTCTAATGTCTTGAGTAGTAAGTATATGCTGAACTTGCAGAAAACTTTCGCTAGTTAAATTTGAATGAGCATTTTGTAGAACCATTTAAGAGTAGTAAAATTAAGTAAAGTTTTTAACGAAGATGATTCTGTAGAACTTTTTTATAGGCAGTATATGATTATAAAATAAAAAGAAAGTTAAATATGCCAGGAAAAAGAAATATAACATAAGAATAAAATATAAATAATAAATGCAGAGTGATATATATAAAAGATAGCTAATAAATAGTAAATTATTAATAGAACTGGCATAACTATTAACTACAAATCTAAGTATTAGCTCACTACGTATTACTCATATTTTTATTTAATTGTTGAAGTATTTATGTTTACAAAATATAAACAAAATTTAGAGAAATACCAGTAGAACTTTATTACTTTAACAAAAGTTGATTTTTCTTTGGCAATTTCTGGTCATTTAATTAAATATTTGAGTAGTACCTTCTTTAATTATTACCCTACTATTTATTTATTTGTTACTGCTTTTTGTATACTATTTCTTAACTTTCTTCTGCCAATCTTCAACTCTTTTTCCAACAAATCGCATCGAATCCGCAAAATCATTTGACACTTCACGTTCTATGCTTATAAATGGCTTTGGTTTGGCTTGTTACCATTTTAGTTGTTGGTTCGTGTACATTTCCCCATTGTTTTCACTATAGTAGTTGTTGGTGTTGGCCTCATTTGTCATTTAGCTGCTCGCTTGACTCTTGTAATCCAATCCGACAAGAGAGCTGCGTTTCGACGTTGTTTGTTGTTCAAGCTAACTCTACAAAATCCCAGTTCCATGAGCAGTTCCCAACCCAATCTCCATACTGTCTGTCTGTCTGTTCGTCTGTTCGTCTGTCGTTGTGGCTCATGCCAATTGTTAGTTTTTTATTGGTCGAGTGGAGTTGCCACTTAAAATGTTGAAAGCGTGCAAATTCGAATGCAAATTCAACACCTCTCGATGTGGTTTGCTTGACAAAGAAAAAAAAACAAGAGAAGAGAAGAGGAAACAGCGTGAAACATTTAAGGTTTTTTTATTTTTGGAAATTGAGCCGCAAATTGAAAACCAAGACGAGAAGCGAGCGGACAACAAAAATAATGAAAAGTGGGTTAAAACGAGCATAGAAAATTAAAAGCAATCGCTTGACAAACGATTACCTCATAATACACACACTGCATTTTGTTGTGAAAGTGAAATGAAAATTGAACTTCTGTTGCGTTCATCAAAAACGCATCAAAGTGCAATTCAAGCGGCCAAGTTATGATTATGTTTCCCCATCCCCCTCTAACTCTATCTGCCTGTCTCTTTCGGCTGGTTACGCATGCGTTGCCTTGCTGTAAAATCTTTTGGCCAACAGCAACGTTAAGAGGTCAAGACGCAACTCAACTTTTTAAGTCTTTAAAAAAAACTTTTCAACAATAAACTTAAATCTGTTGATTTATTATAAACTTTTGTTGGAGTCTGCGACGCTCTTTGTGGCATTCCCCATGTGGAATGTGGTTGGCTTTTTGCTACTGCAACTCCCCAATGGGTTGTGGCATTGAGTTTTGCCGTTTAAACTGGTTTCCCCCCTCGACACGATATGGCCAAATCAGTTTGCCATCACTTTTGTCGTCTGGTTTGTGTCTACGCTTTTGCGGTTGATGTCTTCGCTGTGTGTGTGTGTGTGTGTGTGTGTGTGTGTGTGTGTGTGAAACCAATTAACGCATTTTTTTCCTGCTGCGCCTTTCGTCTAATCCCGCAGACAAGTTAATCGTTTGTTGACCTCTGTATCCTAACTAAAGGAGGGAAGAGCAAAGAGGGAGAGGGAAGCAAAAACTCGCAAATTTGCATAACACGCTGCCGACGTCTGAATTGAGTTGCCTCTTTAGGTTGCAGCTCAGCTATCAATGACAATTCCTTGCCCCTCCCTCCGCCTCTTCGCGCGCTCTCCTCTGCAACTTTGTGTAAAGATTTGCAGATATTTCTTGTCACACAAATTGGATGGCCTGAAGTCTCGTATCTGTATCTCAGATTATCCAGCTCACTTCAGTTTGTGTTTGCGCTTAGTTTAGACAACTTTAAAGCCCATCTTAAACTATTTAACTTATGCATCAATGAAACTTTCTGTTGACTGTTGTAATTGCTACGATAACTGAGATATGAGATTGCATATGAGGTTGCCCTATTAAATGGTTAAAGAAATTTAATTCTGTCGTGGAAATCAGTGTGTGGGAAAGAAAAGTAGTTTAAGTGGAAGAATCTTCGCGGTTGTGTTTTAAATAGTTTATAATCAGATCAGCCAAGTTAATAATTAGCACAAATGGAATTATATTGAGGTATATTTGTAGTTTAGAAGTTATTTAAAGAGATATTTAGGTAGGTAGGTAGGAAAGTACTTATGGGTATTTTACAACAGAAAGTAAATAGTAAATAATGATAAAATATATATTTCTAGGTTATTTTAGGTTAAATATAATGGAGGATAATTTTAAATGAATATAAATTATTATAATATAGGCTTATGTACGTTTTTTTTATAAAAGGTACCTTACAATCAATACTACAATAAATACATTTGAAATGACTGTGAATATTTTATAGGATCAATTACAGTCTTTAAATTATAGGCTCCTTTTCTGTAAAATAGTTTCACTTCCCCATATTTATAAGTAGGGACCTTAACAATTTAAAGCCCCTACTTAACTATAAAGTATTATATACAAGGTATGTATAAATAGTATATAAATAGTTCCCACTCTAAAATAGAATGAAGAGAATGCTTCAAATCAATAACTGAATAGGTTGGTACATGGTACTTTAAAGTTTATAGATTTTAGAGTACATTGCAGTTATACTTTCCACTTTATCAGTATTATAAGCAGGGTACTTTACAATGTAGTATAGGGTATTTAACAAGCTGTAATTGCTGACCTCATAATGACTTTAAAATACGAGCAATTTCTGTTGAAACTTTTGCCTCTGAACTTGCAAGTACTTATCTAGCAATTTGGCTAGAATCTTTCTCCGCCTCCGCATCCCTTCTTACCATCTCTCCCTCCATCCGCCACCGCTGAAACTACCGCAGACCAATTAAGCTGAACAAAAACATAAGTAACTGCCAGATACTAGAATATGGTCGTAAAACCAGAAATCTTTTCATAGTTGGCAAGAGTTTTGTGTGTGTTGTTTTGACTTTTTGTATTTTATTTGTATTTTTGATAGAGTTTTTGAAGTGTGTGCTTGGATTCAGTTTTAGTTTTAGCTTCAGTTTTAGTTGCATTGCGCCAATTTAACAAGGCAAGACGGGAACAACAACAACATCGGGAATGGGCTATAAAAATTGCACTCACTCTCTCAATTTGCTAACAAGAATTTTTACTTATTTTTTTACATTTTCTTTTCGCTTTTCTCTTACTCGTTTCAGACATGGCACAAAACGTGTTTCAAATGCACAGAATGCGGAATGACGCTCAATATGAAAACCTACAAGGGCTACAATAAAATGCCATACTGTGAGGCGTAAGTATTGAGAAATGCCCCGCCCCCCCCCCACTTTTTTGTTTTTTTTAAATACCCTACGTACCCCTCTGCCCTGCCCGCCCCCACCTCTTTAAGCTTGTCTAAATAGTGTGTGAAATCACTTGAAATTAACCTTGATTTCTGGCCAGTTTGTTGACGTTTAGCGGCGTTTATCTTATCTTATCCCGTCACAACGCCGGAATAGATAAGCAATCCCCAGTATACGGCGTTTCTATGGAAATCACGGCAACAGCTGCGCGTCCAGGTTGTACTTGCCCCTTGTCACGTGCTGCTGCCACACGACGGACTGAAGACTGAAGGTGCGGAAATGCGGCGACACTTTAGTGAGAAAAGGCACACACAGATACACACATAAACACACACACACACACATATATACACTTCTGCCCTGCAGCATTGCAGCAACTTTAACCCCGTTTGATTCGCGATTCGCATCGTGTTGTGTTGCCACTGCCACTGCCACGCCCCAAATGCTATTGTTCTACAATGTCGCACAGCTCATTGGAGGCAAGCGTTTTGTTGTCATTGTGACCATTGTGCTGTCGCCGACTTGTGGCAACATCAACAACAACAACAACTAGTCGAGCTGCCCAGTTGCCACCAGTGTTGCCAGCATTAGACTAGACAGTCAAAAGCAGCTAGATTCAATATACTAGAAAAGTTCTAAACTAAACTTAAGTTAAATGCAATCTAAAACCAAAAAATAAAGTTTAGTTTTAGTGTTGGCGATGTTTTAATAATCTACATCAGCATTCTCTATTTTATCGCAGTATTTTTCTGCAGTTATAATTAAAATTTAATTATTTAGAGCACAAAACCTAATTTTACTATATACGCTCAATTCAATTAAAAGAAAATTAGATTATATATTTAACAATGAAAAGTTTTTAAAATTATACTTAAAATTGCATTAAATGATTATAAATGAATTTTGTTTGGCTTTTACCTCAACAATTCATAAGCAACCAAATGCGCAAATAGTAAAATTCAACGATGCAGCACAGAATCTTTGCCTTAGACCACGCGTGGTGGGTATTCACATTTTGGGCACCACTGATTTAAGACGAAAACATACTAAATGTATTTCTTTAAATACTAAGCCATGCTTGGAATCTAACAATAAATAAGCCAAACTGGCAACACTGGTCGCCACTGCAGTGCGTGCGCCATTTGTTGGCCTTGAGCCAAGTGGCATGCAACAGTGGCAAGCTCTCTAATGCAGATTTATTGTGGATGCCACCGCTGCGGGAATAAAAATTCCATGCGGATTGAGTAATGCGTCCGTTAGCTTCACTGCGTCATAGTGTCCCAATATGCAACTCTTCTGCCTCCCTCCGCCTCCCTCTACTCGATGATGTCATGTGTGCACTAGCAAAAAGTAGGCATGGCAACTGACGTTTTCAGCACTTTCACTGCAGTCATCGCCTCGTCCATTTGCACCTTTTTAGCCAACTCGTCCCTTTCCTTTTTGTTTTATAGGGCGATTACGTGACTCCACGTACGTGCTTCCCTGTTCCCCTTCTATCCGAACTATCTATAGTTCTATTCCTATTGGAGTTTTATAATTGCTTGAGAAGAAGAACAACTTTACCCTGACTTGGCAAGTTGCTCTGTCTTTGCCTTTGGGTCAGGTCAATTCAGTAAAGGGAATTGCGATCGTAATAAATTATAAAGTCCACACTTAAGAGATTTAAAATGCCGGAGACATGCAATTATATGTACTTGCACACTTGCCACATGTGGAGCGCCACTTGGTTGCAATTGTGATTTTTTTTTAATTGGATAAGCCAAGTTATGGGACAAGGAACTTGGCCCAAGTCAAATACCAAACGCTACCGACTGCAAACGTTAGTAATTCATGGCTAAGAGACATGATAAAAGGCGGAGCTAATTGCAGGGAAACTATTGTTAAAAGTTTCTATGTAACTTTGTAAGATTTGTGGAGAAGAAAATGTGGAAAACGCAAGGCAAAGAAAAACATATCCTTTAAAACTTGCGAACAAATCATTTTTCAACTTTCTCTCTCTTTTTATGGAACTAACCTAATTGTGTCTTGAAGTAAAGCCTGAACAGGACAGCACACACTCGCAAACACACACACACACACACATATATATATGAAAAAGGGCCTTATTCAACTTGATGTTGTATCCATTACATTACCAGGTTCTTCCATTTAGCTGGAATTGAACTAGAAAACGAGTTGTGTGTTTACAATGTTTGCCGGCCTGTGCAGTTTTTTACTTATTTATTTATAAAACATATACATATAAGTATCCTTATATATACATATGTATCTACATACATATATGTATTTGTGTAAGCCCTCTGTATAGTTTTCAGTTTGGGTTTTTCCACATTTTTCATACGAAATACATCTGCAACATACTACTACAACAGAACTCTCCACACATTATTTTCTGCACATTTATTTATTAACATAAAAAGCCAGTGAACCATGGTCATGCCCATGACGAATATACCCCCCCTCTCTCTCTCTCTCTCTCTCTGTTCCTGTCCCTCCTCCATGTCAGTCCTCAAATTCCCAATCTCAAATGCCTCTGATGATGTTCCACATACCTCAGTAAAAATTTCCCTACGCTTCGTTTTGTATTCGAAAGTTCTGTTATGAGATTTCATTTGTGTTATTCTCATTTTTTTTTCACTTTCAATTCGAAACGCAGCTTAAAATACCAAATAGAGATTTTCTCTATATGTGATATTTCATATGTGTGTGCCCCATTAGTCGCTGTTTGATTACTTAAGCCGCCTACAATGGAAAACAAAAGCAAGAGCCAACAAAAGGCCATTTCAATTACCAAAAAAATAGTTTTGTGGCCACTTGGCTTTGCCTCTTTTTATGCTAAACAACAAAAACAACAACAACAACATACACTCTGACATATAATAGAGGCCACCACGCCCCATTTCATGGCTTACCAAAAACTGAACTGGGAGTGTTGCCTCTCCTCCTTCCTCTCCTCGCTTTTCTCTTTCCCAATTTAAATGCTTTGCATATGAAATTTAAACATCAACACGCAAAATGAGGCAAGCAACGCAATTCGATATTCTCCAATCCCCCAATTGAATCTACTCCCCCTTCAATTAATTTTCAGTTTTTCAGATTTTCCTACTTCTCCTCCGCCTACACATGATCCCCTTAGCCCCCTAGGATTATAATGGCGTTGATGATTATATGGAAATCTGTGCGTTTAATCGCATTTCAATTCATTTCGTAGCCTCTGGCAATTATTATGAGTGTGAATTGTATATATTTTTTGCTTTTCTTTTAGCAGGAAAAGCGCATGGCGAGTGTGTGTCACACTAATTTCCTCTTTTTCTTGCTGTAATTTTTACAGAATACATTTATAATTGACAATTAATTAAAACTATTTATTGGCAAATGGAGAATACGTGTTAGTTTTTCCTTCCATTTAATTTCCACCTGCCCTATCAATGATGCAATTACTCCTTACATACATACATACTATATGACACATTGATCCATTGCGCAAAATGTTAAACAACAAAAGGCCTGTCACATGGAAATTCAACACCAATCCACACAAATCACATGCAAAAATGTTGACATCAATGAATGTCCATTCGCTTGTTGGGTTACTTCATGTGTGTGTGTGTGGTTGGGTTATTTGTTTGTTTGGCTTACTTGGGTTGCTGTTTGTTGGTCAGTTGATAGTCTAGTTTGCAACTGACAAACTGACGGGATAGCTGCAGCTAGGTTTCCACACATCAGCAACAATTAACGTTTAAATTATGAACATGAAGTGTGGCCTCATAACTGGCATGCACGACTAGCTGTTACTCTGTATTAAAAAAAACTACATAATATGCTCTCAACAGCATTTAAATGCTTAACAGTGCTTACAAATGTTAATGAGAGCAACTCTGTTGTTGTACATGTTAAGTTATGTATGCATACTATGTAGTGCTAGAGGTTTCTATAAACAAATAAAACGGCTCTGATGGTATATATATTTAAATTGCTCCCATTAACAGTTGCACAATGTTAATGAGAGAGCTGCACTGTCATTTAACATAAGAGCTATTTAGTAACTTTCTGTTTTGTTGTCCTGTTTATTTTTAAAACATTCCGACACTTTGGACTACATTCTTAACTTCTGTTAAAGCTTTGTTTTACAGGATATGCCAAGACAATGGATAGCAGCAACATTTGGTGTTGTTGTTGCTGTTGTTGTTTTTCTTGTTGCTGTTGTATATTGTTTACAGATAAATTAAAATTCTTTGATAGTAAAAAGTAAAGCAGCGTAAACAACGTCAACAACAACAATAGTGACATGTCACGCACAGCAGCTGCTGCTCTTGTCGTGCTTGTTGTTGCAGTTGTTGCTGTTGCTGCTGGTGTGCGTGTTGCTGCTGCTACTGCTGCTGTTGTTGCTGCTGCTGCTGCCTGTTGTTGATCTATTGGGAACGTGCCGAGACATGTGCTGCTCTGACCAATGCCGCCGTTGGCGCTTAAGCATTGTTATGTCATCATTACCAGCTAGCAACAGCAACAACGACAACTGGCAATGTGTGCCAGCAGTAGCAGTAGCAGCAGCAGCAGCAGCTTTGCCTTTGTTGCCGTTGCCGTTGCATTAAAGCAAAGCTTGCAACAACAACCCATCACCGGCAACAACAACAACAACATAGATTGCTGGGAGCACAGACCTACATGGTTGAGCGACCGGTCATTGGTCATTAAACGGCCTTGTGCCAGTGTGGCACCTCCTTCCCCCTTCTTGAACCCCTCTTTGTCTCCTTTTGCTGACCACAAATTGGAATTGAGGGTGAGCACACGTTGTGTTCGCATTAAATTAGCAGTTGCTGCTGCTGCATTCCTATGCAATTACTACATATATTTTAATATATAGATATTTATTAAACAATTGCTGAGCCCCTATAATACAGTGTACCATACACCGCTCTCCCCTCTTTCCTATAAATATATAGAAAGGCTTGGCGACAGCTGCGTTCGCTTCATTTCGATTTGTTTCTGGCCATAAATATTCTATAAGCCAATTTAGTTGCGTGCAATTACAATTACAATATGCTTGGAGCGTGTAAAGCGGTAGACAAGGGGGTGTAGGAGGCGCGTTGGAGCTAAAGAATGGTCACCAATGGGTTTATCAACCTTTTGCTGTCGTTGTTGCTGTTACTGTTGCTGTTGCTGTTGCTGTGGTTATCAGTTGCTGGCATCGCGAGCTGCAATCACCATCGATCGATTAGCCAACTGATAGGTTAAAGTACTCGACAACATAAACAACACACATACCTTAACAATTGTGACTGTTTGTGTGTGTGTGTACTTTATGATTACACACACACCACACACACACACACACACACACACATTTCTCTTATGTATAGATAGCAGCAACAACAACAGTTGCGTTGTTTGTTTGGCTTTGGTTTCCTCTGTACTTTATTTGTTTTTGCCATAATTAAATTGATGTATTAGTCCATTGGGAGCATTAATCATATTGCAATGCCATTTTCTTCACATATTTCACATTCAATATTGAGTTTTTGTTAAATTGCAAATCAAACAAAAGAAACAGTAAAAATATAGAAAAGAATTCGTAGAAACTACATAAAGCTGTGAACTTTAATCGCAGAAATTGAATACAATTTTTCAAATAAGAGTAGTAAAATAATAAGTATTTGCCTATACTTATTTCCCATTTTGTGGTCTTAATAAAATAATGATAAATAATAATTAAATTTAAATTTGTATGCCCAACATTTTAAAAATTAAATCACTGTGGACGGCACTCCACGCTAGTGACGAAACCAGGCCCCATTTTTTTGGGGTTTGCTTTTTGTGTAAGCTCTTAATTCTTATTTGCAATCCCTGGAAATTACAAATAGCTTTGGACTTTGAACTCGCTTAGCTTGGCCAAAAACTCAACAGATTTTCTTGTCTAGATTTAGTTGCAGTCTTTAAATTTAATCCAGCTTAAGCAGAAGCTTTTACTGTAGTTTACTTATCAAAAAAAAAAGAATTTAAATGCTGTAAAAATTAGGTTGCATGCCACAAAACTTTTCCTTGGTTGTTTGGCAAAAATTGCATTTAGTTGCGCTTTTAACCGCATAATGCACACGCTGCAACCTTAATTAACCGTTAAATGCCGCTGGATAGTGGCAACTAGGGAGGATGTAGAGGGGCAGGGGAGGGTTGGAAATGCAGCCCGTATCAAAATTCCAACAGAATGTTGTTTTAATTGATAAAAGTGCCTGTTGATGATGGGGGTCAGAGGTTTTTCACACGATACCAAAAACGAGAGGGAAAAGCGGGGAGGAAAAGGGGAGGAGTGCAATGCGTTCAAATGCTGCCCAAATGATATGCTGGCCCCGAGGCGCTTGTGGGAGGAGCAACAACAACAACAACAACAGCAGCTAACAACATCAGTTATAAAGTCAGATTTTCAAAGTTGTTTCCGCAATGCAGCGATGAAAATTTTTGCGCTGTCCCGTCCACAAAACTCTCTTAACCGGCGGCAACTTGAACTTTATGCAGACAATTTTCCGTTGCTTTTCATATGTGTACGTATTCATTGTATTCATTCAGTTTTTTTCTCCCTCTTGTGATTTGCAGGCACATACCCAAGGCCAAGGCAACGGCAATTGCAGATACGCCCGAATTGAAGCGCATCGCTGAAAATACGAAAATCCAATCGAATGTGAAATACCATGCGGATTTCGAGAAGGCCAAAGGCAAATTTACACAGGTCAGACTGAGATGCTGATGCTGCTGATTATATGTGCATCATAATAATTAACATGTTGTTGTATTTGTGTGTGTGTCGACAGGTGGCAGATGACCCGGAAACGTTGCGCATCAAGCAAAACACGAAGCACATATCGAATGTGGCCTATCATGGCGATCTGGAGAAGAAGGCCGCCATGGAGAAGCAACGTGGATCCGCCGAAGTCTCTGACAGCAGCAGTGAGTAGCCAATTTTCCAACTTCCCTCCCCACCTCTTTCTTTCTCTATTCTCTGTCTCTCTCTCCATTTGTTACGCTCGTAATTGCTGCTTTGAAATTGGCTTGGTTAAATTAATTTATTTGTCTGCATTTTCTGTTTAATTTCGTAAATTAATGTGTTTGAATATTACTATCAACTCTCCGTCACTCAACAAGCATTAAGTGTGACTAAACTGATTAAATAATCGTTTATTAGGCTCATTAAATCGCATTACATGAACACAGTGGTGTACAGTTCATTTGTTTGGAAATATATAGAAGTATTCAGAGGCAATCATCAACATTTAGACTTCGCATGCTACTTGAAGAATGTGGAGAATCATTTAATTAATTTACGTAATTATCAACAATGCCAACAATCTTTTACCAACACTGGGCATACACTTATAAATTATAAACACTGTAGAGACTTCGCATGTCAATTAAAACAGGCTGACAATCATTTACCAACATTGGTCACTCTTCGTTTAATAAATAACGCATTTCAGATGCATTCATTAATACTGAACAGAATTCGCATGCTAATTAAAGCAGTCATTTACCAACACTGGGTATTTGGATATTAATTAATGCATTTACCAACACTATTCACACTTCGCATGTTAATTAAAGCATGCAGACAGTCATTTAACAATGTATATTAATAAACGATGCATTTCTCAACACTGTTCACACACAGCACTTTAAGTGCATTTGCCAATACTGGTCAGAGGTTCAGTGTTTTCAATACATTTACCAACATTGGGCATTCTTTTCAATTCTTGCCAAACAAACAGACTGTGCACCACTGTGCGCTATGCGCCATATGTTGCTATCTTGCTTGCTCCCACACATCTGTTGCACACTGGTCATCAATATTGATTATTATTTCTTTTATTTTCTATTTTTTATTGTTTCATCATTTTGTTGCACATTTATCATCAACTACAACAACAACAACTACAATAACAATATTAAAATCGACAACAACAACGCCTCATTTGTGTGTGCTTTCTGAACTACCGTTAACCTAACAACGTTACACAACACACACACACACTTGAACAACATACAATTCATAAAACTAACTGGGAACAACGACAACGATAACAACTTCGACAACATCAACAACTTGTTCTTTTAATAAAAAGACGAATCGGAATATTTCTCTGAGCAATTGGCAGCTGAACAATTCTCGCAATATGCACCCACAGCATCGCCCGTGCCGCCAGCAGCACTGCAACAGCAGCAGCAGCAACAACAGCAGCAGCAGCAACAACATAATCAACAACAGCAGTACCAGCCACACCAACAGCAACAACAACAACCAACAATACACCAACACTATGTGCAACAGACTCTGCCACCGCCACCCATACAACACCAGCAATACAACACGGCGGCCATAACGCCAACATATCAACACCAACACCACCAACAACAACAACAACTGCAGCAGCAGCAGCAGCTACCACAGCAACTGCAACAACATAGCAGCAATCACAGACAGCAGCAACAACCGTTGCACGATCCTTATGCACACTATCAGCAACCGCAGGCATTGCGCCAGCAACAGCTGCTGCAACAGCAACAACAACAACAGCAGCAACATGCCATTAAACAAGCCTCACATCTGTATCCCACAGCATCACCGCAACAGCAACAGCCACCACAACAACTTCAACAGCAGCAGCAACAGCAACAACAACAGCCGCAGGCGGTTAACAACTACAATCAGCTGCGATCGGCAATTTTGCACAACTCGCATCATCCCAGTGGCAATGCTGTTGATCAGTTTGATCACAATCAAAGCGCAGCAGCAACACTGCAACAGCAACAACAACTGCAACAGCAACAACAACTGCAACAGCAACAACAACAGCAGCAACAACAGCAGCAACAACAGCAGCAACTGCAACAGCAACAGCAACTACAACAGCAACAACAACTACAGCAGCAACAGCAACTGCAACAGGCAGCACCGCAGCAACAACACTCACACAGCAGCCTATTGAACAACAATGCCAGCAACGGCAGCATTCACAGCAACAGCAACAACAACAACGGCGGCCTCGCACATCCGCATCCGGCCAGCCTCAGTTATCCACAGCAGACACGGTCCCAGGCGAGCATGCACAGCGGCAACGCAGCAAGCAAACATCAGTTGCAACAGCAGCAGCCGCAACAACAACCGAGCAGCGCCAACTTGCAACAGCTTTATGTAGCATCCAATTACAGTGCAGTAACGCCATCGGAGAATGCATTGGGCGCCAAGTTGCAGGCGAGCAATGGACACTTGCCAGTTGTTGTCAGCGCCCAGCAGAGCAGCAACAACATTGGCAAAATTGCCGACTATGATCCGTTGACAGATGGACCACGTCCCGTGCCAACTGCGGGCAGATCGAGCACAACATTGGTCTATAGTTCGGATCAACGCGGAACTGCAGGCATTGGTGAGTATAGGAGAGCTAGGAGCTAGGAGATTGCAGGCTAGCTGGTAGTTCGGTAGTTCGCTCGGCTCAGCTTGATGTGCATCAACGTCATCTTGTCCCTTGTCCTCCATAATCCCGTAAAGATATCCCTTATGTCCTAGGCACTATTAACATTCTTTCTCTGCAGGCAACAGCGTTTATCCCAAGCGCATTGGCTCTATCTCGGATATTGATCCCGCCAATGGCATTTATGGTTCGTTGAGTAGTGCCGAGCAGGCTCAGGCCCAGAAACAACAACAATACTACCAGCAGGTGCAAATGATGCAGCAGCAGGAGCAACAACAGCAGCAACAGGTGCGTCAACAACCCTCCTACGATACGCTGCAGGACAAACAGTCGCGTCAGAGCACTCTGGTAAGTCGAACAGCGAATTAGAAAAGATAATTAGAACAAATAATAATAATTCCTTTTCTTACAGCGCGTTTATCGCGCCATTTACGACTACGAGGCGCAGGACGTGGACGAGGTTAGTTTTCGCGAGGGCGATGTCATCTTCGAGGTAGAGTCCATCGACTCCGGCTGGATGACCGGCCGTGTGGAGCGTACCGGCAAAACCGGCATGCTGCCCGCCAACTATGTGGAGCAGGCGGTTATATAATAGGGAATGTGCTACACCTGCTGCTGCCGCCAGCAGTTTGTGGTCATATTGGTCTGCCTGCTATACATCCTGCTCGTGCTCATCTTCTTCATTAATGTGTTTCTCGCTGATCGCAATGCGATGCGTGCGGGCAACCCGATGATGCCTGGTGGTGGTGGTGCAGGAAATATGCATCAGGGTCACCATAATCCGTATGAAATGCATGGCTATCATCACTACAACAATTATCATCCGCAAATGGATCCCAAGCAGCAACAGCAACCGACACGCAAGACTCCCAATCAACAGCAGGCGGAACAGGATATTTACTACTATTTCAATCATGTATTCAGGCGGCGATGAATTACATACACACACATATATAAATATATATATATATATATATTTAAATACATACATATATGCATATATAAAGATTATATATAGTTGGAGGAGTATACATATATATAAAGTCAGCAGGCGCCAATATGTAAAAACAAGAAAAAAAAGAATTGTTAATTTCATAGCATAAAGTAATGTGAATTTAAAAAGAATGAAGACCAGAAATCACATTTATAAGAATTTCCATATTACAAATAATTACACAACAATAAAAATAATAAACAAGCCACAACAACAACAAACACTACACATCAATAACTAATAAAAATTTTGTAATTTTACAATTGAACCAACAACAAAATGCGAGAAAGCGACCAAGTTATTATAAACCCAGCCAAAATTTGCATTTATCTACAAATTACGCATGATGTTGTGTGAAGCAGGCCGTAAATTTAGAAATATTTATTGAACTATACAACTAATCAGTTAATATACATACATATACATATATACAGATATGCCAGCTAACTAGTAATCATACATACTTATATACAAATGCTCTAGCTAAATCAAATTTTAACAACATTATACGATTCGATTTCGAACGGAAACAGCAGCAATAGCTTCTAATTAAATTAGAGTCTAGTATTTTGTAAGAGATAAAGCAGTGAAAATGCAGCATAAAGGTCATATCGGCGGCTATATACGATATATATAGTTACATATACAGCTAGACTTGTGCTTTTTAAAAGCTTTTGCGGATGTTGAATGCAATTTCCCTACAATTTTGTCAATTTACCTAAAGAAAAAACGAAATGATTACTTGTTCTTGTTGCAAAATGCTGAGTACAGTTAACTGTTTAATTTGTTTGCTTTTTGTTTAGTGCATAAAATAAATAAATATACTTAGGGTACATTTATGAATATATAAGTATATATATATATATATATATATATATATTTGAATAATTGAATTGTTTTCGTTTCTAATAATTCTAGTGTTGAAATTGTTTCGTTTTCACAAGAATCCTTGAAGTGCCTTTAATTTGCTAAACGTGTTTTTTAGATAAACCATTTGATAGGCTTATCGACCAATAATTAATATACAATTAAACAATACATATACTAATAAATATATAAATAAATGCTAATACTAACAAGAATCGAAACGAATTTGAAGCAAGCCTAAAACAAACTGATGAATTATTAATGGGAAGTTCTATTTGTATTGTATTTAAATAAATATGGTATTTACATATACACACACACACGCATACATATGCTAACGTTTTGCAATAATTAACTAATTAAAAAGCTATGAATAATCAGACACTTGTAATTGTATTATGACATACATATGCCTAAATATTAAACACTTAATTAATTAAAATAATAACAATAACTACAAATACAACTACTATGAAGTGAATGAAGCAACGCCAAAGGCTTCGTATTCAAATGTGTTACAAATAAAATGCAAAATTACAAAATTAAAATGAACGTTTTTGTGCTGTAATTTCCTTTCTTTGTTTATTTAAATTTAATTCCATAGACAGAATCTCGATTGATATTTCCGGCATATAGAAATAGTTTGTATGAAAACGAAACAACAATAAATTGACAAAAACGTTAATCAGACACTGTCGCTGGTTTTTACATCGGACAGAACATTCACTTTCGGATCGGAACCATCACGAGAGCCTACTATGGTGTCCAGTATTATGTTCTTGGAGTTGAGCATGGTCTCCTCAAAGAACTTGGCATCGGCACGCTTCTCGGCAGCCAAGTAATCCAATTTCTCAGTCAGCATGGTTATCTTCTCGTTGGCCAACTCCAATCTATCGAGTAGAGGGATTAGGTAATGTTTAAGGACTTGTTTGCTTCACTCACTGATTCTTCATATCTTCAATCTTTGGCTCAGCTGCTGTCAGGGAATTTAACGAAGTCGCCGATGGACACTGCGATTGATTGTCAAAGCTAAAGGAGCTAATGGATCCCGTCAATGGAGTGCGACCCAAGGCGGTGGTATATTCGTTAATGCGTTGTGATCGCTTCTTGCGATCATTCTGCACATCCAGCTCCTTCTCCAGGTCACGAACCTTTACCTCCAAGCGGGCAATGCGTGTCTTCTGTTTGGATAATTGATCATTGGCAGCATCGTTCTTTACACGCTCAGCTTCCAAACGCTCGTCCAATGTCTTGTTCATTAGCATCATTTGATTCTTTTCCACTTCGAGGGCATCCAGTATGCCCACAAATTCCTCCTGCAAATATAAATTATTATTATTTTATAGATATATAGATAAACTTAAACTCAGCACCTTGCGAAACTCGCGACAGGAGAAGAGAAATCCTCCAGTTACCGCACGCAAATCAGTCTCCAACTTTTTGACCATCTCCTGGAGGCCATTGATACAGTGTTCCTTCTGCTTCAGTTCGGTTTCCACCTCCAAATTCATGCCACTCAGCTCCTCCATCTGCCGCTTGGCAATGTCACGTTCCTCGGAAATGCGTATAACATCATTTCGCATTTCCTCCAGGCGAGTCTCGTACTGACTCCGCTGACGATTCAGTTTGTCGTTCAACGTGGAGGCATTCATGCCGCTGCTGTCGTATTGTTCCTCCAATTCGGTGGCACGTGCCTTGAACTTGGTCATCTCATCGTTGAGGGTCTTGTTGCGCACCTTAAGGGCCAAAATGCGATTGCGTTGCTCCTCCAACTGTGCCTGCAATCCGGCAATTTGTTTCTCCAGTGCCTCGACTTTGGCTCTATGCAGAATCTCGCTTTTGCGGACGCCGGGCGTAAAGCGATCAAAGGAGGCAACACCACCGGCATCTCCGCCTCCCAGACTGGCCGTAGTGCTGCCTCTGCCCGGCGAATTGATGGCCTGCTTGCCGCTACGGGGCGTCATTTTAGTGCCGCTACTGCTCGCCAGATCCATATCGGAGCCCAGCGTAATTGGCATATAATCGACGCGTTCGATTCCGTTCTCAAAGGTATCTAGTCGTGCCTTCAGCTCCTGCAACTTCTGCTGCAGTGTCATAATCTGTTGGGCACGACCACGCCAAGTGGCTTGGGTTAAATTGTTGGCCAATATGTTGATATTGACATTCTCGCCAATCTCGTGCTGCAAACACTTTTGCGCCAATTTCAATTGATTCTGCAATTCCGTATTTCTGTTGCGCGACTCGAAGATCTTCTGACGCATACTGTTAATCTTGGCGTGCAGCTCGTCGGTGGCATTTCCCTTCTTGAGCAGTTCCCCGTTCACCGCCAGCTTTTCCTCATTCGTCTTTCGCTCCCTTTCCAACTTCTCTATCTGCATGTCCTTCTTGCCGATACGATTCTTCAACTGTTCCAGTTCGGCGCGCATTTGTCGATTCTTCTTGCTCAGTTCCAGTATCTTAGAGCCAGCTATGGAGGAGTTACAACGCAGCTCGTCGATGGGCACCGAGTTCAAAACTTCGTTCAGTGAGTCCACCGATCGCTTTAAAGCAGAAATTTCTTGGTTTTTGTCATTGATTGCCATGGCAAGACTTTGATTTTCCTGCTCAAATTCGAATAGTTTCTTGCGCAGCTTTTTGGTCTCCGCCTTGGGCAGTTTTGGCCTTCCAGCTGTGGTTCCAACAACAACATGCAACTCCTGTTTTTCTTCACGTTTGCGCCGTGGCATTTTACGAGGTTCCACAACCATTTTGATAGCTTTATCATCTTTTGAGTCTTTTACCTCTTGAAATTCTTTAACTTCTTTAATTTCCTTAAATTCTTTAACTTCCTTCACCTCTTTGACAGTCCCGTCCTCTGGCAAAAAAATATCCATCACATAAAGTTTTCAAAAATATAAATAATTTCAGGCGATTTATTCGTTTGCGAGCGCGCAACTGTGTATGTGTGCCTGTTTAATTTCACAATTTAGAACGCTATGAATATGTTCTACAATTTTTTTTACAATTTATTCTATTCACAAAGACGTTTCAGGAAAAGCAAATAATAAATCGGTTAAAAACCGTTAGCTTGTCAATATCAAAACAGATCTCTGTTAACCTAACAGCAATGGAAAATTTAATAACACTGTTTGTGTTACAGCTGTGTCGATGACGACGTATTTTATGTTAATGCTAACACTCTGCTAATCATGTACAAATGTAAATTAACAGCTGTTAAATTATAATTTCTACTAATATAAATAATATAACTTTATATCTAATAAAAACTGACAAGTTTACGAACAAATTGAGTTATTTTACAAATATATATCGTCATAATGTTAAATAACATTTCAAGTAAATGTTACTCTTTTGGCACTGTTAGTTGTGCTCAGTATTATTTATTTTCTGCATACGGTCACATTGTGTTTTGCTGGCAAAATGGACGGATTTATGATGGTAAATTGTGATTTATATTGTTTATTTTGCAATTAAATGGATAAATAAGATACCCTTGCCTTACAGGACATTATCAAGGGCATGTGCATCATGGACAATGACGGCAACCGGATTCTGGCCAAATACTACGACAAAAACATACTCTCCACGTTGAAGGAGCAGAAGGCTTTCGAAAAGAATCTGTTCAACAAGACACATCGCTCCAATACCGAAATCATCATGCTCGATGGTCTGACGTGTGTTTACAAGAGCAACGTGGACTTGTTTTTCTACGTTATGGGCAATGCCTACGAGAACGAACTGATACTGCTGTCAGTGCTTAATTGTCTCTACGACTCCATCAGCCTCATCTTGAAGAAGAATGTGGAGAAGCGGCTGGTGCTGGAGAACCTAGAGATTATCATGCTGGCTTTTGATGAGATCTGCGATGGCGGGTAAGTATTTGGCCGGAGTATTTGTCCCAAAATTCTCCCTAAATCAATTTCACATTGGTTTTACAGCATTATTTTGGACGCTGATCCGTCGTCGGTGGTAAAACGTGTCGATCTGCGCAACGAGGACATTCCCATTGCCGAACAGACCGTTGCTCAGGTAACTAACACACTAAATGGTCTATTTTGGTAGTTGAATTACAACCTAAACGCATATACCTACTATAACGACAAATGAAATATGATCAAATGATATGTAGTAGTTGTATCAAACTTTAGCTCGCTCAATTAAGTCAGAGTTAACTATTTTATATATGTACATGTATTTATAGTCTTACTATATTTGTAGTACATCAATTATGTACAAATTATTGTGTATTTTATTAGTTTATTAAATATTTGATTTACACGTTGAAGGTTTGCACCTATTAGTTGTATATTTCTTTCGAAGGATTAAATAAACGTTGTTCACTGTCTTATTTTCTCATTAGCCATATGCATTTTATTTTATCATTTATCAATTCATTAGCTAATTGTGATCTGATGTCTGATTGCAGGTACTTCAATCGGCGCGCGAGCAGCTCAAATGGTCTTTATTGAAATGAGGTCGGGGTCGCAGAGGAGGACGAGATCAGTAAAACTGTCACCTATGCTTTGCAGTCGCAATACATTCGATTTCTTATTAAATTCGCCTAGAGTATAATATACAAACACACACACATATATATATATATTTAACTAGAAACATTTCAATTTGTTTTATATATTTACAATTAAAGCTCGCTGTTTGCCAAAATGTCAGCGCTTTAAAAGACTACCAAGTAAGCTGTAAAAGTGTGTAAAATAACAATAAAGATTTCTATTTGTAGTAATACTAGATAGAGATCTAAGCAGATTTTTCAAACTGAACTACTATTTGATGAGATCTCAGGTCTCTTCACGAAATGTAAGAAAATTATAATTGCAAATTGTATGTGTTTAAGCTTTATCAATGCATCCATATCATATTTGTATATTCCTAGACATAAGCGATAGTATAACATATCCGATTAAGCATTTCTTTGTTTCTGTCCACCGATCGCAATCAGTTGCAGAACTGCTGATCGTTCAATTGCAACAGCTGTTTAAAGACTGATCTAGATACGCAAATGGTTTTCGCAACGCCTCGACTTATGGCCAACTTCTGAAGCCATTCCTTGGGCCAAACAAAAAACAGCCAACAAGTCACGTGACATGAACACGACAATCCTATCAGCGGGCAAATTCGTTACCCTCTTAGACACTTGGCTGGCTGATACGATTGTCGATTGTCACTTACTCGAGTCTTATTGGCCTAAACGGTCTTAGCCGAGTTCGCTTTATTACGTAGGCATAATTCTTGCTTTGCTACAGATACTTATACTCTGTGGGGGTATATTAAGTCTGTTAAAAGTATGTAACATGTCTTGATCAGCATCAACAGCCGAGTCGATACAGCCATGTCCGTCTGTCTGTCCGTATAAACAAAAGGAACTCAGAGATGATAAGAGCTAGAAGCTTGAACTTGGTCACCCAGCACTGGTAATATTTGCAGGCAGATAATGTTTCTCTTTCATCTTTGGATGCAACGCCCCCTTCGCCCACAAATCAAGAAAAAGCTCACAACAAAAGCAGTTTTATAGCTAGAGACTTGAGATCTGACACACATGATGAATACTTTTGGGTCGATGTGTCCAGATAATTTCATCACGCCCCCTTCGCCCACAAATTGTAAACGAAACGGGAGTGAAATTGAGCGGGCCCCTATAGTGCCACAGGGTATATTACGGTCGGGGTACCGACTGTTCGGCTTGTTTTGTTATAGGTTCCAGAAGGGTTTTTAGATTTCGATCACACAGGTTAACAAATGTTTTGAGTATTGGCAGTAAAGTTGGCACTTGATCGTCAAAGTTAATGCTTTATAATCTGTTAATTATATTTCGATTAGTGGCTCTTAATCTCAACATCTTTATAAGAGGGCTTATTTAGTCAAACATTTCTAATTTTGGACGACCTTGGTCTTATGTTAAGAAATGCTTTTTTAACTTTAGTACGGCGCCATTTACTAAGTACTAGTAATATAACTGGTGTATGTATAACTAGTTAGAAAGTCAACAGTCGAGTGTACCCGACTGTGCAAGACCCTGTTATGTAAAAAATGGCTATATCGACTAGGCTGTTGATGCTGAACAAGAATATATATGTATCATTTAGGGGCTCTACACTAATTACGCACATCGCTTTGTTGACAAACTTACTAGACCCTTGGTACTTATTAAGTACAGGTTCTAACAAATGGTTCACAAATCCGATTATATGTCTGATCGCTTTATGGTTTTTCAGGTCTTAAGGGATTTTGTTATGAAACGATACTTCGACTTTATGGCAAAATGTACTTTAGACTTTTTAGATTGGTAATATCTCTAGCTATTCTTAAGTTTTTGACGGATTAAAAGTATTGCGCAGGCCATTTATTTAACCAATCTATGGATTATATCCTCTGTTCAACCTGATGATTCAGTTGTTGTCCAACTATCATTCAATTTCACACCAACAGCTCCAGATCCATACATCATCATCATCATTTGCTGCCAACGTGTTAGCGACTCTTTAATCAAATGCTTGTCAACATTGCAAAAATTCCAATTCAACCCCCACCCACTCTATGGAGTTCCCATTGTTTGTGATTATCTGCAACTTGTTTTGGCCCTGTTTGTCGAATTAGACAAACAGCCACAGAGTGAGAGAGTGAGGCACAGTTAACGCAGCTTTATCAAGTACATGCGGGTGCAGCCTGATATGGATATAGTATCAGAGAATACGCACATACAGTTTGTTTTTTTTTTTTGTCTTTTGGAGAGCTGTCACATTTTATGGATCGTTTGGATCACGTTTCTCAGCTGCCAAGTAAAGACAAATAAATTTAGAATCGACGTAACTCTGTCTGATTACGTGCCTATTCTCAGGGCGCTTACTTGATTCTCAGAAGAAATGGGGCTTGTCCAGTACATTTGACTAAGTGCTGATTTATTTAGAGGTTATGTTTAACTGGGTTCCGAAAGAAATTTAACCTCTATTTCTATATATCTACATATATTGATTCTTGGATAGCATTCGAATATTCTAGAAATCAGCTGGTGTTCAATTGTTAAAGGTTAATGCCACTAGTTAACTATGTAATGAGGTTATTTTCGCCATAAAGATTATACATGAAAATTACATATTTTGGAATTCTGATAGCGCTTCAATTTTCTAGAAGAAATCAGAGTTTCTTTTTTTTTGTTATGTATTATTAAAAAAATTATACTTATACAAACTATCTGATTGGTTATTTCTGGATATCTATATACTTTTTCAACTGCTTTCAGTCGATGCCGAAATAAACAACGTGAACAGTACAGTTGCTACTACTTAACTAAGAAATAAGGTTATGTTCGCTTAGCAATTTATGCATAATCATCATTCTTTCTCCTTTTTGACTGCGTTACCAACTTTATAATAAAAAGAAACTGCAGATATTGATTATTTGTTTTCATCAACATTGACACTTCAATGGGTTTTTGCATGAGGGGAGTGCACAGAGCATTATCAAAGTGATTAGCGATTAGCGCCACGTCCATTTCAACCAATACAAGATCGAAATCGCACAAATTTATGGCAACGCCTCGAATCTGATTTATATAACATAAACACATGCTCCCGCCAGAGTTATTAACAACATACATTTATTTTATATTTATTTCTCTGTTTTGGGGGATTTTACTCTTATTGAGTAGCAATTGACATTGTGGTTGTGTCGAAGAGAGATCGCAATTTGATGTACGCGTGTTTTTGAGTGAGTTTCTGCTGAATCCTCGAGCTGATCTCTCACATCGATTCTCAAGTGGCTGAAGACTGATACGAGGAAATGAATGGCGACTTGTTTTTGGGGTTTGTATTCAATATAAATGCAGTTCCTAAGCTGTAAACAAATAGTTGGAATTCCATTTCGTGTCATATCTTTTGCCAGCTATCGGAATGGCACTTTATTTCATCAATTTGTTTTGTAATTAGTCAAATTATTGCGAATTTGTGTGGCACTTTCAAATCAACGATAAGCAACAGGAGGCAGAAGTTCAGAAACAACAGTTCGACAAACGGTTGGCCATAAAATGCTTTTACAATTTGAGGGAACAATTCATCAGATAGATAATAATATTAATTGTTTCATTTGGTCTGGCCATGCCCATGCCCATTAAGGAGTATTCCCAGATTTCAATTGCAGACAGAATGCAAACAAACTAATAAAGCAAGATATCTCAATTACGAGTATAATTGTCAACTTATCTCAGCCAAGTTCAGCATTGACTTCCAATGAAAGTCATGTGGCCTTATGCCACCGTTAGTTTAAGCAAGTGAAAACGATAAAGAGTCGATAACTTGACTGAAAATCCCACGCATTGAATGGGTTCATTGATTTCATCAGCCTCAAGAACATAAACTGAAAGATCTCTCTTTGGGGGAATTTTCTTGACATTGCATAGCATAACACAGATTGCGGATGCCATTGACATTGATCATAATTATTATTATGATTATGATGAACGTCCGTGAACCAAGCGACAATCACTTGGATATCGTCTGTGCCAATTGACGTTACGCATACGCCACGTAGACTGCCAACGATTTACAGTTGAGTTTCCACTGCTTTGGGTCGAGCGATAGCAGAGGCATTGACTAATTGTAGTAGTCGTGATAGCTTTAGGGGCTGGTATTTTAATTACACATTCTTTCAAGTGTTTAGAATTTGTTTACCCACTTTGTCGAGCTGGTTACAAGCTGTAATCATTTGCAGCACGTCTGCAAACAGTGGACTCCCTATCAGTGTCATTTCAGCAACAAGTGCCAGTTCCCCAATCCCCATTCCCCATTCCCCAATCGCCAGTTCCAGTCCTAGTCCTCCCTTTAGTTTAACCACCCGTTATCCAAAGTGCAATTTGAGTACATTTGCATAACAGGTACAATTCCACTGAATGAGTGAACACCTTCGATTCCTCCAGAAAGAATTAACGCTTGTACTTGACAATGTCAACATCGCATCAATATGGCAAAAATGTCAGCTAATAAATTGTAAATTTCTTTCGAGTCGAGGACGGGCGCTTGGAGCAACAAAATAAAGTTTCCTCATTCCTCGCCATAATACAAATATGTATGATTAGCCGAAAACTCTTGTGATTTACTCTCTTTCTTTCTGTATTATATTTTAATACTCTTGCAGAGGGTATTATTATTTTATCGCGAATTGTGGAAGGCACTAAAGTAGGCAGGGCAGAAACTATAAAAAAACAAAGTGTATATTCTTGATCAGCACGACGAGTTGATTCGTCATGAGAGACATGTCTTGTCTGTCAAACTATTCTCTCATTTTGAAAGCTACGGTTTCTTTTACTGCAAGCCGTTTATATAGTTGGTTATTTAGTTGTTTTCTGTTATAGTTATTGCTCTTATTCAAGTTTAAATTAAATAAATGCTAAAACAATCACTGTGCTAACTGTATAAAGGCTTATATCGTATAGCTTTCATTGAAATGAACTGTCAAAAATTAAGGTTTGTTATGAACAACTTTTTGGCTTCCAGAGATAACTTAATTAAAGTTACATATATTGTACTTGAATTATCTAAATTCTATAATCTATAATCATCCACATTCTGAAGTAATTTGGAGAGAATTTCACTATTATATCGTATAATATAGGAAGAAGCGGTTGATATTTGGTATTTTTCGTTCTCTTTAGTCATCTTAAGATATGTTTCTGCAAGAGTATTGAATCCTCGACTTGTCGCAGATAACTCTTCTTTCTTATTTGTTGTTGCTTTGGCACTCTATCGATAAACTGCCGCCTCGACACCCTCCACCTCAGCCCGTCAGTTTCCCCCTCCTGGCTATCTTATCGCCGATATTGTACATACTTACTTCGTACAGCCGTACAAGCAATTAACAAACGATTCACTGGCGAGCAATCTGTTGTCGTTGTTGTTGTTGTCGTTGTTGTTGGTGTTGTTGTTGTTGTTGTTGCTGGTGTTGCTCGGTCGTGCATCGGCCCTGCGGATTTAGCTGCGTCCATGTCGAGTCGCTGATAAGTACGAGTATTTAAGAAAACGTTCAGTTCGCTTGGCGTTTCAGTACTGTGATACCGTAATAGAACGTTAGACGTGCCGTCGGAGAGAGCCTTTAACCTCCTCCTCCTGTGTGTGTTGGCCAAGTCAAGTCAAATCTAGTGAACAACGTTCGTTTTTCGAGTGCTAATAAAACAAAGGCCAAGTCTGGCATAAACATAAACTGTAAACAAGCTAAAGTATTCAAAGTATTCAGGACATAACATCTATGGTGAAAACAACTAGTGATTTGTGCAACAACTACAACAACTACAATTACAACAATAAGAACATTAATTTATTTAATAATTACCAACAAGTACAAACTGAAGTTATCAAAATTGAAACGACACTCTTTAAAATGAAACTAAGGTGAGTCCAAATCAGATACCAAGAACTTGATTTAATTTAAACAAGAAATGAATGAAATTATTCGTATTATCAGCATGATAAGTCAAATTAACTAGACTGTTTATCAGTTAATATATAGAATAATGGTGTCAATGGGTTTTATTACACAATAGTTTTGAAACTATTTTTCATATATTAATTAGTCAAGTTAATTATTTGCTCATTCAAATGAATTATGGATGTTTATGGCATGGCTATTAGATTAGAAAAAAAACGCAAGTAGTAACTGTACTGATAACTGCTTCTTTTACTTCTTTGTTTTTTATTCATTAACCATTACAAAACTGTTGCCAGGCCATTACACTATCGAACAGGGAGATCATTGGACGGCCCAGTCAAATTATTGTGTTTTGTAAATAAGACAATAAATGCGAGGCATATGACCATTTATAAGGCCCACTTAAAATCAAATAATCAATTACAGACAATAAAGATTGTGGACGGCAAATGGCAAATGTCAGCGAGAGAGAGAGAGAGAGAGAGAGTGAGAGTTAGAATGATGAATTCTGAGTCGGTTCTGGATAAAGAAAAACAGCTATAGGACTCTGATGAATCAGGCTGGGGGATAGGTTATGGTTCACTTTGATACTTATATACTTATATATTTACTAAATATATAAGAGTATATATATTATATTCTACCCACACTTTCTACATTTGATGATATACAAATTGAGCGAGAACTTTCATCATGCCTAAAATTGAGCGCCGCCAATTTCCGATGCCAATGGCTTGATAAGTCTTGGCCCTATCTTGAGTGGCGGGGCGCCCGTTGCTTGATAAGCCCGCCTAATGGGGCGTGGTCAGCCACACGAACTTTTTGGCAATCGCCAATTGAATAGCAGCTATAAATTTGCAATATTCCCCCATTCCCCATTGCCACGATCCCTTCTGTAGTCCATCCTTTCATTCTGTGAATGATTTTCCATATGAGCACGATAAAAAAAAAACAAACAGTCATTAAGGCATTTGGCAAGTGCAAAGTGCAAGGTATTTAGGGTCTGTTTTTGATAAAAGACGAGAGTGAGAGAGCATACATACATATAGCCAATTACTGCAGAAACTTGAAGATGGTGTCGTGTTTGGGACCAGACACGTGTCTGTCTCGATCCCGATGCCAATTAGCACACTGCAAATAGTTGCTTCTAATTAATGTTTGTATTTCGAAAATTGCCAATTCGTGTTAGAGAATGTTACCGACAATGCGTCAGTTAACCTTAACCCCCCTGCCAGACTGCCAGAATGTCAGACTGCCAGATTGTTAGTACCCCCCGGCAGTGCCCTCCTCCTATCTATGTCTCGCTTTGTCTTTATCAATTGCGTATACGTAATTTATCTATTGGAAGTGCGACTGTGTGTGTGTTCTTTTAATTAAACATACATGCATCATGGTTAAATAAATGTGTGCTCTTTAATTTAGCGCAGCGTATCGAGATTGCAAACATTTGTACCATTCTATATATAGATATCAAATGGGCCTTGTCGCTTTTCGCTTTTCGCTTTTTCCTTAGAAGTAATAACAAAGTCTATGCAAATATTTATTATCATTGTCATTTGTTCTCTATTAACAGACTTTTGCGCTGTTTGCGCAGTTCCAAGCAATCAACAATGTCGAACCAGCGGGAGGAGCTGCAATCACAACATGATCATCACATGATCAAGGATCTGCAGTCGAATTTCAAGGATACCATTGTGAAAATCCTGCTTCTGGGCACTGCCGAATCGGGCAAGACGACAATTATCAAACAGATGCGTATACTTCATATCAATGGGTTTACCGATGAGTAAGTCAAGCTTAAGTCTGACAATTTGACGTTTGTCTATAATGTCTGATTCGGCATTTTCAGTGAGCGACGTGAGAAAATACCAGAAATCTATCAGAACATTCATGATTCCATCATTCAGCTGGTGCTTCAGATGGATCCTTTGGGTCTGCGATTTGGCAGTCTCACGACGGAGCGCAGTGCCAACTACATTCTGTCCCTGCCGTCCGATGCACCGGAGTACTTTAATGAGGTAAGTGACAGTTGAAACTATGACGCCACAATTATGTCAATTAATCCCTCAATGGGAAACAGTATCTTATCCTCTCTGTTGTACACTTCAAATGTTGTCGCAGTTGGCATTTTTTCTTGAGCCGAACAATCGACAATATCAAACGATTTTTTAATACTCGAGATTTGCGAAAACGTCGCGCGTTTGAAGCCAAATCAAAAAATACTCAACTACAGACACAGATACAGCTATAGATATAGATAGAGATACATTAGAGTTTTCGCTCCACATATGCATCGATCCAGCGATCCAGTGAATGAAACGTTAAACGATCGCCATTTGTTATCATCGAACGTGATTTGATTGATTGCATTGCCATTATATTTAATGGTTTTGTCTAAAAACTTTCCGACAAGTGTTTTTTTGTCATGCCAATAACAAAAACAAAAAAACATGGAACACTTCCTGCCAGAAGTCTTCGACTGCAGGTGGTGTGGCACTTTGAACAATCACCGAGACCGGCAACAATTTAGACTCTGATTCATGGTGTGTTTTAGCCAGCCGGTCATTTAGTTAGCCTTTAACTGCGACTACGATAAGATAATTGCGGATCAGTAAATAACCTTTCCAATTCTGTTGGAATTTTCGGTTTTCTCCCGCCATTCATAAGCTCGGTAGCATATTCTTATCTATGACTAATTTTTTTAGCATAACAAAAGATCTTGATAATTTATTTATTATTATAAAGTTTATATTAATTTTAATTATATATTTATTACATTGACGTCAACTTAAATCGGTTGACATATCAGTTATTACAAATTTAAAATAGAATTAGTAAATAAAATTTTAAAACTGGGGCTGCTCAGTTGTTTTAGTTGTTTAATTGCTACAACATTTGTTTCTCAAGTTTAGCACAATTAATATTTATTGACGAATACACACAACATTTTAAACACCTTTTTTAATTGCAGTAATATATTTATTAAATAATATTTATTTATTTCAGGAGTACTGTGATCATGTCACGACACTATGGAACGATGTAGGCATACGTGCCTGTTATGATCGCTCGAATGAATTTCCACTGTTGGACAGTGCCAAATAGTAAGTATACCGCGATGATCCGCAAATGAAACTGTCCACTAACGATGCCATACTTCTGTTTCTACAGCTTTCTAGATAATTTTGGGAGAATCTGTGACGTGGACTATATACCCAGCACTGAGGATATTCTGCATAGCAGAAAAGTAACCACCGGCATCTCGAAAATCACTTTCCGTGTGCCCATACCCAAGAGTCTGGGTGGTGGGGAGCAGGAGTTTCGCATGTACGACGTGGGCGGACAGCGGGATGAGCGCAACAAGTGGATTCAGGTCTTCGAGGGCATTCAGGCGGTGCTGTTTCTCATTTCGTGCAGTGAATTCGATCAGAATCTACGCGAAGATGCCAGTCAGAATAGATTACAGGAGGCACTCAATTTGTTTCGCGCCGTTTGGCAGAATCGTTTTCTCGCCTCCGCTGGTCTAATCGTGTTCCTCAACAAGTATGATATTATGGAGCGTAAAATACGCGCCGGCAAGCATATTGTCGATTATTTTCCGGAGTTTGAGGACTTCAGCAAACGGCCACAACAGCAAGAGAGCTGTTTTGATGAGTGCGATTGGACCAAGATGTTCATCAAGCAGAAAATGGTGGATATAACACAGGAACAATTCAAGCGTAATTCCCGCAATCAGTGTGACTTCAGCTTCTCGGAAAGGGAATGTTATTACCATTTTACCGTTGCCACCGATACGCGATGCATACGTGACGTTTTTAGCGATGTTCAACAAATGATTTTATCCGAAAACATGAACATGGCCGGCTCATCACTCTTCTAGACACTTGTTCTTCTTCTCAGAGAAGATTTTCCTTTACCAACTGTGATTTTGTATACAATAAACTATTATGTAAGCGAAATTAATTGTACAATTCTAGATAGTAACTTAATCCATAAAACGCAGCTTTAATATAGTACATATACTAAGAAAATATATTAAAAAAAAACCCCACCAATCAGAAAAAACAATTGGTATTTTTGTAATGTGAAACTCCGTTGGTTGCCATTTTTAAATAACAGTGTTGCAAAAGTGCAGAAACAAACAACAGATGTAAATTCGATAGCCAAAGCACGACTTATCGATTCGATTGTTATCGCTTTAAGTGAACGAAGCGCCAATTTGAATTTGAAATTGTACCAGCTTTTATGTTTACGTTTTTGTACATTCGAATAACTCTCCCATTGTGGCGATTTCGCATAGTGTCTACCAATTTCGCTCTCCACTGAGGCAATTTTAAGCCTGGCCTGTTGTACTTTAGGTAAATAATTTGCTCGCTTTGTTTGATTCTGCGCTGAACCTTTGTGGGCTGCGGACGTTGTCAAAAGCGGTTTTTGCGGCTTTTCATTTTTTTTGGCGAAATAAAGTCTCGTGTGGCGCTTGCTGGTGTGCCGACATCAAAATCAATTAGGTAAGTTTCGGCCGTCCAAAGCATAATTACTATTTTGCGAGCAGGTAAAAAAAAATAATATAAAGAAACAAAGAAAAAAGAAAAAAAAACTGCCTCAAGAGCTGTGCTATTATCTTTTGTAATTATAACAATCACTATTGAGACTCAACAATAACACTTAAACAGTGCAGTGGCAAGTGCTAAAGTCAATACGTCAATAAGTAAACCGAAATAGTTGTTGTAATGTAACATTAACATGACGATAAGTATATCTTTAGTTTTGCGTCTTAAGCAAATATAAACTCGGAGTTAATGTTGTTAATAAAATTCATAAGTAACGCCCACATTTACTGGTATGCCTATAAAAGTATGATAATTGAAGTTCTTATAATTGATACGCTCAAAAAACGTGTATGTAAAATTCTTATAGCCTAATCAGAGACGGGTTTGTTTGCTGTTTTTTCTATTTTGGCAATATCAGCTGTCGTAGTTATAATATAGCTAGAAGCTAGACAAAATTGGAAAATGGTAGATGCCAAACAAAGGGAGCTTTGAAATTGCCATTTTTGGAAAGATAATTAAGCTTCACAGTTGAATTTCTTTGCCGTTAATTATGGTTAAGACTGAAATCACGACAGCATAGCCACAAGCTGCTGGCCAAAACTGCGGGCCATGTGATGGCATTTCGAAAACGGTTTCCCCAAAAAAACGAAAATATATATGAAACCAAACAAAGTTTACGGCTTATTGAAGTCGTTGCGAATTGTTATTGTCTGCCTTTTCAGTTGGCCCTCTTACAGTTTTTGAATGCGCTGTAATGTGTTTATTAAAAATTATTATTGTTCACATTTGACGGCGTCGTCTTTATGGACATGTGGAGCAATTGAATGAAGTCTCTCTCTCTCTGTCTCTGCCTCTGTTGTAAACTAGTTATGCCTGCAAATCAAAAAAAAAATATTACTAAAAAACAGTCCGTTTTATAAAAAAACGATGAGTGCGCACATTACACAAGGCGCACAAGTGTGTTAAAAAAAAAACGAAAAAAAAAGAAACGAAAAAGTAAAAATGCTTTTTACGACGTTGAGTAGGTCGATCAGCTGGTCTGAAGCTGCTGCCTTGAAGGTCGCAGGCTGTAAAATGGGGAAACGACCAGCAAACAAAAGCCAAGACTGGGCATGCCAAATAAAGGTGAAAATCAACTTAATCCACAAGCAAACAGATATTCAGATATGCACCTTCAGCTGGCTAATATACGAGATTATAGCTTGAGATTTATCTATAAAGTCGTCTTGTTTTAAGGTATGCACCAGTGCATGACTTTTCAATTTAGCCTTAATTACCAGAGATTATCTGCTGACATTGAAAAATCACCTCATAGCTCAACTGTCCCTTCAGCTGGTAATTAACACATTCGAATCTAAGTCTAAGATATTACACTGCAACAAAGTAAGCTTGAATAGCTTTAAAATGCATATATCAAATCAGAGATCATAAAGTATGCGAGAAAGAGCCTACGCCCTATGCTAAACATACAATATATTGGGTAATATTAGTGGTTGGGGCACACCAAATGGCCCCGAAAAATAAACTAATGGCAATCAAATAGCCAACGCTTTTCCTCTTTTTCAAAGAAATCAATTGACCTCAACGCCCAGTTACTGCAATTGTCTAACATCACATAAAATTCAATCGCCCAAAAAAAAAAATTAAGAGAAAAACAAACAAGTTTCCGAGCGGATGACGTCTTAAATTCAACTTTGAGCTGAATTTCCAACTTGTGCATCAACAAGATCATTAGGCATTATATCCAACAGCAGTGGGATGGCGGGAGGGGGGAGGCAGGTATTACATTTTCAAGGTTGTACTGTTAGTTGTTGTTGCTGCTGTTGCTGTTGCTGTTGTTGAGTGACAGATGAAAACGGCGGGCGCCATGAAAATGCAAATTTTTGCCATGAGCTACGTCTTTGTTTTCAATGAGCCTAATCATTAATGTTTACAGTGAAGTAAACAAAGTGAAAAAAAAGACATGAAGAGGCACTAAACTCGATTTAACAACTATCCCACTGACCAACTGACTCAGTGACTAACTGGGATTACCCAACAGCAGCTGCAACAACTTTAGCCGCTGCCTTTGATGGCGCAGGCTAACAGCCTAACAGCCTGGCCAAAAGGTTCGACTGTTGTCTATAGCGCACTTTCGGTTTACGACAAAAATAAACTTGTTCACATTTATGCAGCAGCGACAGCAGCAGCAACAGCAGCAGTTGCTGCCGCAGCACCAGCAACATTAAGCAGCCCGAAACCGATCAGATTGCATTCGGATTCGGATTCGAGTCGGTTTTGGGCCGTCACAGCTGCTCTCAGTGTTCAGTTCAGTGCTTCAATGTATTGCTCTATGTGTGTGTGTGTGTGTATGTGGTCATTATATAATCCAGTTAATTTCTTTAACATTTTTTTCAAGCCACTTTTTGTTGCGTCTTTACATCATTCGTTGTTCAGAGCTCGTGCTGCGCGGTCGTCCCGGTTCGCGTCTCAGCCTGACTCAATAGCTAGTCCATTTATATATAAATTAATTTTATAAAAAAAAAGAAATCAACACACAGCTGCAAGGATTTACGGAAGTTAAATAGTGTATGTGTGAATTTTTATAAGAATTTTAAACATTGTTTGTGCCAAGTCAGCAAACTGAAAAGCAATTGACAAAGGAGTTGTATCCAATCAAAATTTAAAACACAAACTTATGCAGACTTTTAAATATTATTACTGCCAAATCTTGAGACATTTTAAATCTAAAATAAAAATAACAATTAAAACAATTAACAAGTCGACTTTTAGCAGAGTTTTAAGCATAAATTGTGCCAATTTCGAATCAATTTTGAATTGTAAAGCAATTACCAAACTGCAGCACAGACATTTCGTTTACGTTGTTTCTGTTGCATTATTAGCCTGGCCAGTTAACCACACACACACACACACACACACTAAGTGGGAGATGGTGAGGAAGAGGCAGTGGAAGAGGGAGAGGTGACCATGCAACCACAATGGCAATAGAGCCACAGTCAGAGCCACTTGACAAGCCCCGAGCTACCAATAAACATGTTGTAACCACAAAACACCAACGAGCAGTGCCGAAGAAGCAGACGCTTGTTGAATTTGTGGGCGCCATTGCTCAATGACAATTTTCGAAATAGCATTTTCCATTTTTTGAAGAAAAACCGTGAAGAAAAATGCAAATTTGTGTAAATTTAACAAAATGCATTTTGTGCGATAAAAATCGACAGAAAATTGAAATTATCTTGTGAAAGTCGTATGCAAATGAGAAAATCGAAAACAAATAAACATAAATCAATTAAATGGCACAGTATTTGCATCAATTGATTTGCATATGTAGCATGATAAACTACAACAGCAACGACAACAGCAAGACAAACAAACAACTTCAATATATTTGTAGACAAACAACATTAAATGTTTGTTGTTTTTTCGGCTTTGTATTAAAAAAAAAAGCCAAGATAAGCCAAGAGTCTGGATGACAACAACTGAGGCAAACGCTCTGTAGTATCTCACTTTCTATAGATGCACACATACGTGTCTGCACACATGTATGTGCACACTTGTGTGTGAATTTCAAATGTTGCCGCCGGAAAAAAGATTATGCAATGGATCAAAGCTGAAGTCGTAGCTGTACAAACAGTTGGAACAGTTGAACTCTTTCTTTATGTATGGACAACTGTTTGGCTAATTATGCTAGCGGATATGCAATACAAACTCTTACACACACACACACACACACACACACGCTCGTATCTTGACCCGCTTTCAGTAAACAAATTTTGAACTTGAACCAATTCGCAGTTTCATTTAAATTTCAATAATTTAGGTTTTTGCCCATCCATTGTGTGGTCATTTGGACTACTTGAATTTATTGTCCACCAGCAGCAGCAAAAAAAAAGGTGGCAAGAAAATAATTTGCATATGTAAAGATGGCTTTAATGCTGCTGCCTGCCCCTCTTTGAACTTTGCTGAATCACGCGCAAGATTTCTGTATCTGTTTCTGCGACTGTTTCTGATTTCTTTATTACTTAATTTTGTATAGGCATAATTAGCAAATATATTTGCAAATAAAAACCTTGAGATTGTGAGAGACCTTGAGCCAATTTTTATTTATGTTGTTTTTTTTTGTGCAGAAGTTGCATTGTTTTAAACATTGTTTAGAGTGGATTAGTTAACTTGAAAGTGTCTCAATTAAGTCAAGTGCGTGATGGATCAATTAAATCCTATTCGAAAATAATTAATACAATCAAATGCTATTGCAAATAATTAACAAATTTATTTGCTTTAAATTGCTATTGCTATTTTAAGTTTATTAGCTAACAATTTTATTTCTTTTGAGTAAACAATTAGCAATTTTTACGATTTTATTTGCTTAAAATGTTATTGACATTTTTTTGTAGTTTATTTATTAATAAATTCATTTGATTTAATACAGATTTTAAATGTTTTAGTTGATTAAAAACTATATATATTTTTTTTAAATTTGACTGCTATTTTTTCAGTTACATTTTATATGTTTAAAATGTTATTTTTATTTATTTTTATAATATTATTTTTTTCGATTTCTGCTGCTATTTTTTAAGTTTATTAATGAACCAACTAGTTTTAAATTTTATTGCTCATTTTTAAGCTTATTTTATTTGTTTAAAATGTTATTTCTATTTTAATGTTTATTAATTAACAAATTTATTTAAATTTTTAATTCGATTGTCAATCAATTTATTAAATAAATTTAAGTACATAAAGATTAACACTTTATTCCCATTTTCTGTCTCTTACAGCGCGCCAGATATTGCGCATACGCCACGTGTTACAGCAGCAGCAGCAGCAAAAGGAGTCCAAAAACCATTATGAAGGAGACCAAGGTACTGGAGGAAAACGGCGTATCGATGCTGCCGGAATCACTGCTGAAGATTGCCAAGCGGGAACTCCGCGAGGACAAGTGCACACGGGATCAGAGTCTGGAGCAGCTGCGCAATTGGGTATCAAAGAACGAGGATCTGCAGAATGTGCGCTGTGACGATACGTTCCTGTTGCGCTTCCTGCGCGCTAAAAAGTTCAGTGTGCCGATGGCGGAGCAGACGCTGCTCAAATATCTGAATATCAGACGCACCTTCCCGCACATGGCCACGAAGCTGGACTTTCTGGAGCCGCGACTGAGCGACCTCATCGAACAGGGCTACATATTTGCGGTGCCGAAGAGGGACAAGAACGGCCGGCGTGTGGTGATCATCAATGCCAAAAGTTTAAATCCAAAGTTCCACACCAGCTGCGACCAGGCAAAGGCTCATTTCCTCACCTACGAGTGCCTGATGGAGGATCAGGAGACACAGATTACGGGCATAAGTCATGTGGGTGACTTTGCGGGCGTTACCACCTCACATGTGACCAACTGGAATCCCACAGAGTTCGCCCGTGTGTTCAAATGGGGCGAACAATCGCTACCGATACGTCACAAGGAGATTCATCTGATCAATGTGCCCACCACATTGAAATGGTTGATTGACTTTGTCAAGAACCGTGTCAGTTCCAAGATGAAAAACCGCATCATCACCTATAACAGCGAGAAGGAACTGATGAAGGGCGTCGATGCCGAGTGTCTGCCCCAGGAAATGGGCGGCCCTTCAATGCCGATGCGACAGATGATCGAGCTGTGGAAACAGGAGCTGGCTGCCAAACGAGACATGGTCCTGGCGCTGGATCAGAGCACATTGCTCTCGGATCGCGGCATACAACGGCGTAGTAGCTACAATTCCGAGAAGACAAGCACGGGCACAAATTTCGTCTCACAGATCGAGTCCATTGAGGGCAGTTTTCGGAAACTGGAGTTCGATTAGGCATTCGACTCGATGGCAGATGAAAAAGATCGAAGATCGGAGATCATCATCCAATCCAGCATTAGCTGTAGACAATAAGCTATAGTATTAGGCATTATCCTTAACTTGTAAATGGCACACGCAGCGCAATGCTTTGCTGGCTCCAGGTTCTTTGCTGAGATTGGGAGCTGGACACTCGCTTCGCTTTACGGTGGCACCCCGCTTTAATAATCCTGCGCTTATCTTGTAAACTATTTGTTCGTGGCGTACAATAATAAAAACGAGAGGAACTAATTGCAACTGCTTAACATTCCTTCATTCATTTTACTTTCCGCTGGCCAGCATAGAGTGGCCAATGTCTCAACTGCTGCTGCAGTGCATCCGCATCGAGTTCACCGCGACTGATATTCCTCAGTGCATACAGTTGATAGCCAGGCTGCAGTTTCCGACGTCTCTGTGATTCCCTGAGCAATGCCTCTGCCATTTCCAGTTGACAACTGCTCGGCAGCCTCACACTAAAGTCTCCCACAAAGGCCAGGACCAGGGAACTCTTCTGGGGCAGAGCTCCATAGTTGCTCACATAACGCCAGCCTCTCGCCTCGTATGCCTCGCAGTCGCCGGCCATGAGAAAATTATACGGAAGCTCACCCAAATGCTTGTGCTGTAAAATATTAACAATTGGTTAATCATTGAACTCTGTTGTTAATTGAATGTGACTCACCTGCAAAGTGTGCAACAACTGTGCACAGTTCTCACTGCATTCCTTGCTGCCCGTATGCGTAATGTAAACATTCACTACTTTTCCCGCCTCCAGCAATGCAACGCCTTCTAAGCGGACCCTACTCCAGATATCATGCTGTGTTAGACTTAATCTGTAGCCAATTTCCACAAAATCTGTTGCTAAAACGGAAACAAAGTGTTTTAGGACTGAGTTTGCAGTCATTACAATTTTTTGAGCATTTTGATTTAACTTTTAATTCTTTTAGTTACACATTGAATGAAATAAATAAATAAAATAAAATACAAAACAATACATACAATAGAAAAAAACAGATTTACCTTCTTTAAACAGCAAAAAACCCAAACTCTTAGTCATACAACTTTCAAAACTCAATACTAAGCAAAAAGATCTATAAGATTGATTAAATACTCTAGATTCTACACACAGTATCGATATACATATATTCATATTTGTTCTATGGAACCTTATTTAAATTGAAATTTGGTGCTAGCCGACTCGAGGTCAATTTATTGTTGATATGACAGATATATCAACATACAACCAAACACAAAAATACTTGCCAATAGGCAAGGAGCTGCCAATCTTCCTCATCACTACCCTTTGAGCTAGCTTATCCAACGATTCAAGCTTTTTCTCTATGTTCTGCTGCTAGAACCAGTTGAGAATTCTAAGGGAGCAGCATAGAAAAACGCCTGAAAGTTGAGCTCGCCTTTTTGTATGTTGTTGTAGTTATTTTTATAACTCGTTGTATGAACCATAAGCAACTACATTAAAATAAGAAAATAAAATATAATGGCAAAGTAAATATAAATATATATGTAAAATATGTAAATATAAATAGTTTATCCCAACAGAGTTTTATTACTCCTTCTATGAACCATTAGCCACCACATTACAATTAGAAAGAAAATTAAAAACGAAGTCAAGGTATTTAGTTTTGCAAAATAAAATATGTGCATTTTTATTTTTCTTAAACAAATACTGGAGTAATGTTGACTGTATGCCCAAGATACTCCTCCAATTAGATTAAAAATAAATACGCAACTAAAGTCCCTAGTTAAATATTTTCATTTCAAATTGTAATTTTAACAAAGTCTACTACTATCAGAGGTTATCAGTAACCTATTAATAGTTAAACTCCCCACAGTAAAGTACATAATATAACTATTAATAGTTACTTCCCACAAAATGCGGAAATAGTTCATAAAACCCCCTCTAGAAATGCGAGATAAACATTGCTAATATTTAATAAAATACTTATATTTATTTACATAACGCAAACAAAGTAGATTTAATCCAGAGATCTTATGCTTAACTTATAATAACACAAAGTTAATGGTCTCTCGAGAATATCACTTACTTTCTCTCCAGAGCAAATACGTGGCCACAGCCAATCCGGCAGTAAACATTAAGAGCAGTCCAATAGTCCGCCAATTAAGGCATTCTTTTGTATAGAAACCTGGTGGCGTAGAAGTCGCAGTCTCTTGGGATGAAACACGACTGTTCAATAAGGGAGTGCGTTCATTGGATTCCATGCAAATCTCAGTGCTGACAAATGAGGATGTGGAACTGTCGAGAGCGTCGCCAGCAGTTGCATGCGCTATTGTTGCAAAATATTAAGCAAATAACATTTACTGTATTTGTGCCACTTATGATAAAAAGCAAAACACACTCTCGACATGATAAACAAACTGGCACATTTTGTTCAGTCTGACTGCGCATTAACTCGATCGCTGGCAGTTGAATAAACTGTACGGATCTTCTCTTGGACATCACCTACCCACACTCTGAGGGATTTCCATTTTCCAAAATGCGTGCCTCACTTTTGTATACTTGGTATCAAGAGCAAACAGTCTTAATACTTCCACCATCCACTGGTTTGCACTAGAATTTGTCACTCGATCGCGATTTGATGATCGGCATTGCACAAAGCCGACGAGACGAGCATAACACAGCTGCGATTGAAGCCACCAGCCGACTGAGGCTCAAGTCGCCGCTGCAGCCCGCATGACGTCTCGTTACAATTACGCTTATGTATTAACTACATGCTTACACACACACACATACACATTCTTTGTGTGTGCGTATTTGTAGATTATTCGTTGACGGCGACTGCTTTCATCATACATACTACATACAGATATTATTCTTAAACATATTTGGTTTGGAGTTTATTTTACTTGCTTGCACTGCTTTTAATTTCTATACTAATAACAATCACTATTATTTATACACACAAAGTAATTTTGCTTAATTATTTTCTACAGTGCTTTTCTTGAACAACGATTTTAAACCCGTTTAACTTAAGACTTTTTTATCGCATTAAAAACTAATAAAACATATTTCTGTATGTCATTATAAATAATGCAAGGGCAATTTAATAGCTGCCCAAAATCAATTTTAGAAACATACACAGACATTTTGGGACTTGGAACCACTTTAAAATTTAACTAGGGAAAACAAAAAGTTTGGAAATTCTAAATGAAATGCATACGCAAAGGCGTTCAACTAAACTTATGTAAAATACTTGAGCCAAGTTCAAGATTACGCGCCGTATCCAGTTTCTGATTTCAGATCTCAGATCTTGAAACGTAATTGGTTAAGTCTACTTATATGACCGCCAAATTTGCCAGGCACACAAGGCAGCGGACAGAAACGTGACGCCGCGATGCAAGTATTTGGTTTTATTGTTGGACGCATAGCCCAGGATCACAGGTGAAGAGACCTCGGTCAGCGGCAGCTTATTTAAAGCAACCTCATTGTTTTCCTCCACCTGCAAGATAGACAATACACTTGGATTAATTACGTGTTTGAGAACGACAATAGTACGCTTGTCACCTGATACTGGCAGCAGGGATCGTAGTTCCATGAAACTGTGTATAATCCCGTGCAGAACAGCGACATGGCACAGGCGGGAGCCGCAATAACTGGACGATCGTACCACAGCAAGCTAGATATCAGAGACACAACGCCAGTGGCCACCGCCGTTTTATGTAGACAATTGCCGACCCAAATCCAGCGACCTAGAGAAGTTAACCTTGTGGATTATTCATATTATTTAAAAGAGGACTTGTCGACTTACCGGTTTCATCGCCCAAGCGTGGAGGCTCAATAATAATAAAATCTACCTTTTCTTCAAGCGCTTTGTCCAGCTCAGCTTCAAAGCGTTCGTGTGCATTTGAACTATCATACACTTCGCGTATTACGCGAAATGTTGGCTGTTTGCCTGTGCTGTAAGTAAAGCATTTATCATTTAATTCACTTTGCATATGCACTTGACAAGGAAGTTTCTGATATTCTAAAGTTCCCGCTCTCGATAGTGTTTATTTGGTATTTTTATACTTGCCACAGATGCGGTCACACTTGCAAGCCGCTGCACATATGTATTTTGCATGCACTACATACTTATACACAGATCGAAACCGCTTACAAATTGCATAACTTGACTGAGTTTGCGGTCATGTTTTCGATGACGCCATTCTTGTTTCACGCGTTCATTTAAGCTGCCAATATTTACCTGTCTATGCTTCTGCTAATCATCCTGCTGCATTTGTTTTAAAGACTAAAACTACGCGTTGTTTTTATGGACTAAACGATACGATAATATACACATACATTTATATATATATTATCGGCAAAATCGAAATATATTTGCAATGAATCGATCTACCACCACTAGTTATCGAAATTACCATTTTGAGTGTGTGGCAACACTGCGTTGCATCTCTAATCGTGATTAAAATTTCTGCAATACATATTTAATTTAAATAAAGTGAAATGCACACTCTTTTCATGATTGCCAAAAAATTTAGTAAAAATCATTTAAGTTGTTGTGTTAAGTATTGCTGATTAGCGGTTGCAAAATAATTATTCGCTTGTATTCATGAAACAATTAATCTTATACGTATGTACTGAACAATTGTTCTGTGTGCAAACGAACTGGTTCCAAAGCTGGTCTCCGATTAGTTCAACTGCAATATAAGGAAAACAATTGAATTAAATACGGTAACAACATGAAAAAACAACGACTCCCTCTGCCAGAAATGAACGATGATAAGCAATGGCACAAACAGGTAGATAAAGAGCAGCTGAATAATAGACTTCGTGCTCACATACGCCCAATTCACACTCAAACATCTTCACATAATAATTCTCTTTGTTGTCGCAGTTCAACCCTCACCTTCACCTAGACAACAACCGTTGAAATGTCTTCGTTATCCTCGAGCGCTTTGTCCAGCTCTGCTTCAAGGCGTTCGTGTGCATGGGAATTATTATACACTTCGCGCTAACCTAAGGCACTTCGCCAACCAACTCAATGTGCTCCTCGAAGGTCTTGAATATCATCCAAGTACACAAAGACCTTGCTTCTCAGCGTTGCAGAAACCAAACGGCATCCTACGAAACTGGTAAAGAGGCCGTCCTGGGATCGTAAATGCGGTGTACTCCCGACTCTTCGTCTCGAGCTCTATTTGCCACAATGCGTGTTCAGATCGACGCTGCTGAAGTTCACGGTGTCGCCAAATCGGCTCAGTTTTGACTCTGTTCTGTAGCGGGTAAGCATCCTTCACGGTAACAGCATTCAGTTTCCAAGCATCTAAACAAAGCCGATTCTTTCCAGGTCTTTCCAATGTCATCCGGTTACTCCATGGGCTCTCGCTGGGCTCTATCACTCCGAGTCGCAGCGTCATCTTCTACCTCTCCGGATGGCCTAGGGAAGGCAGCGTAGTTTTGGAATTAATGGTTCCACTCTGTGGCCAACCCCTAAATCTGACTTATTGTGGTCGTTCCTTCCACCCAAATGCAGCACTCACAGCCCGACATGTAAGGCTTTATGGTCTTCCCCGCGGTCCAATCAAAATTGGTCGTCCAACGTGCGCTGGACGAGAGCAACGATTTGCTGTTGTCAGTTTATATTTTCACTTGGGCGCCGTTTGTTATGAACCGACTTATCGGTCGCAGCCGGGTATCGATTTGCGGGATAGCTATCGATACCAGTAGATTATATTTTTTTCGATACTTGACGAAACTCCAAAATACACCTATCTGGCAACCTTTTTTCAAAATGGGCGCGATACAATCAAAACATCTTAAACTTTAATAAATAAATGAGTTACAATAAATAAATAACTTTAGAATATAGTTTAATGATGTGTTTTAATTAGCCGGTGGCTATATATGTATTAAAGTGTGTGTGCTTTACAGGGGATGCGTATGTTCTATTTATTTTATTTTCAATGCAGGCCAATGCCATAAAAGCTATTTTAGGGTCAAATGGGGCGTATGGGCAATTACCAAAGGTGGTTTAATACGTAGGTGAGAGATATAGAGAGATAGATGTCCTGAGTTCCTCGGCGTCAACGTAGACCATCGCCCACGACCCTGAAATTAAGAGTCTTATGCTCTACTGTCTGAGCTAGCAGGTTCAGTTTGCTTTGTACATTCAACTCTGGTTCAATGACAACGTTAAGCAATTGAAATATTCAAGTTCTATGACAATTTAGAAAAGATTCTCAAGGGTTTTCCATTATTAATTATTTGCAGCGCATTGCAGCTACGACCAGTTCTAATACTTTAATGTTACTACAACAACTTAATTATGAAATGTTTACTGTTTGTTTGTTTACTCTTGTTGTAGCTGTAGTAGTTATATGTAGCCTATATTGCATTGTCGTTGTTGTTGCCATTCACAGTTAATTTTCATGATTTGTTTCTGTATTCTGTATTTCGTATCTGAATCTGAACTTGGCGTATCTTTTGTCTGCGTCTCGCGCGAGTTCTTCGTTAACGTTCGGCGCACTCGTGTCGGATTTTCTATGTTACAGCTGCCTTCTAAAGGTGTTTTCAGTATATTCTTGTTAATAGTAATAACAGTAATAACAAACGAGGCGTTGCTGTGTGAAATTACAAGTTGAGTCAAAAAACTGTCTGGTAAGAGTAGTGTTGTAAAGTGCTGAAGTTCTCTAACGACAAACCTGTCATATAACAGTTTTTGTTAACAGCTAAAGCAGATATTTTGATTATAAAAGTCAATTGTTGCTTAACGTATAACACTTTTAAAATATTTACCAATTTATAACAAAACCTAATACTATTTGAAGTTAAAAAATAATTTATTTTTGTGAAAAATAATATAAAAATTAATAATCAATATTTGTATTATTCTTAAATCTAGCTAAGCTATCAAACTATCACTGAAAACTCACTAACCTAGCCCAAGAACTGTGATAATATCTCTAGGCTGTTAGGATATCTATTTTTGCAGCACCACTTAATAATTTTATTTTTTCATTGTTTGTTTTTGTTATTTTTCGAAGCCATACAAATTTTTTATGGCTTAAACTGAACGTCAATGACACTGCCTTAAACGAGTTATGAACTGGTTTCGACCAAGCTAAGCCGCATATATCATTCATACTCAAGTTATATCGAATACTCACATTCGTATAAGAACAACAATACGAGTTTTTCGGAATTACAACTTTTCAATTTGGTAGAGCATTCCTAACGAATGTTTTTGTGGGCCAATATCAATTAAAAGGTCGACAAATAACTCAAAATAACACTTTAGGAGTTCAAGAGACCCATAAATAATGAATATACATACATATATCATACAGGTAAACAAATGAATGAGTTGTGAATACTCGTATTCTAACAATAAAATATCTGTCACATCTCTTATATATTATAGGAAGAAGAAAAACAGATGTTGAAGTTGTTATGATAATAAAGTGGGTTATTAAAGTTGAACTTAAATTAATAACTAGACTGATTTCACAATTCTCCGATCTGTAAACTGTCAATAACCTTTATAGAAGTGTTTTAATTGTATGAGTTGCAAGTTAACAGAATAATTCATTAAACTTATTATAAGGTTATTCATACTATCTTTGTTGAAGAATCGAAGGAATTGTTAGAAAACTAGGTCTTAGATACAGCGAAATTTAAAGATAGTTATTATATGGCAGCTTGTCTTTAACTTCCCCTACAGTTCACTCTAAAACTCTGTCAATAACCTTTATAAATAGAAAATTTATGATATATAAATCATACTATTCATAAGAACTGATCTATATGCATTTAACATTTAATATAGTACAATTGATACGAAAAAAAGATTCAAAGATATACAATAAAAGGTTGTTATATACATATAACTACTTGATTCAGAGACATACCCCTATAATCACCTGTAAATAATATCATATCACCAATAGCTTACACTTGTAGTTAAAACTATGTATATAACTAACCCATGTCTGACACTTTCCATTGTCTACCTTGGACTACTTTTAAATGCACTTGGCAAAACCGAGTAAAAACATTCATTGTCTGGTCTCGTTCTAAATCAGAGAGATCTACATTTAGTCACTATATAAATATACACAATGCACAGTTAACGGGCAGACAGACAACTAATTACTGGACTTACCGAGTACTGAAATAGCACTTCCGCATCAGGCACCTGTCTCTCTGATCTGAGCTGTGAATTGGATAATAAATAATGCTTCGGACACTTGATGTCATATAATAGACATGAGATACGAAATACTATACATTTAGATACTATACTATAATGCATAAATGGATGCCTAGACAATTGGCCGCAATTACCATTTGGTCTAATTGCAGCTTACGAGCACACAGTTTTCAGGGGCTTTAAGTTTTCTCTCATCATTAGGAAAATTGCATAGTCAAATGAATGCAGATAGAATTTTCATTAGCACAACCTTCGTTTCCCCTAAGAGCGACGTAAAACTAACCAAAAATTTTAGCCTTCCTTCATATAATAATTTATGCCCGAAATACGCCTAAAAGTGTGCTGTATAATTTGCCAGCCAAAGTAACCGAAAGCAACTTTGATGCTGCTGTAAAGTTTTCTGCGGCTAATCACTTGTTAAGTTATTTGTTAAGGCATGCACGGGATGCTCCAAAGCGGGGAAAAGGGGCTGATGTTGCTTGGGGGCAGCGCCAAGTATTTGTGGCATGTTTTGTTGTATGCTTTTGGAGCCTATCCATTGATTCGGGGACCAAATATGCTCAACTTATTTGCATTTTCCACAAGTTTCCTGCAAATTGGCTATGCATAATAAAATGGCAACAATTTGTAATTTATAATAACTAATTAGTGAGTGGGCGGAGCTGGAAAACAAAGCGTCAATTTATAGACAAAGAGATATTAAGTTATGTAACCCTATGTAAGCTGAAATACTTGTATTATGGATAATACACATAACTATAGGTTATATGCTTTAATCATTGATAGTGTTAAGCCCACAAAGAGTTCCTTTCCTTGATTTATTAGCTTATCCCATGGAAAACCTATGAGGTTTATTACTAGATTCTAATAATATTTTATAGATAGACAGAGGAACTGGTAAATTATATGTAAGCCAGAGTTTTAAACCTTTCTTGTTTGCTGAATAATTGAAAATTATAGAAAATAACTAAATGAATATACTAGGAAGAGAGATTTATGGTCATTAATCATTCCACTAAATTTGATTGAACTTAAAATATATAATATATATAACACATGTTAAGTTAGCAGTCAATTATATTGGTTAGATAAACTGCAGTCATATTTCAAGTATCTGTCATTACAACAGTTACAGTTAAATCCTAGAACTAAAGCAGAGCTAACACTACTTAACTAAATTGACAATTGTTGACTGACAACGAAAAAACAACTAATAAATTAAAAACAAGTACTTCAAATTGGTTACACGCTTACAAGATAATGCAAAGCCAAGTTAAATAAACAAGTTTGATTCATTACAATCACAATATGTTGTCTCGCGTGCTACAAACATAAAAAATATCAATTAATATAAATTATTAAATTATTTAGTTTATTTTTAAGGGGCTTATAAAAAGCTGTCTACGGCATGTAAAATTCATTAGCACTTGAGAATTTTTGGGTTGGGCCTCCACAATCAAATTTTAGCTGCTTTTAAATATATATAATGTTGCTAAACAAATTAATTAGTGAGACAAGAAAAAAGGCGTTACTACCAATAAAATTTCAATTAGCAATTCCAAAAGTTAATTCATTTTTATTTCTTTCTTTTTTTTAAAGAAATCCCCTGCTAAGCATCGAAGTAGACATTGAGGTGTCTAAAAGTTGAATGGATTGAATAATTTATGAATGGAATTACTTTGATATATAGTATATGAAATAGAATAGGTCTATAGTTAATACAAGTAGGCCTAAAAGTTGCGAGATTCATTAGAAAAGTTCTTACCAGTCTTGAGAGTTTCATCATGATATAATGGTTTAATATATAAATTGATATTTAGTTTGCAAATATTTAAAAAATATATATAAATACATACGAGTCTCCTTAAGATATCTGTACGCAGTTTCAATCCGATTGAGTTATCATAGAAAACATTAAATATATAATACTATACTTTAAATTTACTAAACCCTTTTATTAGCACACTCGCCCAGAAAATTACCGGACACCCTCCAAATAATTCGTAATGTCTGTCATTAAACTGATTTAATTATATGCAATTTTCAATTTCTATTACAATTTCTATTAATTGTGTTGTTTTTTTTTATCATTCCACTTTTTTTTTGTATTTTTATTTAATCATGTTTTTGTTGTTGTTGTTGCTGTTTTTGTCATGCATCATGACATATTATTAATAAACATTATTTGCATTTGACAAAAGAAATACCACAAAATGCGAATAAAGAATGGGTTTTTCATTTATCAAAGCAAACAGCAAAACATACGGCAAATAATTTCCGGCAAAATATTGAAATTGGTAATCTGAACGGATAGACCAGACAGACAGACAGACAGACTGACAGAACGACAGCTCGTGGCCCGTGGCCCCTTTCCAAATTGACAATTAATGCCATAAATTTAACTTTTTCATTTGGTTAGCAAATATAATCGTACAATGCAATTATTTAATACATTTACGTAGAAGCTCAATTATTTGCAATTGTCTTTTGGTTAATTGCTAATTTTAAAAGTGTGGGAAAGAAATCTATATAAAGCTCATCATAGTTATATCTTATATGCATGTAAAGGGGGTTATCTGTGCTATAAGAACTGAACTATCTCTCTTTAAAGTTATAGAACTTAATCTTGGTACTAAGCATAATTGAATTTTAATACTTCTGCAAATACCTTAAATATTGGTTATACATCTGTTTTGTACGAACTTAGCGCTGTTTTAACTTACAATTTGTAAGAGCTGTTTTAGTTAGATTAATTTAATATATAAGCTTATTTTTAACGCTCATAAAACTTGTAATTATACCAGATAGTTAACCTGTTCTATCTGTTCTTTTTGTCAAATTTTAGATATAGTAGTAAAGTCTCTGCAGGGTATTAAAACATCGTCAATCCACAGTTAATTGTACTCTCTTGTTAATGTATTTCTTTATTTTACAGCCAACAAATTGCTTAGCTAAACTAAGATTAGTTTTCCGTACACCTGATAACCTTAACCCGTTTACCTTGGATCGTGGCAACTAATGAGTAGCACTTACAGAAATCGCAACGTATTTTACATGCAAATGGAACCCCCTTCGACTTGAATTTACAAACTGCAACTATAACTTGTATTCCCCTATTAATGCCAAGACATGAATTTATGGTTAGATGATCTCTAAATGAATTCATAAATAATTTTACATATAAAATAAAATGATCTGTCATTAGGCACGTCTTATTATAGAATATTTCTTTATGATGAGCCATGGGAATTCCCTTATCTAATCCACATACTCGTTGTTTTGCAATTTATGAGTCAATGAAATGTTGTGTGAAATGTTAAGGGTTCACATAAGGGTTCATGCGATATAATGTTTTGTTCACATTTAAGCACGTTGCTTTATTCCTATAATATTGTATGTAAATTAGTTTTTGAAACAAAACAATAAGCAAAACGCGTTAACGTGTTTTTATATGTAGGCGATGACAAGTTGTAGACAAATAATGATAGATTGTCTAGTGATAAGTCGGATGAATCATTCATAGATCTTGGTAGTTATTCTATTCAACTAGTTGTTAGTTATTTTACGATAATGAATACTATCGACAAGACATTATCTTCTTAATAGAACTTAATCGATTATATCGACTATATTGAATTTCCATGTAAGCCCGCTTTGTAATTTTGAATATAAGAACTTTTGTTAATATAAAACTGTAATATTTGCATAAACCCGTTGTTAACTCCGTTTATGGTATTGTATAAGCCTGCAAATGTAAATGCTAACGTTATCTGCATTTTTATTATACCCTTTAGTCATAAAACTTACACAAAAAAACAAAAATTACAAAGTTGGTTCAATTTATGAAACTTTAAAAAGAGGGCATATGCATTCTCAAAAGAAAGATAACTCTGCAGACATCTTTATAGAACAAGAAAGATAGATAAGTTAGTAGGGAAACTACAAGCAGTTGCTTAAGCATCTACAGGGTAACTGCTAGTCGTGCACTTTCTTTAAGCTCACTCTATTTGCATTTACTTTACTTACGCATCTGTACAACTCTTCACTTTATATATATATATATGTAATTTCGGGTTTTGCCTTTGTTTCAACTTTTAACAAGACGCGAGAAATGAAACCGCCTAAAGTGTGTGTGTAAAAATGTTTATGAACGTGAATGTTAAATAAATTTAAATTAAGCTAATCACATTGAGTGTTTCCTTTTTCCAGTTGCGGATCTTAAGTGATTTTCAGGTATAAAATAAAACTGCCAAATAATTTGTGAAAATATTTAATGCTAAGTTGTCAACGAGTGTATAACGTGGAACGTGAGAAAATTAATAAAATAAAGTAAAAAAGAAAATTAAAAATAAATAGTGTATAAACCCAAGCAGAGGCAAAAACAACAGCTTGGTAAATATAAAATAATATATAAATTAAATTAATCGAAACAGTTTATTTGTCGATTCGTGCGATCTTTTATTGCCATTGCCTCACCTGTTTTACATGTTTTGCTTTTGTACCACTTTCTTTTCTCTGTTTTTATTTTGGTTTTTATTATTTGTTTTTTACTGTTTGTTTTATTCCGTTTACGCTTTTTGGCAATGTTAATGAGCCAGTTTTTTAATAACATTAATGACATCATTTTGGCCTGTTTATGGGCAAAACGTTTGTTCGTTCTCCATTCTCCATTCGCCACTTGGGGCCATCGCGTGTTTATATTTAATGTTTACGGAAATATAGTTTTATATACATTTTGCTGTTGTTCGAGTGAGTTGAATTGAATTGAAGGCCTGTCTGTGAAGCTTAGAAAAGATCATTATATACCCTGTAATTAGAGAAAGGGTGCAAACAGATGAGTTGCAACGGTAGAAACAGTATAACTAATTAAGATAGATTTCTATCTATTCCCAACATTTCAAAGGAAATGCTTATGGTTTATTTTGAAAGCAGGGTATTTTTTAGTTGACCATTTAGCTTTGTTTTTTCTTCCCCCTATCTAATGAGCGGTACTCAATGTTTTTGTCTAATGGTGTTACATTTAAGAGCATTTCAGTTGAAGTACTCGTTCACCTGTTCTATTCTATTCTCTATTTATGGCTCCACTCGCCGGGCAACCAGTTTTGTGATTTATGTGACGAGTAGTACTTCGAGCTTACTCTATCAGTTTTGTGCTGATAACTTTAAAATGAGAATGTCATTGAGAGCGTCACATGACAACAACTCTTGAGCAGGTCCAAAATACTCGTTAGCAATGATTACAATAATCTAATAAATTATCTGCACAAGATTAAGTATGATTTTGATTTGATACTTAAAATGTATAAAATGTATTTCATCAGTAATTTAGCTATAGATTCTTATCTATAGCACTTTTCCACGTATTTGAAGAACAACTCATTCAATAATATCACCTCAAATGCCTATATAAATAGTAAAAAAAAACCTGATGAGCTTCGTCTGCTGATAATAATAATAATGGGTCTTTAAACTTGATGCCGTGGGAAGCATTTTATTAGACTCGCTTTAGAAATACTTTATGATTGCAGTTAAAGACTTTACAAAGTAGTCTGCGGACACAATGTAAATGAAGATAATAATGTCAAGGAGTTTTATAGGAGTTACAAAGTGAATTGTAGTAGATTGATCTGATTGTTGACTATACAAGTATAATTGTACATTAGTATTTTGAATATTTAAATTCCCACGATCAATAAATAGACGATCATCTCTAGAAAAGGTGTAAAATATATTTCCATATGTATTAGAATACAAGAAATATCTAAATTCATACTTACTACTTATTAGTATGTGTAATATATGTGGGTTAGTGTATTCCTGTGTACATCAATCCCTGTGTGCATCTATCCCTAGACAACAACAAAGAGCGAAGACAACAACCACGAACAATGTTAAACACAACGAGCAAAGACAACATCAACGAGTTAAGGCAACGAAGACGAATTCACTCTCAGTCGAATTCACTCTCAGGCGAATTCGCCTGACTATAACCGAGCGGCCAAATTAGATCAGAGACCGACAAGCCGAAGGGAGTGCAAGTTTGTGAGAACTTCAGCTCAAACGACGAAAGCTTGCTAAGTTTCTATTCTATTGCTACTTTTATTTTACTCAATTAAGTATATAATAAACCATACATATACATATATGAGTATTATCCACCCAAGATATAGATATATCAGCGAATAATAATAGAATTTGTTATATTCTTGTTATATTCTGCAACAATTTGTTAATGTTGTTGGTTTATTAACACGATCACATTTTGTAAACCTCATAAAAGTTAATACTCATAATTAAAGAAAATATATACTCTTTAATACTACAAGTGGAGTAGAAGTACAAGCACAAAATTCTGTAAATTTAGCAAAAATATGCAAAGTCTTAAGTTTATTACTATTTATTTCGCACACATATTCAGTGAATTTTTTTTCTGTCTAATTTTTTCTAATATACTAAATTATATTGGGGCAATGCTCCGCTGCCTTTTTATATTCCAGGCTTAAAAACATTTTTCATAATTAACTCGCTTGAGTAACCCGCTGTAAGCTGCCTTTGACTTTTTTGCAGTTGGCAGGCAAATGTCAAGAAGGGTGTACCCAACCCCCTCCCCCACCCGTTTTTCAGAGTCATAGGCAGTAAAGCTACCCCCATTTAATAAACCCGTTTCCCCCCCGTTTTCGGTGTTTAAATAAATGCAACCGCATGCGGTGCTTCAAAGTCACAAACAATTTGCAAGCCACACTGAGCACTCAACAAGCCGCATTAAAATACAACCCATTGTTATACGATACAAATACTACCGACTCGACTGGGCCCACCATAGATGCTCAACGAACGAATCTGACAGGCAGCGGCAGTTCATTACAATTTCGTTATTTTTAATGGAAAATTGTTAATAATGTAAATGTCGCCAAAGTAGCAGCAGCAACAACAACTATTTGTTATGAGACTCTTGAAAACTTTCGAAAAAAAAAACAAACGAAATGCCAAAACCAAAACGAAAAGTAAAAGAAACGCTAAAAAGTACTCGTAGATATTGTATGGATGTTTCAACAATCGGGAGTTCAGTGACTCCATTTTTTTAAATACCAAAGAGTTGTTTTATTCAAAAATTATAAGTAGACGGTAATGAGAATGTCAATTTTTTAACATAACTTTGTCTAATGATATCACAAGTCGCACTTACAGCATGAAATTATCACAGTTTTAGTATTCTTATATATTTTCCCACTTTTTTTTAATACTTTACAGCTTAGTACACAGTTTAAATGTACAAGTTTAAGGAGTATAATAAATACGTTTTCTATATTTAGTATGCAAATATGTCTACGGATTCAACTTTCAACACCTTTTAGCTTTACTTTAGATCAAGTAGTAAAATAAGTAATCATAGTATAAGAATAATATAGCTAAATAAATTAAATGCGAGCTCCCGAATTGTAGATCAGTTGCAGTAGAAGATGTAATAGAATTTATTTAAAAGATTTCGTAGTCAAAATATACTATGTAGCAAAATACAGAATAAGATAAATTATTTTAGGCATATATTTTGCTTAACACCTTTCAGTATTCTTATCATAACTCAACGTTAAATACCTCGAATAATACCTCAATTTAAAACCCCCCGCAATAACTGTAAACACATTTTAATCGTCTGAACTATATGCTATGCAAGTTATATGATCTAGAATTCTCGTCACGAGCCTCTCGTGCCTAAAGTCGGTAAATATTTGATAGAAAAAAAAATATCATAAATTATATATGCCTACAGAGAAGTACCAGTAAGGGGGATTTCTATTTCACTTTATAATATTTGACATAGATATACTTATTTCTAAAATCATGAATTTCTATAAGTATTAACAGATATTCTTAAAAGCCTTAAAGCCCCCCTTTAAAGTCAAAAAGAGACGCCTCTGTAGGTCTTTATAAGTCAAGGGAAAGAAAGTACTTCAGACTTTATCTAAAACAAGACCTGTGCAAATGTCTTTGCATTCCGTTTATCAACTTAGACATATGGCCAGATAATGCCGCGGTCTAGGCACAGTTCAAGATAATAAAAGAGAAAAATAATACAAAATAAAATAAAACCTTAACGAATCAGTTATCAAGTCGTCGACACAGCATGGAAATTATGTTCGACTCAGTTGAAAATCGTCATAATGTGCAATTATCTCTTATCTCTCAGAAAGTCTGGCAAATGTTTCATAGATGAATGGTTGCCTTTACCTACTTTAATTGCAATGGTTATTAAGGGAATCAACTTTTATGGCCCACACAGGCCGACTTTGCACTTGCCAAATGCGTGTTTCACCAGACTTTGGGGTTCGGAGCAGACGATTATACTTATACTAGATGTTTGTCAAGATGAAGCACCATTTTGCGCATTCAGGAAGCCATATAACCCGATCTAAGTATATACGAGTACTGGCTCGTACTCTACTTATTTCATATAGAATTTTAATGACATCCAGCTTATATATGTATTATAGAAACATTTATTGGGGGGATCATAAAATATTTGAAATATGTGAAAGAAAAGTGATTATTTATGGCTTTATTGAACTAAACCTAATCACCGGGGTCTAGTAAGAGTTTATTTTTGAAACCTTATTCCTACTAAGTATAAAATCCGTAATAGGCTTATAAAGCGAATATTATTGATCAGCTTTAGACGATTGTAAAGAGATTTTTAATTGATTTTAAAGAGAAAAGGTATAGACATTTTATTCATATACAAATAGCTTAAATTAATTTCAAATGAATATTGGTAGCATTTTTAATTAAAATATTTTATTATTTTCAATAGATTTTGTTAGAAAAGTAACTTAAAAATTAACATGGAAAGTTGAATGAAATTTCCAATGAGCTCTTGAATTAAACAGCTACATGTTGGCAATTAGATAATTTAGTTGATACTTTAGCCTCAGTAACAGGGAATTTCCAATTGATTATGTAAATGGAGAACCTGCGAGAACAACAGATTATATGTGATTCTATTATTTAAAACTGTTCAATGCATTTATATATACGTTAAATACTTAGCTGAAAATATATGTATAAACAGCTGAATTAAAGGTTATTATTGTCATTATTATTGTACATATTTTTATCTGATGATCATTATACATATTTGGCAGAACAGTTTATTTGTACTCCATTTCTATAGGTTTATTTTAGGAAAAAACATAAATCAACCTGTAAACCATAAATGAAATGGAATTGAGACTCGTATTGTGATAGATATGATATCTTTCGAAATACATATGTACATATAACTACGATATATTTATTTGTGACACATATATTGTGATTGGTACGTCAACTATATTTATCTAAGGCATTTAAGCGTAATATATAACGACAATAGTTCAACTGTAAAGGTGTCAAAATAATATATATATATATATTTATACTTATATGCGGAAAGCGTCAGAAATCCACCAAAATATTGGCTCAAATAAAAAGTTGACAACCAATTGTATAAATATTTGCAAATAATTGAAAAAATTAATTAGGCTCAATTCAATTAGCAGTCAATTTAGATATATACCTTTTAGATAAGTTGGCTCTCTGTGACGTCCCTGGCTTACTTAATGCTTCATGACGTCAAATAATCTCGTCGTCGAAACTGTGAATTGAATCCGTAATGGAGCTCTAATAAAATTTCAAGCATGGATTGCGCTATAAAAGTGATTGAATTGGATTGGATGAGATTGTGTTGGGTTCTCAATTTCAACTGGGCCTGTTGCATGTTGTGATTCGATAAATATAGCTTGCTTTAGCAATCTTTTACACGTTTGTCCACTATTCACTATTCAGTTGGTTTTTTCTACTCTATTCCATTTGGCGTTCTGTATTCGAGAAGTTTTCAAAACATACACGACAAGTCATTGATCTTGCTCGAGGTCTGTTGCCTGAACTTTGGAGTCCATTTTAAAGGCATCTAGTTGGTCAAGTTGATGCTAATGCTGATTTGCAGCTATTTAAATTTCGGTTTTCAAAATTCGATTGCCAATTTTGCCATAAGAGTCTAGAGTTGTTTATGTGCTGCCAAAATGCTGGTAATGGAAAATTTGCTGGGTTCGCCTCAAATCTCGTTATTCGGCACTTGTGAGGCATCTTAATGAATTGTATCATGTGTAATTTACTGTAGACACACGTATAGAGTGAATTTCCCTTTTGCCATGAAGCTTTGTGTTGAGTTTACTAGTTTTTATAGTTTATAAAGAGCTCTACTTTTGTTTTCTATGTCTTCTGTAAAAAAATATTGGTATTTTCCTAATATTAATCTCCACTTAAATGCACACAAGCTTTCAAAAACTTCTTCTGTTATAAAGATACAAATATTGCTATTGTCTTACAGATCATTTACCTTTTCTTCAAAGTAAGAGCGCTTCGCATAGTACACAATTCAAATCACAGATACATTCGTATCTTATGTAATCTTTGCATATTAAAACGTATCTTTTCTAGCTTTTTTTTCTGTAACGATCTTTGCGGCGACTTCCAGCTATCTAAAACTGTAACTGTGTCAAGGTTAAGCCATAGGCTGTTTGTAAGTCGACTTCATTAAAAGTTACATGGGAGTATAATGGCTCGATTCTATCACTTGACTTATGTTTTGTTGACATTTTAATGACATTTTTACAACTATAAACTTGTTGTGTCTGTTGGATTTGTTGCCGTCGAGGGTTGGGATCAGTAAACCTCGACGAACGTGTCTGAATGTGTTTTTGGCGCTTATCATGAAACCCACACATCGCGGGCAACAAGTGGAAAAGCGGGCTGTAAATGTGTTTAACAATCTGTTAACGTTATTTCTGATATGCGGCCCAAAAGCTGCAAGACTAATCAATGGCACGAGCGCCATACGAAAGTGAAGAGCCATAAAAAAATAACTAGCAAAGCGATCTGTAGCATGACTATGAAATACCCTGTGATTGCTGGAAAACGTTGAGAAAAGAGTAAAGACAGTTATCAGTCGAATGTTAATATTTAATATGTATCTATAAGCAAAACGAACTAAGAAAAGTTGAGGTAGATTTAAAGCACAATATTTGCGGGATAAATATTGAGAAAGAAACTTTAAATGAATGATACCTATTTGTATTTTCAGTCTACAGATTGATTTGACTTTAGTAAAAAACTGTAAAAACTTTATTCTTGTTTATTTGTTAATTTATTAACTTAAACTTATTTAGTAAACACCTTTCGATTAACTTTCCAACCATCATAACCGTTTAACCGTCACAAATACGAAGTTTGCGCCGAAAAAAGTTAATCGTTGTGACGTCAGAGTTCGCCATATTAGCCATGTTTAATCTGTTTAACTTATCTCTCTCAGCCAGTCGGGTTCAACAAATTGTTACAAGTCTATTAGAAGAATACAAATCTAGTACAAATTCCCCCGACAAAAAATCGGTTATAACCGGAAATCGAGCGTTGGAAAATGCTACAACACACAGTGTTGTTATCGTTGTCGTCTGTTCGCTTTCGTTAAGAAAAAGTTGTTAACAAATTTGCTGTTGTTGTTACTGCTATTGTTGCTGTTGTTACTGCTGTTGTTGTTGCTGTTATTATTATTATTATTACTGGCCGGCGGCCAGGCAAAAGCTTTAAGCGTTTCAACGCCAACGCCGCACGATCAGAACGACTTTGTAGCGCGTCGCGCGCGGTCGTTGAATTTGTGTTAACTCTAAAGTTTCGATACGTATTTTTGGCCGTAAAGCGTTACCAGCTCTTACTGGATCACCATTAGTTGGTTGTTATTTTGTGCTTAAAGTGGAACACTTGCAAAAGAAAAAGAAAAAGTATGTGAATAAAGCAATGAATATCCTTTTGGGAATGTAGAATAAACAGTGAAAAGTACTCAGTGTGGACTAATGAAAATGAAATAAATTTAAGAATTTATAAAAATATTTAAGCAAATAAATAATTAAATACTCAAGTAAACTTACTTATGAAACCTTTACTGCCGTTTATCATCATATAATTGTGCAATTTACAAGCTGCAAATGCGGTTGGAGTTCAACGTGTGCTTTTATCACAAGAACACTTTGAAGAAGCAAAAAAAAATAATAATAAAACATATAATGTAGAAAAAAAAGTGTGACAGAGATACCAACTAGCTGACTCTGAGATACGTGTACCAGAAAAAAAACTTCAATCTTTATTTTTATTCGTAATGAAAAATGTTCTGTTATTCCTTTAGACAACAAGTGATCGTAATTAAATTTTGTGTTTTAATTGTAGAAAAGAAGTGAGAAAGAGAGTATGTGATTTTTTAGTAGTATTAGAACAAGTGCAAAAGTAACTGAGATATTTTGTACAGAGTTTACAGAGTTTATATTTCTCCCTTAGTATTTTGAATAACTCCAAAGTTTATTGGATTGAAATTTCTTGTCAATAAAATTAAATTGTTTTCTCAAATTTTTGGCGAGTTTAGAAATTAATGTAAAGCATTTACAACAAGTTATTGTACTCTTTTTAACAGGGTATTAGGCACAACTGAAGACGCATGAGTTGCATGTTAAATTCCCAACAAAACAGTATAAATTATTTGGCTAAAACTAGTTTCACTTTGTTCTTGACCTATTACGTTTAGATCTGGAATAGATTTATGGAACTAGTCAATTTTAATGGATGAGATCATATAAATATATATATATATATATATATATTAATTTTCGAGAGTGTTTATCACTGCACTTGAAATAATGTAGTTAAAAGTAGAAACATTATCTGAGTTCGATTAGAGGTAAAGTGAAAGTACTTCAAGATTTCCTTGACAGTTCTCGTATCAAGTTAAATCATAAGATTTAATGGTAAAAATCATATAATTCCTTTACGTAGTAGTAGCTGATTGATTTACTTCCTCAAGCAGCTGTTATACTAATATAAGGGGTCTATACACCTGCAAAACAGTTGTTTATGGACTTAGCCTTGTGCCTTGGCACGTGTTTAGCATATATAATAAATAAAAAACTGTTGAAATATATTCACAATTTACAATCGTTCGCTGGATCTATTAAAATTTGTATGCTTCACATAGTAGTACTAGCAAATTTGACCTATAAAATTAAATTATAATTAGACAAGTGTGGCCTCGGCAATGAGTTGCGTGGGAAAAGCGAAGTAGATGATGAGATACTTAATGGAACAGGTCTGTCTTATAGACACAGTCAGGCACATGGAATGACTCTGCATTGAAGTGAAATTATGCTTGGTATATTTGTTTTTGATATACTACGCTTATCAGTTTGCCCATGAAAGATTATCGCATGTTTTTACGTTATTTATTCAACATTTGAACATGCTCGACACTTTTATATTCGCATAAATCCAAAATCCACGTAATTACATCAACTTCAAGTGGATAAGAACAAATGCTAAGGGCTAATCCGAACAAACGACAATAAATAATTGATTAGATACTAGTTGAAACGGGGCGCGTGCTGCCTTTGAGTCCCCAGACTTATCAATATGGAGTTGAGTTGTTGGGTTATTGGGGTGCTATCAAAATGTCTAAGACATGACGAAGTGCCGTTAACAATTTAGTCGCTACTTTTGCAACAATTTTATATATCAATTTATTACCCCTTGACGTCGATCGTAAATACTTACTTAGTAGTTAGTTGTAGCTTGACTAATTGCCAGTTTATTCTTTCCGATGAATAAGAGGCAATTGCTTTTATATGGCGCCTGAACATATGAATAATACAACTGATAGTGGACATGGGAACAAAGTGGACATGGGAAAGAAAGAAATAATCGGATACACAAGAAATAAGAAAAGTGAGAGGCAGTAAATCTTATTGGAGGGAAAGAAAAAGATAGAAAATTGATAATGTGGAGTTTTGAAGCTTAAATCGAAGCATATTAATTAACAATATTTATGCATATATGCAAATCTATTTGCATATCATTTTATTTGATCAAAAACATTTGCCGATTAAAATAAAATCAAATTAAATTTGACACAGATTATCTAATTATAAGAAAAATAAACATTATACATCAAATCAAATTATTTTTAATATGTGTGTTGCACAAACTTTTGACTCTGAGCTTAATCTAATTTTTTGTGCTTTTAATAATTTCATTATTTGACAAAATATTAAATTTTTAATTGCAGTAAAGACAATTTATTTTAGTATAATTATATCTTTAACAAATGCATACAATTAATTCTAACCTCTTTATATGTGATAGTTCAATTTGGCAATTTTTTAAATTATGCAGCTATATAAAATATTAATTCAATTGCGATTTTAATATTCTCGAAAATACTATAACAAATCTGCCGTATGATTAAATCGGAGTGCTGCAATTCAGTTTTGTAAACCGGTTTCAAGTTCTATAGAAATTCATTTGTTTAAAACAACAAATATATATATTTATTAATACATATACTATACTAAATAATCATATATGCTTGTTTCAGCTGTATTTTGTTAATATAAAGTTAATGACTTATTTTATTTATAGAAGTAATTGTTGTTTGCGGTTAAAAATAAATGGACGACAGTCTAAGCAAATGTGCAACAAGATTATAATAATAATTAATATAGAATGCATAAATGAAAATACAATAAAAATACCATAAAATACTAGGTAGTTAAGCAATAAATTCTTAGAACTAATTCTACATACATATAAACTTTAACCGTTTCGAATCGAACATATAAAATTGTATACCTTAACTAACTCGAAGTTTGAAAGGTCGATGTGTGTGTATCTTTGTTATTTCAGCCGTGTTTGGCATGACAAATAACTTGTTGCGATATAGTAAAATTAAACTTGAAGCTCGATCGCCGTCACAGGTTAAAAACAGTAGCTGCCTTGAGCTTATCAACAGTCACTTGTATTGGAGGGCTTTGAGGGAATGCGATAAGATATGCAACAGCTTGTAACTATCAACATGACCTGGACAATAGTATATGTCGTAGTATAGCTAAGCCTTTAAAAATAACTATAATGAGTCGGCTTCAAGCATATTGGAACTCTTGAAAGCTTAGTAAATAAAGATAATATCGTTAATCATTTATAATATATTTAAAATATATAGATATAATAAAATTAGAGAATTATAATAGAAAGTTATTAAAAAAGATACTCCTTTGAGTTATAAAATATGATATCTCGGAATATATTAATGGAAACTATTATTACCGAACATAAAAGAGGAGAATTAAAGTATACAAAGTAGTAAACAAACCGTTCTCCTCCCTCTTCTTTAATAACGCTTAAAATTAATCAATTGGTTATTATCCTATTTGCAGATATGTCGAAATTTTGGAATGCTCTGACACGTCGTAAAACGGACGATGTCCACGAGGCGGAATCGAAGCTGGCCCGTGTGCTCAACCTGTTCGATCTGACGGCCTTGGGAGTGGGCAGCACATTGGGTCTGGGGGTCTATGTGTTGGCCGGTCAGGTGGCCTATAATATAGCCGGTCCAGCTGTTACCATCTCCTTTCTGATTGCTGCCATCGCCTCGGCATTTGCGGGCATTTGTTATGCGGAATTTGCGGCACGTGTGCCCAAAGCGGGAAGTGCATATGTTTACAGTTATGTGACCATTGGCGAATTTGTGGCTTTTACCATTGGCTGGAATTTGATCTTGGAGTATGTGATTGGAACGGCGTCGGTGGCACGTGGTTTAAGTGGTTACTTTGACTCGTTGATTGATAACAACATGTCAAAGGCGCTAAATGAAACGATGCCAATAAAGGTTAGCTTCCTTGGGGATTATCCGGATTTCCTATCCTTTGGCATGATTCTGCTGCTGGCAGGAATATTGGCCTTTGGCGCCAAGGAGTCCAGTTTCTTGAACAACATTTTTACCAGCGTGAATTTGGTAACAATTGGCATTGTCCTGGTTGCTGGCGGCATGAATGGTGAGTTTCCAATGATTTTTCAATAATAGAGTTGCACAACAATTGATTGTTTTAGCAAATTCCAGAACCACACTGTCGATATTAGGGAAATTAGTAAAGAAACAGTTGTCTTCCCTTTGATTAAAGTATACTTTTATTATTGATTTAAATATTTATATATAAACTTGATAGTGTCAAAGAATAATTGATTGTGAGCAATATATTTTAATTATCAATAACTCAACTCTTTCTTCTTCTATCTACCTTTATAGCCAATGTAGAGAACTGGCGTCTGCCTGAGAGTGCGGTTCCTGAGGGAGCTGGAAAAGGTGGATTCATGCCCTTTGGCATTGCTGGCGTGATGGCTGGCGCTGCCAAATGTTTCTATGGTTTTGTGGGCTTCGATTGCATTGCGACGACGGGAGAGGAGGCCATTAATCCCAAGAGGAACATTCCATTGGCCATTGTCGTGTCGCTGATCATCATTTTCTTGGCCTACTTTGGTGTTTCCACGGTGTTGACCATGATGCTGCCGTATTACCTGCAGGATCCAGATGCACCCTTTCCCAAAGCATTCGATGCCGTCGAATGGTATACGATCAAATGGATTGTGACGATTGGAGCTGTATTTGCTCTGTGCACAAGTCTGTTGGGAGCTATGTTCCCATTGCCACGCATCCTCTACGCCATGGGCAATGATGGCATTCTCTTCAAGAAACTGTCCACAGTGCATCCATATACGAAAACCCCACTCTTGGCCACGATTGTTTCCGGCATCTTTGCTGCGATTATGGCCATGTTGTTCAATCTGGATCAATTGGTCGATATGATGTCCATTGGTACATTGTTGGCCTACACGATTGTGGCCATTTGTGTGCTCGTATTGCGTTATCAGGATGAGAAGATGACCAAACTGGTCTCAGTGCGTGCACCCAATGTCTTCCGTCAACTCTTCTGCAACTCGTACCGTGAACCCAATACAATGACATCGGCTATTACCAAAATTGGCATAGTTGTCTTTGCCGTCTTCAGTCTCATCTGGTGCATCTTCATGAAGGTCTTCGAAATTGAGGCAACTGGTGGCATTATCGCTTTGAGCCTTGTCGGGCTGCTGCTCGTCGTAATCTGTGTTGTGATTGGCCTGCAACCTGTGTCAACTGTCGAGTTAACCTTTAAAGTGCCGCTGGTGCCCTTTGTGCCCTGCCTGAGTGTCTTTGTCAATTTGTACCTGATGTTCCAGCTGGACTTGTTCACCTGGATACGTTTCCTCATCTGGATTGCCATCGGCTATTGCATATACTTCTCATATGGTATTCGCAACTCTGCACAAATTCAAAGGAATCGCAATCATGCCGAGGTCGCTGCAAATGCCATGCAAAATTCCGATTATCCGCAACAACACGAGAATCGCGCCTTTGAGCCCGATTGGAAGGTGGAAAATGGAAATGGCGTTAAGTCTCTGCCCCCACCAGACTATGAGTACTCCGAAAAACTTTAGAGTTGAGGCTGGAACTCGAAAAAAGTATTATAAGTTGCCTTGTAGAAATAAGCTTAGCTCACAAACGAAGAAACACATTCGATTAATGATTTATGAAAGGGATAACCCCCTTTTGGCGATTGTGTAAACTGGAACATTTCAAATGCCAGCCAGTTCTTTATCGTCTGTGAACTGAGCTTAAGTAATATTACACCACGTAATACCCCCCACTTATCATGCTAGTTATTTCATCTAGTTCTTGTATATTTTACTCGCTGACATTTTTATTTTGAGTTTAGCTGGCATGTGTTTGTGAGAGAGATGAATAGATTGCGCATAAAAATTAAATGATATTCTATATGTAGACAATCAGTTTCATATTCTGATATTGTTTATCTATGGATTCGTTATTTTTATGCGTCAGAAATTTAGACACACACGACTTATTAAGACCGCTCAATGCAGACTTTCATCTATTATTACATAATATTTTCATTTATTTTGTTTTTCATTTAAAAGACTCCTTATTATTGTTTCAATGTTTTTGCTGCCTTTTTAATTTTGTGTAAATAATGCCCCCAATTTTGTTGTGATATTTGTAAATATATGTATGCATATAGGGCTTTAATTATCACGTATATTTTCTATATATATATATATATGTCATTGTCACAATTCTTGTTGTCGTTATGTGAATGCAATTTGTATCATAATACTATTTTAGTTATGTCAATTGTACAATCCTAAGCTAGTTCAGTATTTAAGTTATTTAGCTGTTAAGTAAACAAAGAACAGAAACGAATTTGCCCCACTCCAAATAATTATTTGCGAAAATAAAATAAATGTTGTACATTAGACTTGTTGTTTTGACTTAATATAGAAAATCGTTAATAGATTACCCAAAGAATCTAAGTTTAAACCTTATCGAATCTGTTAACCCACATGATGTGAGGTAAGTCTAATCTTATCGTTTGGATTCACTTTGTTAGTCAACAATTGATTAAGCACGCTACTTTTAATAATTCTTCTAATTATTTTATATATCTCTCAAGTGGAGGGACAATATTTCTTAAAATGGAAGGTGTGGAATTTATAGTTAAATCATAGAAAGTCCTTGCACGATAGAAAACTTAATTGCTTGAAGGTTAAATCTTATCAACTACCCCACATGTTGTTGAAAGAAAAGCTCTTTATTTTTATCTAATCAAAAATGATTAAATAATCAATTAGATTATCGATTCCGATAGTGAAGTATTTCTATCGAATTCTATTGAAAGATTGCAGTATATTATAATACAGTTTAAGAAGAACACGTTCAACTTACTTTCACAAGGAAGTATTTAGTCTGGACAACGATTGTCGGGGAATAACATAATTTTCTAAAATTAAGCAGTCATAAGTTAAAACGCCGACCCGCTTTAACCAACATAAACATCTAATAATAAATTCTCTCAGTGCTGTAGGCTTTGACTCAGTTGGAGCTGTAGCATCAGTTTCAGCTCCAACTAGTTAGCTAACCAGCTTAGTTAAATGGCAAATAAGTTGCCCTTGCATTCCTCCTCGGCGCGCAAGCCAGGAAGTAAAACGCAGTAAAGTAAATAACAGAGGCAAGTCAAAAACTCAAACTCGAGCCAAAAAGCCAGACGAAAGTTGCAGGGATAGTGCAAACAAACACTCATACACATGCAGGCACACATACGTATATGCATATATCCATGTGAATTGAAGGAAAATGGTCAACATAGCGTCACAGAGAAAATAAAACTGTTTGGTGGGTCTTTCTTGTGGCACGTTTTTCACTTCTGTCTTCTTTTTTTTCTGCAGCATTAATTTATGCATTTTAAAAGGATATCAAACGCTTAAGCATCAAAGGAGCTCCACACCCACATATGCAATGCTCTACTGCGTTTTGTGCAGTGTATTGTAATAGGACTTTTTATTCCTTCTGTCTTTGTGTGTGCACATCTGCGGAAGGATTCTATTTTTCACACGCTGTCAATTAGCAATAAAAAGAGAATCTGCATTTTTTTTTTGGCAAGATTTAAGCATTTTTTTATTTCAACAGCTTTATTTTATTAAAAGACTGTAGTCAAGATATTTAAAAATAAAACGAATTTCTTTAGAGCTAGAGTATTTATTAAATTTCTAAGTATTCTCATATAAATTTTTAAATTTAAATAAATTATCTCTATTAAAAATTGTCTTAAGTAAAAGAAAATATTTACGGAATATTATATTATCCAAAAACAGCGTTAACTAAATAATTACACCATTTTTAATGTAGTTTAATTGCTATCTATTGTAAAATACTTACTTTTCCTAGTTTTTCACTACCAGAAATGCAATAAACTATCAAAGACCGCAAATTTCGAATGCTGGCCGTACGACTAACGTGACGTATGAGTAACGCAATTGGCGCTGCATCAAATAACAATGAGCACTTAAAAGTATGCAATGCAATTTGATTCACACGCGCCGTCAAATAAAATCTCCCGCCTACAAGTATGCAGCGCTAAAATGATTGCATTCAGCAGAGCATTTTCGAAATGCTCTAATTGATAGAATTGGAAATGTATTAAATCGAGTTAATCAATCAATGTATAAATAATAGAATGATACATAATTATTTGTATATTATCTGCACAATACCTTAAGAATTTAAGCATTAGTTTGTATATTAAACATGAATTCATTTTGTGTTAATATTTGAATTAAATGTAGACTAAAGTAATTTCATAAATTTATAATATACATATGTATATTTGTTACATTCCAGACTTTTACTTTGAAAATTAGAGTATTTGCATGCTTTTATGAGCCGTAAACCCCAATATCGCCGAAATGCGAAACCAAAACGTTTTAGAAGACCACACATACACACACACAGGCAACGAGAGAGGGAGCCAAATACAAATACAAACACACACACACAGAGAGACTGTAGCTGTAAATAAATAAACAATAATTTGAGCCGCGTTTATGCTTGTGTTTGTAAGCATAAAATGTAATGCAAACGGCACAGTGTGTGTGAGGATGAGAACGAGTGCAACAGAAGCAGCAACAGATTCGCAGGGAATAACTCAGCGCTCATTGCGCGTTGCGGTTTCATTTGTGAGTTTTAATTAAATACGTTTAAATATTTGTTATTTCCGACAGGCAGACAAACCAAACGACCAACAACAACAACAGCAGCAGCAGCACACAAATCCCAACAACACCGTGGAGAGCTACTACAACAAGAACAACGACAACAGCCACCTGGCAAATATTAGCGAAAAATTAGCAAAGTATTTTAAGCGCAACATGTTCGTCCTGTGGTTTTCAACATCAAATCCTCTGGCAGCACCCTTATGTGGTATCACTACCAATTCAAGGGAATGGTCAACGGGGCAGAAAGGGGAGAAAGAAGAGACTCATATCATTTTGTGCCTGCTCTCGTTGCGTGTGCATTTCATTTATTTATAAATAACGCATAATTAATTTAAAATGCGTGCGTGAAATTGTTGTTAAGTGCTTAATCCTGTAATATGCAACTGGACACACACGTTACCATAAATGAGACAGCAACAACAACAACAAGAAATACACTCACACAAAGCAGTGTCTTTATGTTCAATAGATTTATCATACAATTTGATGGAATTAGTGAGGATATGTAAAAGAAATGAATTACAAAGCCTGGGCAAATGCAAGCTTAGAGATTTCTGATACAATTTAAATAATTTAACAATTACAACATCAAATGTCCACTGTAATTTCATTATAAATTAGATATACATAAAGAAGAACGCAAGAAATCTCCTTATTTTCAAGTCCTTCTTATTTACATTCTTTATATTATATATTGCAACAATAAATGGTTAATTTATCACAATTAATCTACAACAATTACTTGTCCATCTGCTAAATAACTTCAATCTCAATCATCATTCATTCAATCGAATAAAAGAACCAAATTAAAACACACACCCTTTTGCACAGTTTACGATAATTGTTAAATACTCAACAACTAAACAACAAAAAATTGCTAATGATTCTAAATGCCACTTGCCACGCTCACAAATGCCACAAATACTTAATGGCATTTGGCGATATTTCGACCCAGATCCCGACCTCGAACTGGACCCGGAAACTGACCTCGTTAACCCGCTGCAAAAATTTGTCAAAGTCAAAAAGTTCGAAAATTTTACATGCGGTCAACAAAATCAAATTAACTTTTAGTGCGAATAAATTTTGTAACCACAAACTCGAAATAAGTTTTAAAAATTTAATTTTAAATAGAGAACAAAACTCGAAAGTGGACAAACCAAACGGAATGGGGGGAATGGGGAGATTGCATATTTGTATAATAGGCCGATCAGCATCAATTAAGAAAATAATCCGCGCATTATGTGAATAGTATATAAATATTATTTGACAACAGCCAGGCGGCAAAAACTGTCGTCGAGTGGTCAACAGGAAAGGGATAGAAATATATATAGAGAGAGAGCGGGTGAGGAAGAGGGAGATAGGTATGCTGTACTATTACGGTTTGGGGATTAAGAGACTATTATGCGAACATTTTCAACATATGCTAAACGAGCGGAAAAAAGACTCCTGAACCCTGTCATGTGGTTGTTTGTAATGATGATGATGATGCTGCTGATGAGTACAAGCGGATGTGAATGAGGATATATTTGGGAGTCAGTCGTGAATGCCGATGACAGGTATTACACGGCGTATACATGACATTTATGAACTGCAAGGACAGAAAACAAATGTGATTCGATAGTCAGGCTTACGGCAAGTGAAACAGCAAGATTTTTTGGATTAGCTGTAATACTAAGAGATAAATAACAGAATTATTTTAATAATTATAAAAATAATACACATATAAATATATTAAACATATTGATATTGACTGTGGAGTAAACAAGGTACAGGTATCGTTGATAGCTTTGTTATGCCTCTGTAATTAGAAAATATTAGACTTATCAACTTCTTTGAGAAGGGGAATGAAATAATATTCTTTCCAGAGATTGATAGATTGAAAAGCTTTAACAACGGTGTAGTTAGGGAAATACAACACTCCTTAAGGACACATCTAGGAATGTTGTCAGGCCCAGGAGAGAAAGACGATTTTAAAGGCTGAATAGAAGAGAAGAGGGAGTTAGTGGAAATATAAGCAGCAAATATATTGTTAGAGGATATAGTCTTATAAGGATAAGACAAGATAGAAACAATGATAATATTTATATAGTTACACAATACATATTATAACTATTCTACAAAACAATTATACTAAATATACTAGCATGTAAAAAATGCTATTGTTATTTAATAAAAACAAAGCATGAGATTGAATTATCTTTTACTTGTGCATCTTAACAAATGAATCATGACAATCATTTTATATACAAGGAGAAAAGCATCGTCATTTAAATACAATACATAAATTAACGTTTTGCCTTTGTATATTTATTAACATCACTCGAAGCTTTAAATTTCATTATTAAAACCATTTATCAACAATAAAAGTATTAACGATTTGCATTTAAATTTACACAATTGTCAATTTACGCATGATCATTAAAACGAATGCAAATTAAATATATATATATAATTGATGTTTGATTTATATAGCAGACAATATTGGCAATTAAAATTCTCATATATAAATATTAAATATGATAAAGTGTGTGAAACTCAAAGGAGAGTGGCAATAAAAGAAATATGGTCTCTATTTTCTGTGAATCAGAGATAGAACTGGTTATTAACTTGACCCACATCAAATGGGAATCATTGCTGATTACGACAGGATTTGATGGGGATTTGAAAATAGCAATGGGCACCGAATTTAGTTGAATAAATCAGAAATACTCTTTATAAGTATTTCATATTTTGTTTGCCTTGCCCCACATCTGTGTACAACTTTCCAATTAAGCCACAAACGTGTTGCACTTGCGCTCTCGGTGCACTAATTGAATTTTATGTGACTAAATACAAAAAATGTTGCAAATTCATATTTATTTACACACAACAGGCGGCTTACAAAATAAACAAAAAGCCAAAAACTATGCGTAAATATAAAATGCATTTCAGTGTTTTTGGCAAAGTGGCGCATTGAGGCATTTAACCAAATTCATCATACGCACTGTTGCACAGCTTGCACCTATGCTAAAATAACAACAACTTTACCATAAATTCGCATTTCGCATTTAGTATAAATCAATTTAACAGAGCATGAGACAGTTTGACGAGGGATGGGCTAGACGGACGAGGTCTGGAGAGGCAGCTATGTATTTTGATGACCATAATGAAAAGATCAAAAGGCCATCAAATGCACTCATGGACATTCCATATCAACAGTTTATGTGTGTGCAAATTAAAAACTAAAAACAATGGCAATTATAAATTGTTTTAAATATGTATAAACAACTGCAGCAAATTAATATGCAAAACTACTATAAAAATCTTTGAAAGAAATGCAATTATTTGTTTAAAGAATGTGTTAACTGTTTCCCTAAATAATTTAGAAAATTCTAAGAGAAATTTAAGCTACAAATAAACAAAGTTCTTTCGAAATTTTGACACAATTTAACAATTATAAAAGTAAACAAAAGAAAAAGCTTGTGAGGTAAGAAATGAAGTGAAAATGTTTTATAAAAGTGAATCTATCATCTGTAAAATCTATTTAAATTCTGGACAAATAAAAGAGAAAACTACTTTAATTTTTTAAAAAAGTAATTAAATGTAATATGACAAAAAAATTACAGAAAAAAGTCTAAGAAGAATCAAAATTTAAAATCGTTGTGACGTAATGCAAAAATCTATAGAAGACATAGAGCAAAATCGAGAGCTAATAATAAAGCGACCCTCAAACAGTAAACAACGTGCCCAAACAGTTTGCAGGGATAAACCATTTGACAGACCAATTAATTGTGCTTGTTGAATGCGCGAAAACTCAATTAGCTTGAAGTCCGCTCAACGAATTTGTCTGAGGAACGTCAAATGCCATCAATTTGGCCAACAATATTCACGACAATTAACAAATTAATTGCCTACTTTGAGGCGGCGCTTGAAGCCAACACACAAGCACACACACACACATAAACACACGGATGCAAGGGCTGGCTATGCTGGTAAGCAAATTCCCAATGGCATCTTAGTTTTATGGGCAACAAACAACAACAATAACAACAACGGAGCTGAACGCTAATGAAATTTCCAAGCTGAGCTGCCACAGTGGCCCAGGGAGTTCAGCTGCTGCCCGGTAGGTGGCGTATTTGCAAAGCTTTTAATATAATGACACATTATAATGGAAGCAAGTCAAAGGCAAACGACACACAAACAACTTTACATACTTGCACACATGCACAACAACAAATGAGCGCACGCACAGGCAGATAACGCTCAGCCTCAGCAGCATCAGTCCAAGCAGGAGAAAGAGAAATATGAGAGACGCTGCGCTCGCATGAGTGGCCATTACAGGCAGGCGCAGGCAGTGACAGAGGCAGCGACAGCGACAGAGGCTGCGGCGGCAACGACGATAGCGACTGCGGCCAAATTGCATTTGTTTGCATACTCTTTAGATGGGAATTTCTATAGTTTATGCATTTTGCAGCTGACACTTAAGAATAATACAAATTGTTTAAATACAAATTATAAAATGCGTAAATTAAATAGCGAGCTAAACTTTCAAGCGTTTCTTCTATGTTGCTGGCTTAGAATTCTCAACTGGTTCTAGCAGCGCAACATGGAGAACAAGCTTGAATCGTTGGGTAAGCTCAAACAAATGGTACTGATTAGGCAGATTGGCATCTCCTGAAACAGCTGTATACCAAGCCTAATTGCTTTCCTTTTGGCAAGTGTTTTTGACCAATTCACAAAGTAAAAAGATAGCTAAATATAAAAAAAATATACCATTTTGAATGGAAATTATACTATTATATTAATTACTTTATTTAAAGTTGCATAACTAATCAATAAAATAAATTTAAATGCTTAAATATAAATATAAATTTCTTTACTTTATTTAGAAATGAGCTTAATATGAAGTTGAAGAATTATAAAACTGAAAGGTAAAATATGTATTTAATTATAAGTAAGTTAAAAATTGTATTTATAATATATATAATTATATATAATTATTTATAATAGTATTTGTTAATATCTGGGTAATTACAAGAAAAACACATTATTAAAGCGTAAACATGCAAATTTTAATTACTTAAGCAAATTCATTTAACAAGCACCCAATTTAAATAAATCTAAAGCGTATTATCTAAAATTGCGTATGTATTTCTTGCTTAACATTTACTCGACAACTACCTTTATGTACTATATTTATTCAATGTCGATTTATTGGCCTCGTATGTATTTGTTGTTATTCTTGTTGTTGCTGACATTACGTATACGTAGTGTGGGTGGGCCTATTTGCTTGCAGCTTTCACGTTGCGAAATGCGATTTAAATTGTCCAAAAAATGCAAACAAACTGCAAACGATGCGACGCTCCTTCAGTTGTCTCTTCCCTGTCCCTTTTCCCTCTTCAAAAAACCCTTTGCCTTTTACTTGCATTATAAAATATGCAACAGCAGCAACGCTTGTTACAACAATGACAGTATCAACAACAGTTGCAACAGCAACAGCAACAATAACTGAAATTGCCATCGCATCCATTTAATTTCATTTTAATGCACAGCATATCCTGGCAAGGTGTCCTTTTCCCCTCTACCCCCCACCATTTGTCCTTATGCAGTAAGCAAACAATTTTGCCTTATCAAACAATCGAAATATATTATTGGGCGTACAGCTCTGGCAATGGGGCGTGGTCAATTAAATGCCTACGATTCAGTTAAATGCATAATTTTTCAAGAGCTGCACATTATTGCCTTTATTATTATTGTTGTTGTTGTTGTTGGTAATATTATTATTGTTATTATTGCTGTCATTTGTATTTGCCCGTTGTCTGTGTTTGTCAAGTGTTGATCGTGTTTTTATGAGAGCTTCAAATGAATTAATGATGGGTAGTTAAATCGAGTGTTGAGAGAAGTTCAGTGAGGTGGAGAGAAGTTCAATGGAGGTATGCTTTAAGGTTAGAGCGATCATAAAGAAATGTAAAACAAAAGAAAGGCAGAGAAGAGAAGACTCAATAATAAACTAAAGATATAAATGCTGAAAATATAAAATGTAATTAATAACATAAAGAAAATATATAAGCATTGATATATTAATTTAATATATTCAATTAGGAGCTGTCAGTAAAAAGTTGATTGCGAAATTGAGCTTTAAGGCAACATCAAAGTTAACTTAAGGATTTAATCAACTTTTAGTGACTTGTCAGTTGTTAACAAACTAAAATAAGAGTAAATGAAATGCATTTTGTGTAAATAAATAAGATTACTTTCTGGAAGGGATAAATTTAATTGTGCAAAAATTACACAATTGAATTTAAGTCTTTCTCTTGTGGCATTGTCCACTTATGACCAAAAATAAATGTGAATAATTGCTTTATAAATATAACACTTGAGTTTGCCAAAAATAGCAAGTGCGAAAGACACTTGAAAGATGGCCAAATAAAATGGCAAGAATAAGTTTTTTGCATCAAAGCTAAAGAAGAAAGAGGAACTGCAAAGTAAAAAAGAAATACCAAAGAGCTTGTAATAAAAATTAAGACGTATTTAAATTACAACTGAGAGCATTAAAAGTAATAAAATTCATACATAACAATGGCTAACAAAATGATATGCTCGTTAATAGATTCAAGTGGCTTGAACAAAGCAGGAAACAAATTGTTGCTGAAAATATGAAATCTGAAATGTGGCAATATCCAAGGTCAGAGAACGTTTCGAGTGTTCTACTATTGAGGTGCTTGATTCAAGAACCTAACAACTGAGTGGCAATAAGTGCCTGAAATGCGTAAATAAATATAAAATTGAACTTGAATTAAGTTATGCTAAAATTTATGGCCCTTTGTTTTGTAAGAATTAACCAAACACGGTAGCCTATCTACAAAAATGTAACGCGTAATGAAAAATATCCAACTACCTTCACCTCAGCAAAAGATACAAAGATGATGTACCTAAAGCCACTTGAAATGCAAAAACCTGATCCAAAAGTAATAATAATAATCATAATTGTAGTCAAGTGCGTGGCCAGCTGAGAGCTGAAGGCGGACATTTAACCAAACGGATCGGATCGTGCGGCCAAAATGATTTTTCGGCGATTGGTAGGTTCGTCATAGCCATATTATCAAGTGGTTAATAGAGCCCAAGCTGGCTTTGATGCGCACTTGACTTCGCTTGGCTCGATCATTTCATTTCGTTCGCTTTGCTTCGTCTTCTTCTCTTCGTTTTTAAAACCAGATTTCGTGTGTGTGTTTTGTTTTAGACCATCATCAACTTTGGATGATCCCATTTATCGCTATAAATACGCTTAGCGATTTGGACAAAGACATCATTGGGTTCAATACCTACGACACAGTAACATCTTCAGTCAGTTCGCATAGTTCGATTTTACGAAGGACTAAAGCTACAGCATGGTGAGTGTTCTGTACTGTGCTAAAAGAGTTTTAGGACAGGTATACTAAATACTTACAAGCGCTAAAGTCTGTATATGTGTTGTGTAATATTGAACAAGTTTAAAACTCGATTTAGACCATTTTAGTACAATTGCACTAAAGTATAGATTTTGAGAAAATTGGATTATTGTTTTAAAACACTATTTAAAACAATCAGTACAATTTAGAACATCTGTACTAAAAACTAACTTATGGCGTTTTAGTACATTCATGATAAATTTCAACTCATCAGATCTTAAAAGAGTAATATTACCAAATTTTAGATCTCAAGTACTAAAATCGTATTTAGAACATTTTAGTACATTTGTGCTAAATCTGCAAAATGTCAAGAAAAGCGCAAAAGCTGTAGTTAAAAGTGTACTAAAATGTATCCCATGCCCTAAAAACAATTTTAGAACTTCTGTACTAAATCTGAAAACTCTTCCTCTTAGAAACTCTTCATTGGCGCACTCACCCTCTGCCTGGTGGCTTTTGCTGCCTCTCAATCCGCCGATCCCGCTGTTCAGGATCCATCGGTGGAGTACCTGCCACCAGTTGAAGACGCTGAGGCCGCAGCGCTGTCAGAGGATGGTTATCGCTACAAGACAGTGCGTCGCTTGAAACTCCGCCATCGCCGCGAGGTGCCCAGCCAGGAATATCTGCCACCCACCCAGGAGTATCTGCCACCCCTTGATGCCGTCGAGGCTGGTGATACCAAGGTTGCCGATGATGGTTATCGTTACAAGACCGTGCGCAAGCTGAAGTTCCGTGCCCGTCATCGTCGTGACGTGTCTGAGATTGTTGAACCGTCTGCCGAGTATCTGCCACCCGTTGAGGTTGAACTTGCCCCTGAGCTGAAGACCGTGCTGGGTGCCGATGGTTATCGTTACAAGACCGTTCGCAAGCTCAAGTTCCGTCGCCATCGTCGTGAGGCCGAAGCTGCTGAGGAAGCTGCCGCTGCTGAGGCAACCAACGGTGAATACTTGCCCCCCGTTGAGGCACCCGCCGCCGCTGAGGTCGCTGAGGTCAAGGCCGCCGATGAGGGTACCGAGGTCGGCAAGGATGGTTACCGTTACAAGACCGTGCGTCGTCTCCGTTACCGTTACCGTCATTAAGCTGCAAAATCCCGAACTTAGGCATATTGAACCAAATTGATCCTGATAGTACATAGAGTTAATCGGCCCCAGCAACTGGAGAAGTTTCCACTTTGGTTAGTTTCCCCGCTCGGCCGATGCTCGAAACGACCCCTTTTTATTAAATATTAATTGTCCCTTCCGAAGCATAAGGAATAATAAAGATTATTCACAAAAAAATCAAAAGTATTTTTTAATAATTATGGCAAGAAATTTAAGAGCTTGACAAGCCACAACTCTGGGATGAAGCAGAGCTATTAAATAGAGTTTATATTGATTGAAAATGTTAGTAGTGATTTCGTTATATGAACTTCTATAGAGAGAGCTCGACTAGCAGCTACCCAGTAACAGAATTGAGCAAGTAAAAGGAGTTAAATTTCAATAAGACATTAAAAATGGATTTACAAAGAAAAAATCGACTGCCTAAACTCCAATTCTACGCTACGGGAAGTGCACGACTAAGAAATACTCTATAGCAGTATCTAAATGCACTTGAAATTTGTTTAACTCTGTTCTTCCATTTACAACAATATATAGTATAAACCTTTCTTGTCTGATCTGAGCTTTTGTCTATGACATTATTATCATCATCATCATCATTATTATCACTGGACTGCGAAGCCATCATTTTGTGGCGCTCGAAAATCAAATCAAAATGAAATTTTTGCTAAATTGCACATTAAAATACTGAACGAGCGAAGAAAATGGGAAAAACTGCACACAAAAGATGCCAATGAGGAAAATGAGAGAATAAAATAAGGAAAAAATGGAGGGAATTGAAATCAATGGACAAGTAATGGCCAGTGGGCAAAAAAGGGGGATGGCGAAAAAAACTTTCGGCAAATTGCAAAATTCTATTTAGAAATGAAGTGTGTGCTTTTAGGCGCACCAGCTGAGTGCAACGACTCTGACCTCCTCCTGTTGCCCCGCCCTTCCATCCTTCCAGCCTTCCTCGTCATCCATTTTTAGCTTCGCTATTTTTCGGTCAACTTTTCGTAATATTATTTTGCATTTATTTGCCCAACGTTGTGCGGACTTCTTTGTTTTCTTTCGGTTGCTTTTGCCTTTTGCCGGTCGAAAAAAAAGATGAAGAATATGGCGAATTACAATATTGGACCAGTAGCTCTCTTTCTCTCTCCCTCTCTCTCTTCCTTTCTTTCTCTTGGTAAAAGGTAAATAAAACATTTTGTGAACCAAAACATAAAGTTATGTAATTGAGCGCTTGACTTTGTAAAGCCGCGGCCTGAAAAGATTGCCGTACTTTCAAGTCTTAAGAGTTCCTCGAATATTAATTTTCTAAAAGCTTCTTGTTCGTTTTTAACTGATAACTGCAGCTCTTACAGATATTTCAAGGTTTGCTCTAAGACGAACTTTGGCTTAGATACCGCAATGTGGCCATAAAGATGCTTTTATACATAGTTTATAGCCTTTTATTAAATTATGAATAGCAATTATCAGTAACAATTATGCGAAGAAAGCTAAAACATTCAATACCAAGAAGCTTAAATATATATTGTAGAGTTTACTTCAATATTTTATTACTTAATTAATTTTCCCATTAATATTCTCTATATAAATACTATCAATATAATATAAAAACTATTGTTGAAATTCTAAGGAACTTAAAAGTATTTTTAACACTTTATCTTGTAAGTTTATCAATTATTTAAATATACTATTTCCAAATAAATTCTTAAAGCTTTACAAATAATTGTTGTAGCCTTAAGCCATAAACAATTTTACAAACACTAATATTATTATTTCATTAGTTTATTAAATGAACTCTTAATTTTTTCAAATAAATTCTTGGATATACAATTTAATGTTGAGTTCAAAACAAGCTTAAATATATTTTGAATAGTTTACTTTTTTAGTTGAATAGTTTATTAAATGTACTACAGTTTTACAAATGAATGTTGAAGCTCAAAGCGATAAACAATTTTACAAAAACCAAAATTCAAAGAGTTTACTTTATTATGTGTTTAGTAAATTAAATGTACTTTTAAATTTTGTAAAAATATTCTTAAGAATTGCTTAAAATATATGTAAAAACTTCAGCAGTATTAAAACGTAATGTTGTAGCTCAAAGCGTTTAACAATTTTACAACGATGGATCATCATTTATAAAATTGTTTCATTCTCAAAACCTAAGCTTACTTCATTCAACACTTTGCAACTTTTAAGTACAGGGTATTCATGCTTAACTCCTGCCAATTAAAATCAAAATACCACACACTTTATGCAAATATCATTTACGTCTCCACATGAAACAAAACAATTTCTACGCTTCACTTGACTGGACATAATGTTGTCGGAGTGAGACAGACTATCAGTCTATACACAGATAGAGAGAGAGAGAGAGAGAGAGAGAGAAAGACAGCAAGCTAAATATTTTATTGAGGCTGAATTGTCTGTGAATTTGATAGAAACAATTTGTAGCTAATTTCATTGAGGATTTTGCTAATTGCGTTTGCGGCAAATGCATTACAATTGACCAAAAATATTTCAAATTCTATAAAATCAAAGTCAATTATCATATTATACTACATAGAAAATTGAGTTGTGAATTGAGTAAGAATTTAAAGTCATATAAAGTGAATAATTATGAATTTGTAGCTCATTAAATCGCATCGCATCGCACTCGTATCTCTGGATGGAATGTCTAAAGTCTCTCGTCATTTGGCTAAATGTCAAACGGAAGCCATGAGGCGACGTACATACATACATACATACATACGTATGTGGCAGAAGAAATCGCACAAGATAATATTTAAATGGATTTTTAATGGAAACAGACGGCGGCCAGCTGCATGAAGGAGATAGAACGTCAGAGACAGGGACAGAGGGATTGGAAAAATCTCCGACAGAAAGATAACACAAATTTCGTGTCTTTCATCATCTGTTTGCCAGAGAGTCTGTTTATGAGTCAAGCCTCAAGCCGATTTGTCTTTAAATGCTTCACCTCAATTTGCCGGCAAATGGCAGACGAATAATTGAAAATACGCCAAGTACTCGGTACTCGGTACTCAGTACCCGGTACTCAATATTCGGTACTCCATTCCACTCTATTTCAGTTACCGAAAATAGCAAAAGCAAAATGAAAATGAAAAAAAAAAAAAAAGAAAATGCATAAAGAAAAGCATTTGCCTATTGCACAAGCATAATTTTAAATAATTCACAAGTTTTCTGCTCAAAAACTTTTTGCACTGGTCCCCAGAAAGTTTTCTCTGTATTTAACTTTGACTATTTTTGCCTTGATGATGATGTTGTTCTTCTTGCCGTTCGTCGTAGCCAATCGCTGCTAATTGAACGAGGCCAACACAGGCCAGGCCGGGTCAGGCCAAAAACAGGCAACGGAGATTCAAATACATGGCAAGTAAATTGTCAAAATATCAAACAGCTCTTAAAATTGTTTTCTCAGAGGACAGAAAAATGAATTATCAATATGCTATCGATCAAAGCTCAACATATACTGAATTACCTATGAGACTAATTGTTAGTTTTTGTTGTCTTACTTACAGAATTGTTGAAAATTGCCTTTAACATAAGTTAGAGAAGATTCTAAAGACTTGGCAATAGTTTACATATATTTTCATATATTACTTGCTTGGCAACTGCTTAAAAAAAATGTTAGCAATACTATGCAACTTTCTTAAATTTAGTATATGTTTTGTATATTAGCTTAAAATATGTTATGTAGAAATTTATAAAGATATTTTAATGAGTAAAGAAGTTAGGAAGTATAACAATAATTTATACATTAGAAATAAATATCGAGAAATGCTTTGCTCATACTTAGATTTCAACACTGACTACAGTCAAATATTATAATTATTTATTATTTATTTAACAATATGTATTAGCTTATAAGATTAAGCAAAAATTGGTAAAGATCGGAGAAATATAATACTATTAAAGAAATTATTTATTTGTCAACATAAAATTTAAGTATTTTTTAACTGCTATCATTTTATTTTATTCAGCTAAGGTATTAATGTAAAAATGAGTTTTCTAGGCAAGATTCTAGATTCTGGAGTTTTTTAAATTAGGGACAATAACTACAGTAAATCAGATCCAAAGTAAAAATGAGTGATATGGTGATATTACAAGAAATATCTGTGATAAATAACAGTGACTGTGACTCTGCTACTATTGGTAAAGATAAATGAAATACCGACTGAAAGAGATTATCAATTTTGAGCGATTAAATTACAGAAATTATTAACTTTTATTATTTTATTTTATTCGCCAAAAGTCTTATAGCAATAATAAGATTTCCACGCGATTCTCTTTAATGGAATATTCCAAATTTGGGACAACAACTTCAGTAAATCAGTTTTAAAGTAGAAATAAACGATATACAGATATTGTAAAATAAATATCAGTAATAGTGACTGTGATTACTAGTACAATATTAAATTTAATGTATATTTAAGCGTAGTACACACATAATTTAAGATTTAAATAGGGGAATAAAGATATTCGTTTTCTTTCGCTGAATGTTTTTATTTAAATGAATAATGTACAATTTAAGTAAATTTTTTACTTTGCAAATATTACATTTTACAAAGTTCGTTAAATTCAAATTTCACTTTGCTTATCATTTTAAAAATAGATTAATAATTTGCAAACATAGCGTGATCATAATACAAAATATCGTTCACATATATGTTATCTTCACAGTGACTTAATTACCATATCAAAGTGAAAAGTAACAGTGACGTAAACTTAACGCCCATCTCTAGTTGAAACTAGTTCAAAAGTGGTTCATTTGCTTATACACTGAACGTGAAGCGAATTCCAACAAAATAACAACAAATTGAAGGTACGTAAATACTTGTACACGCATGTAATGCTTGCATTGTTGTTAATTAATCTCATTCAAAATATTGGACCGTGTGTTGAGCGCGTCGAGCGTCGAGTCGCTTCATCAGCATCAGAATACACACACACACACACAGACTCATAGCGATATAGTACATGCATGTTGATAAGTCTAACAATGCGAATGAAGGGAATGAAATAAAATGATGGGCATAAAAGCTTGCAATGGCCCACAGAACGATTGATAAATACGAATGCCGACGTCGCTGTCGCTGTCGCCGTTGCCGTTGCCATCGCAGCTTATTTTTCAGATGACCAAACGAGACGACGACACAAACAACAACAAAAAGTAAATAACAAACGCGGCAGCGAGTAATAAAGTTGATTGCAGGCAGTAGCAAGCGGCAAATTGAATATTTGTCTTTGTGTGTGTGCGTGTGTCAGTTGAGATGTGGGCGTGTGTGTGTGTGTGTATGTGTTTGTATACTTGGCTTTGTTTGTATTTGTTCGCATTGTTAAATGTCAGCAACACAAGAGAGCACAGACATATCTTTGAGAGATGCTGCTGCCATGCCATTGTTAATGGTAGTAAGAGTCTGTTCTGCTGCTGCAGCCTCTGCCAATCTCAGTCGCTCTCCGCCTGCTAACAACGGTAATAGCTCAAGGGCAATTGCAACCCTCGCTCTCGAATTGCTCGCTCTTTGGTTATGCTCTTAAGTTGTGCATACTTGCTTGTTGCTTTGTTTTTGTTGCTGCGGCTGCTGCGGCGGCTGCTGCTGCGTCTTTTGCTGCTCTTGCCAATCTTGGGCATTATCGATTTTCTTTTGTTTACTTAACGAGTACTCGCATTTGTTTGTTGTTGTTGTTCTATTTGTTGTTGCTGCTCTGTGCCCCTTTTCACGCTGCTTTTAGTTTTGGTTTCTTGTTTATTTGCTTTTGCCAAGCGTTTGTTGATAAGACAATCCGCAAACGGCGGGGATTCCATTTATATCTGCATTGTTCGCAGATATGAGCAGGATTTATGACTAGCGTATTAAATTTTTATATTTATTTGAGCTCACGATCAGTTGCTGTACTTAAATTGAGTTTTCTAACAGTGGGTAAGAAAATTAACTTCTTACATTTACATTATTTAAATTAACAGTTTTAAGCAAAACACATTTTGTGGAGTAATGAAAAATAATGTTAAACTTTAAAAAATTGCTAAAAATAAGGTTCTATCATAGAAACAATTTTGAAGTAGTTTTTCTGACCTAAGTTTAGCAGAAAAGTAGGTTTGATGAATATAACAATTTAGCTGTTGCCTAGGGCAATCAGAAACTGTGTTTAGGTACTAAATTATTTAATTAAATCAATCAAGAGCCGGTCAGTAGATGATATTCTACCTGTGTCTCATAAAATAGTATTTTTATTTCCAGGAAGCTCTAATACATGCTTGCACATACATTTATAAACGCAAGCAAGCACATACACACACTAACAAACACGCAGCAAACTTCGTATCGTAACTTTTCTTCTCTTCTGCCAGACTAAAGCTGTTTTTCTTATATATCTTCTAAGCTTATTATGCGATAATGATGAAATTTGCAGGACACGTCATAACTACGATACTCATCAAGTGTGCAAAATCTCAAGTCTATAGCTTTAAAATTGCTCTAGTTTTTTCGATTTAAATTAAAAATAATAAACTTAAACTGCATATGATATCCAGACTCTAGCTCTTACAGTTGCTGACATGCTGATAATGTAAACAATAATATAATTAAATGCGCCTAATTTTAAAGGCACAATTCCGCAAACGCTCCTGATTATGAAATGCCAGCGCTTCTCTTTACCGCATAAGTTTATTGGCAACAGCGCAAATGTTTTCCCCAATTGTTTACATCAGCAGAAAGCGAGCAGCATCCTCTCACAGCATTTGCAATAGAAGGAACAACAATAACAATGGCAGCAAACTACAGCAGTAGCGACAGCGACGTCAGCAGCAGCAGCAGCATCAGCATTTTAATAACAACTAAGAGAGCGAACGCAGCCAGCCCCAAACAACGCGTGGGTCGTCGACAGAGTGCTGATGTGCTCACTCTCTTTGCACACAAACAAATAAACATTGGCAGAGCGCAGCTGGCAGAGCGGCGCGCTCTCAGTGGCTGCTGCGCCGCCAATTTGCAAGAAAATTTAAGTTCGTTTACAGTTGGTTTTGTGGGGCAAGTTGTGAAAAAACAGCGACGGGTAGCAGCTGCTGCCAAGAAGTGGCAACAAAGTACATTAGTTGCCGCTAAATTTAACTTGAAAGAGCAGACAAATATTATTTAATTTAATAATAATAAACAAATATATCAATTGAGCTTGCAATTGTGTTTATATGTATGTATGTAAGTGTGGTTGTAGTAGTTATTGCTGTTGCTGTTGTTGTTGCTGCTGCTACTCTTATTGCGTCCGCCCGCTTATTGTTTGTGTGTGTGCGTGTGTGTGTACTGCTTGCAGCTGTATTAGTGAATTTTGTGGTACATTTCGCGCTCGCATCGTTTACAGATTTTTGTGGTGGCAAATAGTTGTTGCATAGCCTTCATACAACACACAACAACAGCAACAATTACTAACACTGCGACAAGTGGCAGCAGCAGCAACAGCAATAGCAACAACAACGTTTTGTGTTGTTAATTGAAATAAATTGAAATAAATTCTCAACGTGCTGCTCATATTGTTAATAAATTCAGCAACAACAACATCAACAACGACAACAATCTATCAACTAAATATACAAAATTGTATTTTAGTTGCCTGCGAGCCGTCAAATGTTTTAGTGTTCAACAACGACAACAATTGTGTTTTACTTTCAACAACAGCAACAACAACAAAAATATAAATATAATTGGCCGCTAAATAGAAATTAAAGCAAGTGCAATTTGTTTTTGTATACATTTTATTTTTATTAATAATATTTCGCATTTTTCTCGCAGTTTTTTTTTTGGTACCAGCGATTTTTCGTTGTTGTTCTGCGTATTTTTAGCGTGTTTATATGTATGTGTGAGTGCGTGCATGTGTGTCAGTGTGTCAGTGTGTGTGTGTGTGTGTGTGTGTGTGTGTGTGCAGTGCAGAAAGCACGCAATTGAAAAACGGTTTAACAAGAAATTGGCAAAATTCTAAAACAAAAACAACATCGTAAATTCTGTTACATAAGCGCTGCACGAAAGAGTGAGAGAGTTTGAGGCAGACTTAACGAAAGAATTGGTAAAAGAGCAGCATTGTCAGTGCTTTCTAACCTTAAATTTACAGTTGCTTAAAAGATTACAAAATTATAATTGTAAATAACAATATAAATATTAAGTTTTTAAACAAATTATGTTTATAATTTAAAAATAATTGTTTAAATAAAGTATTTTAGAAATATAAGCAAATAGTATTTAGAATTTAGCGCAGCTTAAAGCTCTTTTAATGAACTTTAAAGTGCATTTTTGTAATGAGCGCATCAAAAGATTTTTAGAACACTGCAAAAATTGATTTAAGTTTTAAGAGTCGGGGCGGGAGCGACAGTCTTCTTTGGTCTTATTTGAGGCACGCCAAAGATTTTATACCCTTGCTGAATCCTGATGCACTTTTCAACCGATGTTTCCTATGGCAGCTATGTGATATTGTAATCGGATCCGGCCGGTTCCTGGACTCTAGCTTCAATAATACTCCTATTATGTGATTTTAATTTACGGGTGCGGATGGGGACGTGGCAATATTTTAACACAAACTGGTTCTGCTTAGCCCATAGACAGACTAACATACCAAATTTGGTGCCTCTAGCTCTTATAGTCTCTGAGATCTAGGCGCTCATACAGACGGACGGACAGACGGTCGGACGGACAGACGGACATGGCTATATAGACTCTGCTGTTCATGTTGATCAAGAACATATATACATTATAGAGTCGGGCATGCCTCCTTTCAGGCGTTACACGTTTTGGGAAAATATGATAATACCCTATGCAATGATACACAAATAAATATATTTAATAAATATATTTTAAAGTTATATTAACAATATATTAAAACTTAGAAACTTAACAATTCTAGAACTGATCAAACTTTTTTTAAATTGGTAATATTCAATAACTAAAACTAAATAATTAAATTTAGATAATAGCTAAATAATAGGTTAATTAATATCATAAGACTTTAACACATTTGGCAGTACAATTCAAGATAGTTAAGGAATTTGTTAATGAACTTGAACTTTAATGAAAACTTTAATAAGTTCAGAACTGTTTAAATTTGAATTTGAATATGCCACAACTTTGGTGCTAATTAATAACTTGATAATAACTAAGTATTAAGCAAATAAATATCATAACATTTTCTTTGAAATATACATATAATTGAGGTATTTATAGTTCCGTAGTTCCTGGAAAAGTTGCCCCTATGCCAACATAGGTTAAGAATCGTTAAAAGAATAATCTCACTAGTATTTACATATATATGTATATATGCTATATCAGTTACTACTAGTTTTAACTACTCCTTTTTGAGTTACATATTCTTGCGATACACACCAGCAATAATATACATAGTTATATTTAATATAAATACACAAACTGAATATATATATATATGAATATACCTGTATATATATGTATGTAGTCTATACCTTTCCCATTCTCGACCACAACGCATCAGTTCTCAGAATGCGTAGCCAGAACGTTGAATATGTTTATTTTATACTATTTGTTTGGCTTACAATAAGTGTACGAAGTACAAACTTATATACACAATTATATGTACGAATGTGATATGGTTTTCTATTCATTTGTTTTTCACCTGAATTAAATAATGGGTAATAATAGGCAATTAAGTGTGTGGTATCATAAAGCAAAATATAAACTAAAGAATGAGTATTCCCAATATTAATTACTAGAAGGAAATAAATCAATTGGCAGCAGAGAGAAAATAGCAAGAAATAAGAAGATAGAAAACATTATTTTGTACTTTTTGAGAACTTGAAAAACGCACACTTAAGTATATATTATATATGCTGATTAAATTTGGTTATTATATATAAATAAACTATCAGAAAATATCGTATAACACCAAATAACGAAAATATCGTATTCGTACTTAATATTATTTTAGCCAATTCAAATAATAGTCTATACATTCTCACCAAATTTTGTCTACAATTGTACATAGCTGACATACCTATAAACTGTCAAAAATTGTACTTTCTTATTCGTAATTCAAATTATTTTAACTAATTTAAATAATAGTCTGTACATCTTCAACAATTTTGACTAAAATCGATCTATAATATCATACAGCTAACAAAGGAATGATAAACTGTCAAAAATTATATTTTAACTTAATTAAATAAACCCTTTTTCCCTAAGTTCCTTTTTCTTAACCAGTTTATTTTTTAAATCTACTGTTCTCTGCTAGGGTATCAACTCTTCGGTGTTCCGCAGCTAACTTTATGTTATTGTTATAGTTTTGATTGTTTGTTAATTGCCTGCTCAACACTTTATTCTCACACTTTGCCTTAGCGGTTTACTTACCCCCAAACGGTACCCCAATCATATTCGGTTCATTGAACTTGGAGGCACAGAAACAATATCCAAATTGTCTCAAACCCCTTTAAGAAATTGATTGAAATGTTGCATACTTTTCGGCCTGTTGACCATTCAAACCAGGCAACAAATAATATTAACGATTTTCTCACTTCACTTCTCGCGCAGCATCCAAAACGGGCCAACACACACACAAACACACACACACATGCGTGTGTGACATGCGCAGTTTATACTTTGGTAGTGGTAGCAAAAGAGTCACCAGCAACAACAACAACAAACAGCTAAGAGAGTGTTAAGAGAGAGAGAGAGAGAGCGACCGATTGTTAACTCGCATTTTGGCCATGGCCTTCTCGCGTCACAACATCGAAAAGCGCCGACTCATCGAGCTAGTACGCCACAATCCCATACTCTGGGACTGTCGCCTGCCCCACTACAAACGCTCCGACAAGAAGAAGGCCCTCAAATGGAACGAACTGGGACGCATGTTCAATGTGAACGGGGAGCGAGTGCAGCGCACATTTACATCCTTGCGGGAAATCTTTCGACGCGAACTCAATCACGAGAAGATGCTGGGCACAACGAGATTCAAGTCCAAGTGGGAATACTACGATGCGATGGCATTTCTCAAGGAGGTCATCAGGGAGCGCAAGTGAGTATACTAAATTAACAGTAAGTTCATATAAAAAGTTAGAATAATAACAACACTATAAATTGGATAACTGTGATACCTGGAACTGATTGCGTTTTATATTCAACGAGTATACATTTTTCACAAGCTAGTTAAAGATTTAGTCCGATGATTTGATAACAAGTTATCATGTAGTAAGCTGATTTGTTGTAAAAGGTATCATGTCATTCAGTAGACATGATCCATCACAAATAAAGGAGTGATTAATGATGGAATTCCCTGCTGAATGCCCCCATTATCTTCTGATATGTTGACACTGTACTATAAGTTAAGCCTTTGCGGTTTATCTTATTTCCTTTTTGAAGAATAAGTAAAGGGTCTCTCATAGTCGACTTCGACTGTAGCCTTTCCGACTGGTTTTAAGCTAAAAAAGTTCTTTCAAATTAAAGTTACACTTAAGTATATATAATTACTTGCTTTACTCTTTGCAGATCTCGGGAACGCATTAAACACACCACGACAGAAGCTGTCAGCGCCAACAACAACAATAACAATAACAACAGCAACAACAACACAAACAATACAAGCAACAACAATAACAACAACAACACAAATAGCAACAACAGTAATAGCAACAACAACAACAATACCAATAATAATAGTGTTGCCCACGATGAATATCAATATTTTGCACCCAGCGATCCAAACAATCCCAACAATCAAGCAACTAAATCGAATAATGTTGCAGCCACCATTCAACCTGCCCCAATTCTGCCGAGCATCAGCCAGTTGCCTGTGGGCTTGCAACAACAGGCGCAGCATCTGCAGGCGTTGCAACTGCAACCGGACGTGACGCTAACATCGTTGAGTGTGCTACAAAAGGTGACATCGCCAATTGTTGCGGCAGCAACTGTTGTGGCGCCTCCGTCGACGGCGTCGCCAGCTCGTGTGCAACTTTGCAGCAGTTCGCGTTCCTGCAGCAGTTCCCCCTCCATTTACATCAAGGACGAGCCCGACTCGCAGGACGAGACGGGAAGTCGATCGGCGCGCAAGTCACCGCAGAAACTTGCCACAATTCGACCGCAGACAAAGCAACAGCTGAAGGCGCGTCTTCAGGTGGCAAAAGTGGGCGACGTCACACCGTTATATGCCACACCGCCGCCACATCTTATTATCAACACCAACAACGAACTGATCGATGTGGATGCCGGCGATTTGGATGACGATGACGATGACCTGGAGTATGAGGATGATGATGATGACGATGACGATCGGGCGGCGCCTTGTCCGCCCATTGCCGACGTGGATATGATGGGCGCCGGCGGTCGACTGTCCCCGGGCAGCAGCAGCTTTACCGCCGCCGGTGTCATTGGAACACCACGTCACCAGCAAAGTCCCCGGGAGATGCTCTACATTAAATTCGGTGATTTCCTTGCCGCACGACTGAATACCCTGCACGAAACAGCGGCCAATGAGCTGATGAATAAGATTCTACTGCTAATTGCAGAGAAATAAAGCAGCTGATAGAAACTCAAGCAGAGGGAATCAATGGATCTAATCCGCGGGTGAGTCTAAAGTTCTGCAAAATATTATAGTAATAAGACACTGACAATTCATAAAATTACCTAAGCTTGAGATATTTATTCAAATTTATCATATACATATTTAAATTAATTTGATATTACATTTGTTAAAGTGCTTAACAAGAGTAAATAGTCAATTGGCAAGAACCTTTTCAGTGTATTATATGTTCAAATGGAAATAAAAGTCAATAGTCAAATGCAACAATTTAAAACGTTTTTTTGTTGGTTTTCCTATCACAATCTTCACTTTGATTTTAAAATATATTTATATAGACAAACCAGCCAAAAGATTAGTTGTTTAAGCTTTTTAATATGCTATAATATGAACGAAAGTTCTATAAAAATAATCATCTTCTCCGGGCAGGCTTTATATTGATAACAATTACTATATTTAATAGAATTGTTTTAAATTGCTGGAAATCTAGATTATCTGTCACTTACATACGATAGTATTAATGGTGTAAATAAAAGATTTTCTTGGTAGCTAATGTTAACTTCATACTTTCAATATATTAAAGCATGTTCGGAGAATTATTCCGAAAGTTCACTTTTGATTAAAACTATTTAAAGCGAATATATTTAATATTCTTAAAAGATCGAAAAGAATCAGATTAATGCCAAACATATTTAGTTGAAATAATTATTGCAGAGGTTTTTCTCTTTTTGTATCAGTTACTTATTTCTTTATAAATTTTTAATAAATGTATACAATTTTTGAAACCGCTTTAAAAATTGTCCCTTTTGTTCTTGTCCTCTTCATTCTTTTGACCAACATTTGCTGATGTTTGGCACAGAAAACTTGTGAAACTAGTTAAGTTCCACAAAATTTATTAGTTTGACCAATTTGTGTGGTCGCCACTTGAAAATGTGGCAAGTTGCAACAATATATTTAAATTTGTATATACATATATATATATTGCTTTTTTACACACTCGTACACACACACACACACACAGACACACACAGCTTGCCAGGACCATAAAAAAGTTTTAATTTCCGTACGCTGAAGTGGCCCAGACACAGACACAGAGACGGACACGGACACGGACGGAGTGCAACATATCCGACTAAACAAAGCGTAGCAAGTTTGCGAAAATTCGAAAGCATTTCACGCATAAATAAAATACCCAAAGCCATGCAACATGCCAAGTGAACAAACCCAACAGAATCACAAAACGGACAATGACCGAGACAAAGTAACAAACATATACATAAAGAGAAACTGAGAGAGAAAAAAAAGAATGAAAATGGGAATCAGAAACTGGCACAAAAAACACGAACCAATAAATTTCACATATTGCACTTAACTCGAGGCAACGATTTCAATTTGAAGTTGGCCAATTTCAAAAAGTAATGAAAGATGAAATAACTCTAAGCTGGAAATGTTTTATGTTTATGAATGTGTTACAATTTATTTTGAACAAACATATAATAAATAGTAATAATAATGTAATAATAATAATAAAGCTAATAATAATTTTAGATATACACATAATTTATGTTGTTTTAAACTGTATTCATAAAGGCAGAATTCAATGTTCTAAGGATTTAACTGCATTAACATTAACACGCTGTTTAGACTACATGATTGAACAACTTTAAGCTTGATTAATTGTTATGCTTTAATTTATATATATAATTGTTATATTTTAGTGTAAGTAGTCAACATATAAAATCTTTAATATTTTACTGTATTTGTTCAATTGTGATAGAAATTAATAGATTAAACAGCATTGTGATTGATTAATTGGTGTCGTTCTACAATTAATTTCAATATTTAACAAAATTATATATCAATAGTTGGGGGATTGCTGATTTTCTTCTTAAATTCTCATATTAAATTATAGATTGAAGAGCCTAAAATATGGTAGATTTCTTTGTTTAAATATATACTTCAAAGTTCACTTAAAGCCCAAAGCTCAAATTAAATAGCTAGTTGCTTTTAAGAAACTTAGTCCAGCATTGAGTTTACTTAAAGCTCAAAGCTTTACAAGCTACTGACTATAAACTAATGTGTCGTTTATTATTTGATTGATTAGTTAAACAAAAGCTGTTGTTTAAGCTAATAACTACTTTGTTAGTATTTCAGTAGCATTATAAATAAATGTAGCTGGTTTTCGAACTCTATTAACTTCTCGATAATGAAAGCTCTATAAATTATAGTAAATAATTCGAATACCCTGTAGATAACGTAAATTTTTGAAGTTTAAAGTGCAGCTTAGCTCAACTTAGCCAGGCCCAAAGCGCTGGCCAACTGTATTAAAGACTTCACACTACACACACACACACACACTCTACACTCGACTCATGGGCGTATGTATTTACGATTTTGTAATATTTATGCAGAGACGCGTGTATTGGTGTGTGTGTGTGTGTGTGTGTGTGTGAGCTGGCATTGCGGCTCTGCTGTCAACTCTTCGCGTCTCTCAACTTCCTCCCTCTTCGTCTTTGCTCTTTCCTATCTGGTTTCTCTGGCAACAGCTTTACGAGCTCAGCCTCAATTCAGTACAGTAGCCAACACAGTGGGTGGCTTCTCTCTCTGTGTGTGTGTGTGTGTGTGTGTCGCATTTTATGGATAGTTACAGCAAGTTTGTTGGCACTTACAACATTATAAATTTGCCATAAATTATCGTTATATGAAACGCAGCGCGACGCTGACGCTGATAGGGCAAACACTAGCCGAACTTTGATTCAAAAATCTGCGAAATACAACAAAAAAGAAAATATAAATTGTGTTGCCTTAACGAGCATACTATAGGAGGTAGTAAGTGACACTTATGTAATAAGTACATACACAAGAATTTAGATCATTAAAACCTTTAATATTTATGATTTTTACAGTTTATCGTCTATAAAATCAAAAATGAAACATTTGAAAAGTGAGCATAATTTATATTCTACTGTGGAACTTTCAAAAACTTAATTAATAACGTTTATAGACTTTAGTGTGATTTCCATTCTTAAACGCAGTATTAAATATGTATTATTCCACCAAAAATGATCAATTTGATTTGTGATGAATGAATATAAAATAATTGGGAATGTTTTGAGTATTATCTTTTTTATTTAACGTCAACAAACTTTCAAAAATATACCCTATAATACGTAAGTATTTTCCTGCAGTGAAATATATATAGAATATTCTAATATTGATAAGCCTTAAGTCTTACTCCTATTCTAGCTTTTCTTTATTTGCACCTAAGCTAAGCTAGGTTTAATTATATAATTGTCGTTACAGTTTAAACGACTAGTAGATAATCAATCAATCACAATTGTCTAATACATTTTCTCATACATAGTTCTATATTTAAACACTTACAAATCAGTTAGATTTTAATATCTGCCAGACCTTTAATTCTGTTCTTCCGAAATCTCTAGCATAAATTGTACATTTCCTTTTACACGCACAGTTTCCATAGGATCCGTTTTCCATTTCCCTGTCTTGAAACTAACCGAAAATAGAAAAAGAAGAGCAAGAATGGGAACTGTATAGTAAAAAAAAAACTTAAATCACAGCTGGTTACAATGTGTAAGGCGTTGGCTAAACTGCGACTCTCTCTCTCTCTATATATATACGACTATAGCTTTATCTGGAGAATGAGGCAAGTTTTGTGAATGGCGCCCAAGTTAGGAAATTGTTGCATAGCCCGCGGCGTTTAGCCCTTTTGCACATAAAATCGCATATGCAAGTTAATGTTTACAAGAGTCGTAAAAGTTTAATGGATTCTAGCTGATGCTCTGGTTGCTGTTGTTACTGTCAGACTCTGATAGAAAATGGCCAACTTTTTAGTCATAATAAAAACGCATTTATTTGATTAATATGTTGCCCCTTTTTTTGGTATTTCTGCCTCTTCTATTTGCTGCCTAAATGTTGAATATGTTTTAAAATATTTGAAAACTTTGTGATTTTTATCGGCATTTTGGTTTGTTTGTCTTTTATTTTCCCCTATTGACTTTTGCACTTTGCACTTCGCTTATGCTTGTTGATTTTTTGAGTTTCCAATTGATTTTCAGTAACTTTTACATCAATTTGCATTTCGTCGTGTGTGCTTGTTGCCAACATTTGACGGCTGGCCAAAGACTAACATTGTGTGGGCTGACATTTAGCGGATTTCTATATTTAGATAAAGTTACATTGAAGGGATCTTATATTTTTATTAATTTAAATCCTTTAATCATCGAAATTATCCTTTAATTATGTGCGAATATGCAATTTTATTTTAGAATAGCAAACTCCACTTTCCGGTCAATTCATTTGTCACCTTAAGCTTAATAAAACATTATAATTTCATGCAACAGTTTCGTTTTAAATTTTCCAAATTGAAGTATTCATATGCTGCCTTGTGGCTTGATTACTCAAGAATAAATTCATATGTTGCAATGAATTTGATTATCGAATGGAGTTGGCAACAACTAATGAAATGCATCTACAAATGGCCATCAGCATAATTATTATAGCAGTCTGTTGAAGTAACAAATACAAAAACCAAATGTGTTGCATACAGTGGTTAGAGTGCCACAAACTGAGGTTGCAACTAAGCTGCAGTTGCTTTTGTTGTTTTGGTGGTAACAGAGAGACCAAGCTTATTTGAATTGAATGTGGGGCTAAGGATGAGAATTGACCAAGTCTGTTACACAAATAAGGTATCCGATTGCAGGCTGAGCAGACAAAATGAGATTTCAGCTAGTCCTAGTCGTATCATCATTATTGACTGCTATTAATATGGCATTTTATACAATAAACAGAGAGTCATGTCTTTAGAGTCCTTTAGACGCTATTGCATTTTTAATGAGCAGGAGGCGCCTCCGATTCGCTCCACTTCCGCTGTGGCTTTGCCTGATGAGTGGGAAATGCTTCCTGCATTGGCAATGGGGGAAATTTGACAGCATACGTAAAGCAGTCACTGCTATCAGGTTAATTTGAGAAGCAGCCATAGGGAAAAGCCAACGGAAAGACAGCGGAAACGTACACACACACACACACACACACACACACACACACACACATAGTATTCTGTGGCAACGTTGTCGTCGTCTCCTTCAACTCAGCATTAATGGCCGCAGGACATGTCAAAAGAATTGATGACGTGCAGCGTCTTCGACGTGCGCTGCAATCATAAAACTGGCAACAGAAGTACCCCTACTTTTCCCCATCCCCCCTTTACCATACAGCAAACCCCAAAAAGTCGACTGCCAATAAAATCGTTTTAGAAATGGATTGTCAGCTGCTTTGCCAGCGATTAATTTGAGTTCGCAAAATTACAATGACACCAGCTGAAATTGCAACTGATAGGTTAATGTCAAAACAAGCAGGACTATAAATTATTTGTTAATGGCAATTAACAACACTTCGTCTTTAAATATATCTGTAAAATCATGTATTTTTTTATTTCTTTTAAACTTTTTAGGATCGCGAATAGGTTTTTTAAAAAATATTAGATATTTTCGACGATTTATCCCATCCCTCATACTCTTCTAAACTACTACTATTAATGACTTTCTCCACTTAAGACACAACTAGCGATTTCAAAGCATTTTGCAGCCTAATTGAAACTTATTCTTTACATAAACATTTCGAAAAATGCTTTAAAAACACATTAAACAAAAGCGCAAAGCATCTGGAGAGTAGTTCTCTGAAATTACAGTTTAATCTAAGACTATAGAGAGAACCCGCTGCCATACATAAGTATACCAAGGCAAATTTTTGATTGGGATTTATCAACAAGCTCGTTAAATTTGCCGAGCAAATGCCGAACACGAGAACGAAGCAAAATTCTCTTATAGAATTAGGAAATAAATGACGCATCGTTAGGATTCGAACTCGGTACCTCCCGCTGAAAACAGACGTAGAGTTCATCTCAAGCAAAAGGACCATTGCGACCGCTAGAAAACGGACGTCTAATTCAGTACTTCTTATATATTCATTTCATCCCAATCACATACTTGTCTGGTACACTTATTTGAATGGCAGCAGTTCATCTTTATGTTCTATATAGTCTTTGGTTTAATCTTAATGAAGCTTTAATAGTATTATTAATGGGAAAAACATTGTTGCAGTACAATAAAGCTTAAGCTACGCTTTATTCTGTTAATAATAAATTAATACACACTTTTAAAAGAAACTGTTGAAGTTTGCAAGTTCATTTGTTCCGACTCATGAAATATATTGCACATCACTAATATATAAGTCTGCACATTACTAATCGTGTACCCTTTATGTGGTCATTCCTGATTAACGTTTGTTATCGGTATATTGAATTATACGGAATCATTCTTCTTCCACAGCTACGTTAACACGTTAGTTATGGGCCCAGACGCACAAAATAGATAAAATGAGTCGGTATAATATTGAAAAGTTAAGTAAAAGTAATTACGATGTATGGTGTGTACTACAGAAAATGTGAATTCATGTAAGCAGCAATGTTGATATTTGAATAACGTTCTATCTTCACACTGGCTGTTACTTCTTGTTGCAGGATTAATCGCCTGTTGCCATATTTTTCAGCTCGTGTCATTGAAACATTTTCGGGCATTGGCTGCATTGGCTGACGCGCCCTGAATATATTGCACATCAATCGGGCGTAAAAATGACGCCAGCTGGCGCCATTTTGTTATGCAATGGCCGAGCACTAAAAATGGCGCCTTAGCCTCAGCACAACTCTTACCCCTACCGCTTCCGATACCCCTCTCTTTCTCACCGCATGTTCTTTTGCTCTCTTTTCACAAATAATTGCAAAATTTTATTGCTGCACATTTTATGAAAGTTTACCTTTTGGATGTGCTCAGAACTTTGAAACGGATTCTAAAGTCAACACAAGGGCTTGAAATTTTCTGTAAATTTTCATAAATTAATAATTTTGATTGCCGTCCCGTCAGGCGCGTCAAGCGGGCTGACAACTCTATGCAAAAGTTGTTTAAGTTATTCATTAAAATTATCATCATTAGCTCTGGGGCCCAAAAAGCTCAGTCACAGTTTTTACTTGGCCTCTCTTGATAATCAGCGTTAAGCATTTTTTTTTACGAAAATATCAAGTGATTTTCTTTTGGCGTCCTTTTCATAGGCTTATCAAAGTGCAGTTGTTAATTAATTAAAAGTTTTATAAGTAAAAGGAACTTAGAAAGTTTCATAGCGAGCTAAAAAAAACTTGGGCAGTTTTGCAAATGTTTAAGTTATAGTATTGTAATATTTATTGGTTTAATTTTTCTGTTCAAATATCAACTATAAGTATGAAAAACTATTTAGATTTCTCGCCTAATATCACAGATTGTACACTTGGTTTTACTTTTACACCGTGATTTGATTTGATTAATCTTTTTTGATTTTTAGAATATTTTAACTAAATGGAATGCTAATGTCTATTTCTATTATAACTTTATCAAAAATATACAAGACTCTGCCAGAAACCTTTTCTTGCTTGTTTTAAATATTAGTTACCTCCCTCCGTTGTTTACAATCAGAATCGTATAATAAACATGGAATTTCTGCAACCAACTTTTTTCCATAGTGTGGAACAGAAAAATAAACACTGGCATGTGTATTTGTATTTGTTTTTAATGTGTTTACTAAAAACATTTAGGATAATAACTAAAACTTAAAGGGTATTTCGAAGTCGTGCAGCATTGTTACTTGTTTTATTTTGCTAATTTGTGCCCATATTTAGATTGTTTGGTAAATAAATGCCTGCTGCATTACTTTAAAGTGTGTGAGTCAACAAACTATTCACACACAGAGGTATTCATACACACACACACACACACACAGACAAACACAGAGACACATCAATGATAATTGAGTGTACACAAATCGTTGATAATATTTGGGGCAGAGATGCTATTAATGGCATACTCAGTATTTGGCAACCGAAGCCACAGAAATTGATTGCCGTAAAAGCCAAAAAGCAAGGCAACAATATTTGTTGCTATTTTGTGGCGAAACGAATTGAAATGAAATGAATTGCATGGAAAATTAAAATGAATTGAAATGAATGAAATGAAAGTACACAACATTTATAAATTGCTAGATGCGTTTTCAATTCAATTCAATTTTGGCCAACAACTGTGCCGTCTTGACTTGTCACTCCGCTTTTGCGACGATACACAATTAATTACCACTAAAGTGTGCCGTCAATTGTAAAATAAAATGCCAGACTAATTACATTAACCATTAGGACAAATTTCAAGCCAAAAGTCTGGGTCTGCCATTGGCACTTGAGGCAAATTGCTGCAACGGAGTCAACAACTGTGGCGCCTCCAGGTATGCAACAGTTTTCGAGCTGTAGCAAAACAGAAGTGTTGTGAAAGGGAGGATGAAAAGGGGGTAAAGTCGAGCACAAGCAGCAGCAGGCAAAAGGCCTGAACTGTTTATGCATTTCCCTAATGAAATGCAAAGAAAGCCCGAAAAGCGGCTTAAAAATTCCCAAAGCAGGTTACAAAATATGAAAATCTTTTCCTCCCCTTATAAACAAAACAATTACAAGAGCTTTTGCCTTAGCATTGTTGTTGCAATTTGCTCTAGAGTGGTAATTAAATATTTATTTTCTCTTCAGCTATTTGCTTTGATTAATAGCTAAAAAGCCAATCCCCAAAAAGACCACCCATAAGTTGGTTCTGGCCCCCTCTTTTCCAGCCCTTGTGTTTATTTGGATTATTTTACAAAATTCACAATTTTTCAATTTGTTTATCTTTTGTTTTCCTTATTGTGTTTGTCTTATGCATTAAATGGACGAATATTTAGTTTACATTCATTTAGTTAATGTACTTTTCCCTATTGATTTTCATCCGGGGGATTAGAAAGAATTTCATTATATTGTGAGTAGTAAAAAAAAGGAAAAGGAAAATGAATTTAAATCTGCTCATAGAAATCTTTTATCTTTTAAATATTTCTTTAAGTAAATTGTTTTTTCCCCTGAGCTTTTCAGCTTATGATTGTGTTATTTAAATCATTTTCTATATATTTCTGTATTTATTTTGTGACTTTCTTGTGAATGCAACATATAAGTTCTTGAATATTTATTTATTCTACTTTAATTTGTGGTTGAGATATTAGAGTCGCATTTTGTTGATTAAGCAAATACATAGTTTTTCCATTTCACATCGACATTGAATCGAATTCAAGAGTTTTCTTTTAAATCTAATTGTAGTCTATTAATAGTTCAGCTTAAGTAAGATTTCGGTCAAGTTTTTAAGACTGTTAACTTGCATACGTCTAAGTGTTTTTGGTAGAATAAATAAAAATAAATTTTATTGACCATTTAAGAACTAGCTTTTATTTGTATATACATATCTTTTGGGAAAGCCCAGTCTTTTAAGGCGCCTCAAAGGCCTGGCGGGGCGTAGACGTCTCGCAAGCGTATTACGGTGACTGATAAGTCTGTCGCTTTATCTACTTGTGTGTCTGCTAATCTGCTCCTCTCTCTTACTCTCACATACCAGGGTCAGTAGGTAAATTGTCGTATGGCGCGATTTTGTAAGACCTGTATATGTTTGTAGTTCGATTTTGCTGATATTCCCCAGATCTGCACGCCGTAGAGCCAGATTGGGGCCACACACATCGAACGTAGACTGCCCTTTTAGCTCTCAATGACATGGTGCCTCTGCTATTGATCAGCCACCACAATTGCTGCATCCTTTGACCACCCTTTCTGGCCGCAGCCTTTAGATGGGAGCCAAAAGTTAGACGCTTGTCTAGGCTGAGGCCGAGATATTATGGCTGCCTTGCTTGTTCCAGGGTTACACCTTCCAGCTGTATTGGTGGAGTGTCGTGGTCGATGAGCGCTTTCAGGGTGAAGCAGGGGTTAGTCGTCTTCAGTGGGTTGACCTTTAAATTCCACCTCTTGCTCCAAGCTTCCAATGAATTGAGCTATTCCTGTAGTCCATTAGCTGTTTCTATTCGATTTTTGGAGTTGTAAATGACTGCGAGGCAGGAAGCTTCCATATGCTGAATATTGGGGCAGGGTATAACGGCAGTATACATCGAATAGAGCAGCTATCCAAGAACACTGCCCTGATTAACTAGTTCGTTTTATTTGCTTTGCTAGAAATAGTTTTAAATATTGAATTTACTGTTGCATGCTTCAAGGCGCCGTCGGGCAACAAAACACGTCTGGGCAAATGGGTTTAAAATGTACGCAAATGCAAAATATCAGGAAGGCAGACAGGGAAGGACAGCAGACACTCTTGCTGGAACATGCACCACATCATTATGGGACCACAGGGAGCAAGTGACTCCGACTGAGTGCGTAGGAAATGTCGCCACAACGTCGGCGGAGTTGTTGTTGTTGCACCGAAGCATCATTAAGTCAATTTTGTCTGGGGGGGGGGGGGCGGAGGGAAAAGCGCAGCTTAATGTGCAGTCAGGGAGCTGTTGCAAGTTGGGAGTCATTGGGACAATGGTCAGCATGGACACACCAATTATCCAAAATGCCAAAACACCAGATACACACACTTTGCAGCTGCAACAAAAAAAAAGAAACAGAAACTGGGAGTAGAGAAATCTATTGGATGTGGGGAATTGTTGAGAGGAGAAAGGAGATTGCGCTTTTGCGGTTGTGTTAAGTTGATTTCCGGCACGTCTATTGCAAAATGCTAACCCTTCCCCTGCCCCTCACCCTCCCCCTCTCAATATGTTGCCGCACAAGTCCAAGATGCACAGCGCCAATTATGCGAGCCGTCATCGTCGTTGTCGTCGTCGTCGATGGTCAACGTTACATTCATAAACAGACGCAGTACCATCATCATCAGCGTAGGTGTCTGACACGCCCCTATCGTTGGGGCTGTCAAATGCAGAACAGGGTCTGTGACCACCTCTTCTGCACAGTGGTGCAAGGCTAATGAAAAATTATGCATTTTAAGCGGGAGAAGTGATAATATTTGAAAGCAAAGAAATATATTAAAACTAGGAGAAAGAAATGTGTGTGATCAGAGTTGAAATATCTAGTAATTTGAAATATAAATATATTTTAATATGCATACACTCTGTTTTCATAGAAGTTGTAAAACTTATACTTTGATTTTAAGTATTAATATAAAGCTAACTAGTTTACACTTTCGAATCAATTTAGATTTTGATTTCTATTTATAACACTCTCTCTTTGATATATATACGCATAATTCTTGTGGCTGTAAATTTCCGACACTATTTAAATATCAATGAATAATTCCTTATTTAAATAAATAAATAAATATGCCATTTACTTCAAGTATTCTAATTTTTTGTTATTTATAGATTATGCCACAATTTAACTAGCATTGTTGCCCCGTCTTCTCATCCAGCATAAATCCTTCACTGCAGTTTATTATTAGTTTAAATTTAGTCCTTTATATTTATAGATATAATCATATTAGTTTTTTGCATTCTAATAAATTTTTGTTGCTGTAAATTTCTACATCTAGTCCCTAATTTCATCTCTATCTTAAGTGTATCTCTAAGTTATATCCGACTTGCTTTTATCAAGCAGTGATGATCGAATTTCATGCCCTAGCCTTCAGTATTTGCCACACTGTGCGCTGTTATCTCTGTCTGGTTGAACCAACGCCAAATTCTCAGCCTACTGAGGTGAGCTGTAAATTATACGGCTTTGCGTTTAGCCTCCGTAACCTCGAAGTTGCCCAGGCTCCGGCACCAGGCACCAGCCACCAGGCAACGTCACCGACTCCCATCCCAGTTTTTGTGGGTCGTCCCCCTGCCACGACTGAGGTGCATGCACCATTTCCCTGCTCGCCTGCAACGCAGTTTGATGTTTTGCGGTTGTGTTGATGCTGTTGACGTTGTCAACGTTGTCTATGGCCCTGTGACAACGTCCAAACATACTCTGCCATACTCTGGAGTCCCTTCAATTTTTGGCACTTTGGCTTTAATATTTAAAGTGTGCTTTTAGGCGCTGTGTGGCACGTTAAGAGTTTGCCATTATCCTGCCACTTGGTTATTGTCTCTCTGCGGTGCGTTGCCAATTAATGAGATTTTCACTTGAAAGAACATCGACAGTGCAAATGGGCATGGGGTTGGTTGAGGTATACAAATGCAGATAAGGGTAGCACTTGAGTTAGATAACAGAGCTCTATTCAATCGCATAATGGATAGTCCTTTGACAAATATCCTGTCCCTTCTGAAATGTCCCTTTTTGGCTGACTTTTATAACTCAATTATCAGCTCCTCTTTCCCTCACTCTCGATTGTGTCAATTGCTGACACCTGCATATTACCATTTGAATTTCTTTTTCGCCTTTTCTTGTTGTTGTGGTTGATCCCCTGCTGAGGACTCCCCATGTTTAGCTTCATTTGAATAAACCAAACCACTTGGAGACACTGAAGCAGTTGGAGTTGAAAACCAATCGAACCACACGAGTTGACAGAGGAAAAACTTTCACACTCGCCGTCGCTGCCTCACGATGTTGCATGACTGCCTTAACCTTTATTTTGATTAGCTGCAGTTGCAGTTGCACAGCAGCAATAGCAGCAACGGCTGCAGTTGCCATCTCCTCGTGCTGGAAAACCGTAGAAAACTCAGCCAGTTATCCAGTCAGCTAACCGCAACGCTCTTGGAGCCACTGTCATTTGTTATGTTATTGGTTTGGACATTTTGCAAATTGCTTATTTAGCAGTGCGTAAAATCCACAGCATCCAAAGCATCGAAAGAGAAACAGAGCGATAGAGAGAGAGAGTGGGGGAAGAATACTATCTCTACCGTCGCCCTGCATTGTCCCCATCCTCCATTCTTCATACTGACTGTCTGTGGTTTTTTGTCAAGAGCTTCAGGGACACACACATGTCAAGTGTGTAGCTTCTGTTATTCCTTGCTCTTCACTTCTGCCTTTTAGGTACCCTGTACTGTAAACTGTAAAACAATGGGAATAGTGCTATTATCCTAAGCAACAAACCATAAAATGAATGTAACACTAAAATAATACAAGTGGAATGTGAATAATCTAATAATAATGCAGAAATAATATTTGTTAATTAATAATATATCTATTAATAATATATAAATATAATATATAAAATTATAATAACTTTTATAAACATTTAAATGTAAGAGGCTTTAATTTTCCAACCATTTCACAGATTTCTTTATTAAAAATTAATCAATTTTAACAAAATTCTCATAAGTCAATGGTAATATGTGTACCATACTTTAACACCAGTTTACAGGGTATGTTCTACTATGTTTGACCAACTGACATTAATTGAGTATCTGCTTACAGGGTATGCTCTAGCATACTATTTCAATGGTAGCACTCTCGTTTTTATCACATTGTTGTAGAGTTCATTAGGCGACAACCTCCCAGCCAAGTTAACAGCATGTCAAGCAAGCGGTTAGTTGTGACCAACTACAGGAATTACCAGTTCAATGTCACCAAAAAAAGAAAATAGAAAAAGAAATGAAGAGAAAAATTGGAAAAGGAGGCCTCCGAGTTATTTAAGCAAGTGTTAGAGCCCTGTCAATGTTACAGCTCTATTCTTTCTACACTTTCCAGGCCACTTGTCATCCACAGGGTTTCCCATCTATAATAATATTTGCTTTTCATTCTGTGTGTGTTTCTCTTTTTGCATTTCTCTTCTTTTTATACCCTATGTCCGTGGAACTTTTCCGAAAAGTTTACTGCTTTTGGTAGAAAATGGAATATGCTATTCTATAGAGTATATCCGATTCTATTTGACTTTATTCCCATTTGCCTTCAGTTATAAATTTACTATAAATACTTTAACAATAATGAGAAACTGTTCATCACCCAAATAAACTCATCTTTCTGTAATTATATATTTTATTACATATTTTATTCTGTGCGTATACGTAATACACTTTAAAGTATTTTAGAACTCAAAACGTGGTATATTCTAGTCGAGTAATCGCAGTTAGAGCATTTTTAGTTGTTATTTTTTCGATGCTGCCTAATTGCCTGGATACGTTTTACAGCATCTCTTTTGTGGCCATAAAAGTTTTTATGGCTAATATTTTGTGCGAAGGCCTTTTAATTAGACGAGCGCCCATTAAAACTGATCTATGTCTTCTTAATTGAGTTTTTCGACTATGCATAAAGCTAATTAACGCTTTATGACTTCAATTCGATTCGATACGATTTGATCGAATTTTGCCTATTAATATAATTTTTTATACCCTGTGGGGGTATATTAAGTTTGTTAAAAATATGTAACGGGCAGAAGGAAGCATGGCCGACCCAATAAAGTATATATATTCTTGATCAGCATCAATAGCCGAGTCGATATAGCCATGTCCGTCTGTCCGTCTGTCCGTCGGTCCGTCGGTCTGTCGGTCTGTCGGTCTGTCGGTCTGTCGGTCCGTCGGTCCGTCCGTATGAACGAAAGGATCTCAGAGATGGTAAGAGCTAGAAGCTTGAACTTGGTGTCCCAGCACTGGAAATTTTTGCAGGCAGATCAAGTTTATCTTTTTTTTTGGATGCCACGCCCTCTTTGCCCACAATTTAAGTAAAAGCTTATAAAGCAAGCAGTTTTGTAGATCAAAAACCTCATACCAAGGGCAGTTTTGAAGCTAGAGACTTGAGATTTTGCACATATGATAAATATTTTGTGGTCAATGTGTCCAGAAAATTGTATCACGATGCCACGCCCCCATTGCCTACATAACGGGAAGTCTTATAACAAGAGCAATATTACAGTAAGAGACTTGAGATTTGGCACATATGATAAGAATCTTAGGGTCAATGTGTCCAGAAAATTTAATCGCGATGCCACGCCCCCTTCGCCCTCAAATTAAGTAAAACCTCATAAAGCAAGCAGTTTTCTAGCTCAAAAACCTCATAACAAAAGCAGTTTTGTAGCTAGAGACTTGAGATTTAGCACACATGATGAGTATCTTGAGCTCGATTTGTCCAGAAAATTTTATCACGATGCCACGCCCCCTTCGCTTACAAATTAAAAAATAAAGAATTACTAGAGAATTTCATCTGGAGTGAATTTGAGCGGGTTCCTGTAGACCCACAGGGTATATTACGGTCGGGGTCCCGACTGTTCCGCTTGTTTATATTTGCTATAAACATTTTGAATACTCTTATTAAATGCCTTTCATTTCATTCTTATCTCTTTGCAGTTTAACTCAAGTGAAGCTATCGGATAAATGATGATATGTAATCTAGTTACAGCTTTTACCATTAATTAAGTCTGTATTTGTGCCATAAAAGACATAATCTGATAATGCATCAATAAATTTAAGAATATATATATATATAGTTTATAATCTTAAGTTTAAAGAACTTGTCTATATATAATTGGAATGCACTTTGAAATTCTGCGTATGTTAAAAATGGATACAAGAAGACATTTCAGAGGTTACGCAAAAGTTTCAGTTAAAATATTATCATTTTATCATTGTAACGAGTGAATATTATATTATATTTAAGTCATTGTCCTAATTGTAATTCTGCTCTGTAGTGATGGATTTTAATCTTCATCTGCCAACGAAAAATGTATAAATAAAACTCTACTGGAAAACTACATTTTACCGTCGTTTACTTATGTTGTAAGGTTGCATTGATTTCTGCCTCTATAAATTGATCATTGGTGTTAAAAACTACACTTTCATTAAAACTATATAACTCCGAATATTTTATAAAACTTGACAGACATTTCTCTCCATCTTTTCCCTATGTTACTATGTATTAATTACAGTATTATGATTCATACAGATCTCTATCTCTATTTACCTCTATCACGACTCTTTGAAGCTATACTACTTCACTCTCAAAGTATCGAAACCTGCATATCTATTTAATACTTTGTTAACTGGTTTGCTAAGCAAATTAAATGAATAAAATACAACAATATTTTTTAAATTAATAAAAAACTGTATAGAATTGTTGCTGGTTATTGTTTTCAGTTTTTACCTGCACAATGTTGGTACTATTATTATATATAATACTATACAATTTTAACTACTCATACTATCAACAACAAAGAAAATAAGCAAATCAATTTCCATTCAATGGAGTTTAGTTCAAAGTTAACTTAGTTCTATGCCTTGGTATTCGGTATAACAACTGTGAGCGACTTACAAAGTTACAGTATATATATACGTATATACAATAAACTAAAACTTTTATTTGAGAAGAGACGAGCACAGCTCCACTTGCAACTAGGCAACTTTTCAATGCAACAAGAAACAGTTTTCCCCTAAGAAAAACCAGCACTCAAAAGCCTTTAGGCTCTGTGGCAACGTCGAGTTGGAAACGCGGGTAAATAGAAAAAGTTGGCGCGATTTTTAAATTGAAAATAAAAGCTGGCAGGTAGCAGTTGCAAGTAGCAAAGATTAAGCGTGGAATTTAAGACTTGCAACAATAGCAACAACAACAACAACAAATTCTCTACCACTTGTGCCATAATAATCGCTTTAATTACAATTAAAATGAAACTGTAATGACTCTGCTGTTGTTGTCGTTGTTGCTGTGGCTACTATGAAGATGAATGACGGCCCATTCATTTCAGTGATAAGGGGGGAGAGAGGGGCGTTTACTTGGCTTAACGTCCAAAGTCAAAGTCGCGATGCTATTATAATGCTAATGACGTTTAATCGTTTTAAGCCTGGCAACTGACTCTCCTCTCCTCGCAGACCTCTCGCCTTTCGCCATTCACTATATAGACTTTTCTCTTTTACAGCATAAAGTGGCAACGTTTAGCGGCCTGTAGAACTTTTCTTATGGCCATTTAAAGAGTAGTCTGCTGTTGGGCAAAAACAATAATGAAATTGTTTTAATTTCAATTTATCAAAGTATTTAACGAGAACTAACGAAATCAGAGTGCACGATTTGTTGTAGATATAGCGATTCGATCTGGCATTGTTCCTAGACTTTATAGAATTTTCTTTAAGGGGAATTCCCTGGCTGTTAATTGAACTGCATATAAAATATGTATATGTGCAAACTGATTTAAAACTAAGAAGAGAAAAGGTTTGTTATTAAATATATTGACGTTTTTGTATATAATTGATAATTCCCATGTCTTCAGTGGCTACGGCTACAGGGTATAAAATGTAGCAGAAATTGAATAGCATATCGCTTGGGGCAATGCATAAAAATCCATAATGAAATTGTGCGGAAACCAAACGAGCCACGCCTTCCCCAGACTTATTGGTACTGGTCGCACTTAGCAATGACCATGGGCATCAATGGCAAGCCTATGAGCAAAGGAAACATGTCACGTGCAACCGCCCAACCACCCACTCACCACACACACACACACATTCCTATAGATCGAACTGAAACTGAGGCAAGTCCTTGGACATTGGTGACTGGATGCTGAACCTGTTCCGTGTCCAATGCTGTTTGCATTTTTCGCATGAAATTGACGTTTCATTTGTTATAATATGCATTGAGGCAACATTTCGATACTCATAAATATTTAACAGACATTCATCTGTTGGGAGAAACGTTAAAGGCGACAGTGGACCCCGAAGCCAACAAGGGACTGTGAAGGGGCAAAAGTCTCAGTTGCAACAGGATGCGGATATCGCATTGAAATCGAGATACAGACACACATACAGATACAGATACAGATACGTGGGAAACGTGTGTATGCACATTATGGTCATAAAAAGCTTGAGGTTCCCCTATGCTACATATATGGGCGTTGACACATGCAACCAAAACAACAACAGCAACAACTACAATGACAAAAGCCAACAACAACAAAGTGAAAAGCAGTCTGAAGGCAGAACGAGGCACTAAAGCTCAAAGGATCAGACAGTAGCCGTTGTCGAGAGCCTTAATTTTTGATTTAAATCGTGAAATTTATGCTATATACGACACTGTCGTCAGTATTAATATTCATATATTACAGGCAATACTATATGCATTTATTTATTAAAGAAAGTTATACAGACTAAATGGCTTTTGACAATTTTGTGTAAAAACAATTTAAGTAGTTGCAGATTTGTTGCCACAAATCGATCGATAATATGGAAACATTATAACAGATTACCAGTAAGTGTGTGTGTCTATTTTAGAGTCCAAAATAACTACAGATTCAAATTGCATGTTTTACATACAGTTTATTGTTAGTTTTGATTATACAAAAGGATAAATTACATACATAAAATACATAATTCAAAAAGTATACAAGTTGTAGCTTTTATATAAAAGTCATGACGCTCGAATACTAAACACTGACTTTATTTTCAAAATTGTGTAGCGTGCAAAAGCAACACTAGCGCCATCTAGCGTTCATACCTTACGTATATGAAGGACAATCTTTATTGTGTAGAATATGACGATTACCTTGGCATTAACATCTTCAAATTCAACACAATCAATTGTCTGTGTTTCTTTTAATTGACTGAACTCTGGCACATACTTATATGTAGTTTAAGATGCCAACGTTAACCCAAATAAATTTCTAAAGACACTTTAACTTCAATTGAGATGTCGGCTTTTAATTAAAGACTCTTCAAATGGATATAAAAGCAAAATATTCTGGGGGGCATTTAAAACTCATTTGAGTTTGAAAATTGCAGACGTTTGGCATGTGCTACTTGATGTTGTTTTTGTTATTGTATAATTTTTATAACGTTATTTCCCAACTGAATTAAGTAGCAAGACTCGCACATTTTTCCCACACAAACACACAAACACACATCGCATAATTACGCAAAGTGAGAGCGTTGGAAAAAAAATAAAGGTGGGGGGGGGGGGTGGTGCAAAAGGGTAGTAGTGTGGGTGTGGGTTGCCACCACAAGAAAAAAAAATAACTGTAATTAGTGGTGCGAAATTAGTGTTATCCTAGAGCGCAAAAACATTGGAAAAATCCCCATTTCCCCAACTCAAAAACTTTCCCTGCCATGGAACGAGCTCAAAAGTGAAATGAAACACACGCGGATAGTTATTTAATCTATGTGTGTGTGTGTGTACGTGTTTGTATTTGTTGATGTATGAATAGAAACAGGTGTAAGCTGTACACTGGCAGCTTTCAAGCCACCTTCCATCATTGAAGACCCCCCCCCCCCCAGAAGCTTAGCAAATGCCCGAGCTGCGAGCTGTTTCATAAAGCATGCTATTTGGGTCAACAACTCAACTGCGACTGCTGCTGGCCTAGCATAAGTTTGCTAGTTGGCAAGGGGGGCAAGAAGAGGAAGGGGTGCAGAGGGCATTTGACGGCAGGTTTGGCGCGTCAAAACTTTTTTATGAACTGTTAAATTTCCAATTAGCGCTGATTGTTGCGATTTAACTCAAAACAAACATTGCGCGCTGTGAGTCAAAGCCAGTCCCTCACTTTTCCTTCTCCCACCATCCACGTGGAGAGTTAAATAGCTGCTGATTTTGAGAAAAATATTGTTGAACATAAATGAAGATCTGCAGTCGATTGCTGGTTAAACGAGAATTATAATAGTTAGCTAGTTAGGGAGATAGAGATAGTAGATAACATTGATACAGTTTAATTTTAAAAAATATTTGTTTCCTGCAGCAATTATTAACACTTCATTTACTTCATAATAGTTTGTTGCCATAAAAAAATGTATACGTCTTACTGCGTTTATTTTTTTTTGTACAGAAAATTGCTGTGAATATAGAAAAAAAATATTGTTGCAAGTGGCATGTGGCCGTGAGGCATTCAGCATTGCAATAAAAATTGTTTATTGAAATGTAACGAAACGCGAACCGAAAAATGAATTACAAAATTGCCTGACGAATTTCAAAAGTGCTCGGAGTACTCGTCTATTTGTACAGTTGGCACTCAGAATTTAATTAAAAAATGTCCGACTATATCGTTGTCTCTCTTTTCATACCTATCTTTATCTCTTTCACTGGTTTTGCCTTTTTGCTTTGCACTTGAAGTGCCAAAGCAATGCAGGCGCAATAATTTTCATGTTGTGAAATTTTGTGTTAGAACTCTTAAACAATAGACCTCGAAGTACAATAGAATATATACCGGAAAGCATACAATAAATGCCTATAGACAGAACTACAACAGCAACAACAAGAACAATAACAAACAAGTCGATAAGTCGAGCGCACGCGACAGAAGGATACCCTGTGCAGGTCTTCAAAGAATAGTATTTTGAAATCTCTAGATCTTATAGTTGCTGAGATTCACGCGTTAGACAGACGGACAGACAGACAGACGAACAGACATACGGACAGACAGACGGACAAACAGACGGACAGACAGACGGACAGACAGACGGACAGACAGATAGACGGACAGAGAGACGGACAGGTGTCAATCGACTCGGCTATTGATACTGATCAAGAATATACTATACACTTTATTGGGTCGGAGATGCCTTTTTCTGCCTGTTACATACATTTACACAAATTCATTATACCCTTACTTGCCCAATGGGCGCAGGGTATATAAACTGGACTAACCAGAAACTCCTCTTTCCAGTTTAAACTTTGTTCAAAAGTCAAAAGATTTGCGGGCATACAATAGGTACAGTGTAGGATGGGGGGGGGGGGGGGGGGCGGAGGGAGCACTGACTATGCTAAAGGTGTTGCCTTCACATACACACACACACCCAACAACAATTTATAAATAATAATTTTTTGTTGTCTGCTTACAGGCGTCGGTGTCGTCTACAGGTAACTGGCAACTGGCACGCGCCTTTGTCTAGACAACAACAACAACAACAGCAACAACAACGAGAAAGACAACAACAATAAGTTAAATCTGTATACTTGCCACACTGTGAAAATACTCTGTAAAACAGTGAATATAAGATATACATTTGATTGTATAGCATACTTTTTAGAGCAAACTTGAAATGTAAAACACAAATTACATTAAACACAATAATTTGAAGTAGGTTGCTTTGCTCTTTTGCAATTCAATGCCGATGAAATTTAATGAAAACGAATAATGGCTTAAATTAAAAATATAATGTAGAATACATAGAAATCTATAGCAAATATATTTGGCGCAAAATTCCACTTAATGCCTTACAGAAAGCACGTCTGTAAAGTGACCAAACTCTTGTTGACGAAGTATTGAAGGAAAACAAATTTTTCTAATATATGTATTTTTACACATTAAGAAATGAATTAAAATATCCATTTGTAATCACAAAATTACAGGATATTCAAAAACGCAACTATGCAAAGTCTTTAGCTGAAGAATGCCTTGAGTAATGCCAAAGGCAGTTAGCCTTCTCTCTCGTTGCTGCTGATGATGAAGTGCGGACAGTTGGTAACTAGGCAATAAAGTACGTACCTGGTCACACCTGTTCAACTGGGCTCCCAAACATTTCACTGTCCACTTTTCATTGTTTAATTGTTTGCCGCTCTCTCTCTCTCTCTCTGTTTCTCTTTACCCTCTTTCCATCATTCGCTGTCTCTCTCGTAAATTTACGAGAACATTTTAGCCTTTTGTTTTGGGCATTTGCTGAGTATTTTTTAGGCCAACTTGCTGCCGTGTGCTGGCTTCTTGTTGAGTTGTTGTCGTCAATCTTATGGGCCAGTTAATTTAGTCAGGCATATTTATAAGCTAAAATTGTCTGCCTGTATTTGTTGTCTTTGTTATTAATGGCCTGTCATTTAGATAGACATCAGTTCGAAAAGACAAAGAAACGCTTCTTGATAACTTTTTTCGTCCTTTGGCAATTGAGAAGATCTGCAAGCAAAATTCTTGAGCATTTTGTTGGAACTTGTCAACGGTTGTGCCTTCTACTGAATGAAGTAAGAATAGTTTGTCAATAGCTAACAAATTTCTCAGACTTAAACTAAGGCAGAATGTACTTTCAAAGAGAAGTAAATAGATTTATGCTAAGAATAAACGAATATATTTATATAAAAATGATATACTAAAAACATAAATAATTATATTTGAAATTAAAACAAAAAACTTTTTCACAATATGCAATAATCCAATTAGGCACTTAAATAATTAATTACAATGCAATGGTAATTGGGAATAGAAATCAACAACTCTTCAAATTGAAAATACAATACATTGTGAGTTCGTCGAGTATCTAAAATAATGTCAAAGAAAGAAAGAAACATAAAAACACTAAGCTCTGAGAGCTACTCGTATTACGAATAAAATATCATAGAGTACATTTTCAAATAGTTACATCAACTCTATCAAAGTTCATAATCCACATAATATTGACCAAAGCCAATCCCAACATGTTAGTAATCATTTTACATGCTCTTCATTTAGATAGAGAAACAACAGCAGCAATAATAAACGTAGACAAAGAAAAATATAAATAAAAATATATAAATATAAAAATTCATTGCAAATAATAATACAACAATTTATTTTATTGATGACAATTTCTATCTGAGCACTCGCTGTTTTTGTGAATACCAAATCAGCATCATCAGCATCAGCCTCTGATGCAGCAATAAAAACATCAACAACATGGCCAAAAGTGCCCAAACAATGCCCATCTAGTCAGATCCAAGCCACACATATTGCCCGAGCTTTTCAATTGTATTATAAAATAAAATACAAGAGCAAAAAAAATAATAATAATAAAGCAACAACTGAAAAGAGTACTACTGACTGTCAACTGCGAATATTAGACTATGATTTGCTCTAACAAATGTTTGCGTAATGTAAATATTTCAAACTAAATATTATGGCAACAGTTCAATTATTTTTTTTTTTTGGATTGTGATTACTGAATGCTCTAGCATCAATTCTTATGTGTTTCCGCTCAAACTTAATTGTTATACTTTTCATCGTTATTAAAAATTATATACAAGTATTATGGGGCATAGGTCTGTTCAGTTAAGTTAAGAACTGTTTCTAATTTCATCAGACAATTTAAATCAAGGATTTGATTACTTTTCCCCATAAATATGAATTATTTTGGCATATCGAATTCCATAAGTTCTTTATATAGTAATTATTATATCTTTATATGTAATTATTATTAAACTCTCATTCTTTTCTATTAAAGTGTTGCATACCTTTCAGCATATTCAATAGAGCTTCCAGTCATAATATCAAATTTAGTTTATAAATAAACATACATGTATGCAAACATATACATATGTATCTATCTATAGTTATATACTACAATATATATATACTATATTGTAAGCAATAATTCGCCATTGCCTTTGAAGCATTTGGTTCGTTTGCATTGTTGAAATTTACAATTGCGATTCATCAAAAATAGATTAGATTTTCATTGTATGCAATGCCATCGATATCCATAACCATATCCATATCGCAGCCGGCATAAAGGACACTTTATAGATTGCTGCTGAACTGTGTCCGTGTCCGTGTACATGTCCGTGTACATGTCCTTTATACTCATTTCCGATGCACGTATTTGTCGTAGTCATGGCTCGAGCAGTAATCAAACAATTCAATGTTTATTATGCATTATTCTTTTTATCGGTCACTCTATAAACCGCTTTTTATGAGTATGCCAATTTCTCTGTTTTTTCTTTTTTTGGCCAAACGAAATGCATAATTTTATTGAATACGAGTGGTAATTGTAAAAAGCTAAGGTCATGATTGTATGAAGTGTAAATTACAGATATAATTTATTGCACATCATATACGAGAAACATTTTGATAGGGATATGCGGGCAAAAAGCTTATTGAAAGCAAAAACGAGTATACTTAATAAGCGAGAATTAAAGATGTAGATTATATATATTAAAGGACAAGCTTTTGAATAATTTGCAATAATAATCAGCTTTCTGTATTCCCTTTCCAATTGATATAAGTAAGTTTTAATATCATTTATAATAAATGGTTCTTTAATATAGTCTAATATAAAAGAGAACTCTTTAAGCGTTTTTGAAACAATTAGATTGCATTTAATTATAGGTTAGGCTTTTAGCTCAAGTAAATGAAAGCCAAAATAATTAACTTGTATGTCAAAGCTTAAAGCTTCGATTCTGATTTGTCATAGCTTAAAGTGTTGTCCCAATTCTAATGATAAACTGCTTGTAAGAAAGCTAGCTAAAGAAGCTTCAATAGTCTCACTTAAATGCTAGTCAGTTAGGAAATAACATCAAAAACATGTTAATCAAATGTGCAACTCAAAAGTACAGTCGCTACAGTTTCACTAAATTTAGAGTTATGCTTATTTTTTTGCCATGAGTGAAACTGCAAACCAAATGCAATCCTTTACATCAGTGCAGTCACTTATGCACGTAATATCCTGTCGTTGGGCACGTCTCAGCTGCAGTGCAAGTCAATTTCAAAGTACTTGTAAATACCAAAGTTAGCAAGTTTTGAGCCCAAGTTCTGGGCCACATTTAGAAGCGATTGAGTGTTAGAAAGGACACACGTCACGCACGCAGGACACTTGACCGAAACAAAAAACAAAAAAATAGTCGAAGTGTGTGCACATGCAGGACACGTTAGCCCAAACGGAGATAGAGATTTAAAGCGTTAAATAAACACTTAACTGCCAACTAAGTAGAGAAGGCTAAGAAGGCTGCCTTAAAGTGCAAGTTGAGACAACTTTAGTGGTCAGGATGGCAATGCGCTTAAATTATGCCGCATTCATAATGCAACAGAGTCGAGAAGTTGCAGCTGCCTCTGGGGTCGTCCTATTTGACATATCCTTGGGCAAAATTCAGCCACAAGCATCAGGCATTAAATTTTATGCCCGCTCATATCCTTGAGCCGAGCACACATCCTGTTACCGACTGGTCTCCAACTCCAACTCCAGCTCCAACTGCAAGTTAATGCCAAGGCTTTTGGGCCCATTATTTCAACGCTTTTTCTTGCCATTTTGTTGTAAGTACATGAGTAGTCGACTTCTTGTTGTTGTTCTGCTCATTCTTTCTTACATATATATTTTATTTTATTTAAGAAGTTTCTACCATTTTTTCATTCGACTAAAGTCAAAAAAATTTATTTAAAGTTCAAAGTTGCATTTCTTTCTTTCGCCTCTTTTGCTTACATTTTGATTTTATTTTACGACTGTTTTGTGCTTTGTTTCTGGCCAAGTTTAGCTTACTTCTTAAGGCATACCCACAATTTGCCCAACTTAACTATTAGGAGAATTCTTGATAGCAGATAAAATTATCAAATTTGTGGGATAGTTGAAGAAAAGAAGAGCAGTTTAAATAATGCAACAAAATACTTGCATTCTCGTTTATAAGTATTTACAGCAGACTTAGCAAATAATAAATTGTAGGTAATTCTCTCATACTAACATTCACTTAGATGTACATAGTATTTCTTATTTTGTATGACAATATGTGTGGAAATTGTTGAATAATGTAATGTAATGTATTGTTGTAGAACTGAAATTTGTTGCAAAATTCATAAATTGCATACACATTCGGTTGTCATCTGTAATATATACTTTCTACCTTATTTAAAAAGGGGAAAGTGCCTATCTTCTTTTGTTTTTTTAATATTATATAAATAAAAGTAAACAATATTCAACAAATTGGCCGAATGTGCCAGTGAATAAATGTATCGGTTTTTATTCTAAAGATTTACCATATTTTATGTTTTATTTATTATCTAAATATCTTCGAACTCTCATAACTATATCTAAAATAATTCAGTGTCCATTAAAAATGGGCAAAAAAGGGTACAATGAATTTGTGTGAATGTATGTAACAGGCAGAAGGAAGCATCTCCGACCCTATAGACCCTATATCTCCGTCTGTCCATCCGTCCGTCCGTCTGTCCATCCGTCTGTCCGTCCGTCCGTCCGTCCGTCCGTCTGTCCGTCCGTCCGTCTATCCGTCCGTCCGTCTGTCCGTCCGTCTGTTCGTCCATCTGTCCGTCTGTCTGTCAGTCTGTCCGTCCGTCCGTCCGTCTGTCCGTCCGTCTGTATGAACACGTGGATCTCAGCAACTATATGAGCTAGAGACTTCAAATTTGGAATGTATGTTGCTGAATACCATACGCAGATCAAGTTTATTTTTAATTTTCGATATCAAGCCCCGTTTGTTTTTAAATTAGAAAAATCACCATAACATAAGCAATGTCAAAGCTAGGGACTTGAGATTTGGCAAACATTATAAGAAACTTGGGCTTAATGTGCCCAGAAAATTTCATCGCGATGCTACGCCCCCTTCGCCCACAATTGAAAAAAGGTGATAACAAGAGCAGTTTTATAGCTTGATATGTTTTGATATGCCTTTCGGCCGCTGTGGCGCTAAACATACACACTCAACAGCCACAGTCCAGTGTTGCCAGACATTTCTTTGAATACCTCCACAGAGTTTCCTACTGTCACGCGCGCTCGTTTAAAATAAATAATATGGAGTTGCTGCATTTGTTTAATATTTTTGTAAATTTACCATGTCACATTTTCGAACACGTTTTAATATTATAACTTCTTCAAAACTTGAACAATTTTGAAGATATTGTACACTTAATGATCATTATTTGGCATTTGCAACCTTTTTTTCTTGGAAAATTACCGATAATTACCATATTTACATATATAATACCTGCCATTTCCATATACATATTAAACATTATTTTAATCTTTTCATTAAGATATGAAGTCTATTAACCTAAAATTAGATTTGCGTAGAGAAATATTCAGACTATCGCATTGAAACACTTGTCTTTAACTAGCCCAATTGCCAAGTGAACCCAGTTGCAACTGCTGCAGTGCTCCACATTGAGATTCAAAGCCAATCGGGGATGCTGATGCTGATGCTGTTGCTGTTGCTGTCAGGACTCCCATCGGTGGTTGCACTTACGCAGCTGTGCAGATTGCAGATTGCTATAGAGCGCGTTGACAATGCGGCCCGTAACTCAAACTTGTGGCACGGGCGAAGGGCTTAAAGTGCCACGCCTCCCTACATTCCATTGCCCTGACGCCCACAGCAAAGCTGACATTTCTTTACTTTTACGCGCGGCTGAAAGTCGTGAAACAACTGGCAAAAAAAAACCAAACGCAAGCCAGCAGATCGGGGGATTGAGAGAGAGAGAAAGGGAACCACGTGTGGCAACAATCTGGAATCTACAACAACATTTGCATCTAAGAGTTTTGCATCTGCATCCTCATCCTTGGCTGGGCAATGTTTGCCGCACGTGCCACACGTAAAACTTAAAAATGCGCCACCAACAGCTGCCACCAGCTGCTTCCGTCTGCTCCCAAACTGTGCTAACTGCAAACTCTGTAACTGTTGCTATCGATACCAGTTGCCGACTGCCGTCTTACCTCTTACCCCATTGCCCACTTTATGGCACATTTAATATGCCATTTTTATATGTTTGCATAGGGTATTATGATTATGTTATGAGTCCCAGTTAAAGCCAGGATTCGTGATCGCAAATTGCAACAATAAAAGTAGAGTAAAAAGTATATTGTACACAAGGATATACACATACTAGAGACTGTTTTATAAGAGCTAATACTCTTAAGGACAAGTAAGCTGAGATAATATTTCAATTGAATTAGTTTTAGGCAAGAGGTTTTGTTATTATCATAACATATTCAATTTCCAATTTATCTATGAGTTTCTCTTAACTATTCTACTAGCTAAATCAAAGTTAGTTTTAAGCACATAAATGTAGCATAACGCTCGATTGTAGCGTCTACACAATTCGTTGTTATTTAGTCTAATATTCAGGTCGTGTCTTATTTTCGCAACATACTTTTAGATACTTTTGCCAGTGCGTTGGCACTTTGCATTTTTTGCCCAGCTTCTCCACTCCCTTTGTCTCTCTGTCTCCGTCTCCATCTTCATCTATCCCTTTCTCCCTTTCTCACTTTCTCGCTCTGTCTGTTTTAGTGTCATTCCCGCTGGAGTGGCTCTGTGAATAGCGAGGCGCAGGTTGCACCATAATTTACCAACTATATCCGCCTTGTTACCTCGCTCGAGTCTCTCGCTGCTGGGCGGGCCGCATGGGCCGGATGCGGAAGCGTGCCATAAAAGTGGCATATTTGCCGCATCCTGTTGACAATAACTGGGCCATGGCGCCTGCAACTGGCAAAATCGGCAAAACCGGCAACTGTCAACTCCCAGCAGCAGTAAATGATGCGCGATTTTTGGTTTTGACTTTACGTTTAGTGTGGCTTTGTTTAGGTTTA